>BOPP01000010.1:11017620-11039694 GCA_017312745.1 Gryllus bimaculatus | reverse complement strand
GGGTGGGAGGGGAGGTGAAGAAGGGGAGGGGGCGGCCAGGGAGCGACCGAGAAGGGCGCTAGGCTTGGGTGATTGTCAGCCGAGGCAAGCTGTTTGAGATGCAGACGATCTGCAAAGACTGTTTATGATTGGGACTGTTGGTTGACGGTAAATACACTAAGGCAGGAGAAAACGGACTGCCAAAATATCCCGCAGAGTAGTCAAGACGGAGGTGGCTGAAAAGTAAAAGGGAGAATATTTCGTTGGCGGTAACCGTAAGAAAAGACGATCTGTCTAAGCGATTGGGCGCCGTCTAGGCGTGGGGATTTCGGGAGATGAGTGGTTTTGGAAGGACAAAGCTAACGAGATGAGGAAAAAGACCACGGAGCGAAGGGTTGTTGCTGAGGTTAGGATTTGCTGGAAGTTGAAACGAGGCAGAAGGAACAAAAGACATGAACAAAAAAAAAGTTACTGAGTCTGAGATTCAGGGTACGGTAAGAGCCAGATAAGAATTTAGAAAGGTAATATAAGTCGGTGTTTTCATTTGTAGCTCTGGCAAACACGGAAATAGAATGTGTACCGACATTCAAAAAGGGAATGATTGATGGAGTTGAGATAAAATTTATTTCGGGAGTGGCCGAAATAGTAGTTGGCGGCGTATGATTCGCGCTGTTGGTTGAAGCTATTGGATGCTTCGAAAAGAGGTCTTCAAAGAGTCTTCATTGGGGGATTAGGTGTCGATTCCAGACTGCACCGAGGATAGGCTGACAGCGTCAATGGGACAACGACGGAAGAGTCCGTGCTGCCCAGAGTACCCTGCAGGAGAACGAGCTGAGGCGTAGAGAGGATGACATTGCTGTTTCGACAGATTTAAATATCTCTCCCGTCTGACGGGAACACGAAATCATAAAATCACATTCGCTCATGTCTGTCAACGTCAGTACTTTGTGCGTATTTTTTACTATCTGAACGTTTCGATTTTTCATCAATCCGCGGCGGCCCGCCTGACGTTTTACCTCTTTTGCGGTCGCAGAGGGATGATCGGTTGGAGGCTGCCGTTTCGACAAGCAATGTTTCCCGCTTCTTTCGAGGGAGTGAAATTGGGGGGATATATCATCACATTGCAATATTTACTGAGGGATGCGATCTGAATGGATGTGAACAGACACTTTGGCTTTCCAAACTGAAAAGAAAAGACGGAAAAATTCTTCAGCGCTCCCCCAAATAGTCCTACTGTAGTGGGAATTACTCGAAACGTTATTTTGTTCATAGTCATTTCTAAAAAGAAAATATTTATGTAAATGGCATGCAATGAATGAAATATAAGTCATTATGCAAATACAACGATTTGTTTGGGGATATTTAGTAATTGTAAATTCCGAACGTCAACATTTATGTTTTATTATTACACGTTGTTTTTAGTTGACTATGTTAATTTGGTTTTAAAATATATTCAAGCCCTTTCTTTGCCCTTTCAATTTACAGAGCGCTCTCTATTACACTAGAAATACAATACATAACGATTTTTATCAGCGAATTGCAACTAAAACTATTAGAAACTTTCTTCATACAAATGAAAAAAATGCTATATTCCAAAAAGGGATCGTTCCTATCAAAACAATTTCTATCTGTTGCGAAACAAATCCCTAATCATGCGATATTACTCCATCCCTTAACCAATTTTCATTTCCCTCCGGAAACGACTTGGAGGTCGTATGACCGTCCTTCCTAAAAATCCTTTCTCATCGCTGTCCTGTAGTCTGCATGACGCCTCCGAAGCGGAAGTCCAACTAACAATAAAAACTCTCCATTTGGGCGAGAGAACTTCATTTGATTGATTACAGCGGTGATCAATCACGAGATAACAGGATTATTGATATTAAGCAAGTAGAAGTAGAATTGAAACTTTTTATCAGGCTCAGCGTTGGCCGGAGCGAGGCAGCCGGATATTAAGATCTCCATGGACTCCTCACATTAATCACGCACGTCACATTTATCTGCAGGCGCATCCAAAGCCGCCACTCTATTATTGAGCGTCTTAATTTTTTTTATGAGCGAGTAGTACATTATATCCCTCTTCTCGGAAAGGAACTTTCCTTTTGTAGGATTTATTACCTTCGCATCAGTGTGTAAGGAAGGCCGAAAATCGTACACCTGAGAATTACCAGAGGCAATACAGAAACGTTCCTGAGTATCAAAACGATCAACTCTGTAGATTTTAATATAAAGGGGTCTTACTTCTCTGCTCGCACTCGTAGTCACTAAAGGAGTCGGAGATTACGACGAAAGTTGCAAGAAGTTAATTTAACTTCTCGAATTACATGGGAGGAGGCCCTCGGAAGGGAAGCGATTCTCTGAGAACTTCTTTCGTTTCTGCTATCGGTCTATCGGCTGATATTTTTCCATTTTCTCTTGTTCTCGTCCTCTTTCTTCCGTTTACTGAAAGTTATTCAATAGCAAATTGCAGGTGCAAAACAATTTTTACAAAATAGCAGAAAAGAATTGCAAAATATTTTTACAATTTAGAATATAACGAATGCAAAATTTGCGACGGATCTGTAATAGAATGGATGATTCACATTATTTTGCGAATCTTTGCGTAACGAGCGTCAATATCCCGCCCACCACGAGAGAGACCCAGTGGTGGAAATCTCACAACGGGCGGACGTGGCGTGAGACAGCAAACTGGACCGACGTCCATTCAAAATCTCGGCGTCGCGCCGCGCTATCAGAAGCAGAATTCGCCCCCGTCGCCGGAAAGGTTCGACGGCAACGCGAGGGCGATGACAGCGGCGGTGGCGAGGCCGGCGCCTGCGCGGCTGCGGCGACGAAGACGCGTGGCCGCTCAACAAGTTCCCAACAACCCGCGACAAGTGTTCGCCAGCGCGGACTTCGCCCGGCCCGCGCGCGCTTGTCACTTCGCGACAGAGACAGACTTTTTTCCTCTTCTTCTTCTTCTTCGGGAAGAGAAAGTTTCTCTGCAACCGGCAGGCAGCGGAGCGCGAGAGCCGGGGAAGGAAGAAGAGGAGGAGGAGGGTGCGCGGTGCGGGGGGTAGCGAGCGGTGAGGTGGGAAATCGCGCCCTGCGCGGGGTACTCACCGGTGGTGTCGGGGCGTCGCGACGGCGTGGAGGCAGGCAGCGGCGGAGTCCCGGGCGGCGGCTGCGGGCGGAGCGGTGCGTGCGACCGGCGCGCAGCCTCCACCGCAACTGCGTCGGGGCGCGCAACCCCCTCGGAGAGTCCGGGGGGCGCGGTGGGGCGGCGGCGGCGGCGGTGGCGCCGCGGCGCGTCGTCCGAGGGGGCACGCGCGCGCGCGCGCGCGCGGCTCGACGCGCCGCCGCCGCGCGCGCGCGCGCCCTCCACCGCCGCCAACAGGTGTGCGCAGCGCCTTCGCGGCGCCCACTTCGCCCATCGATCGACGCCGCCGCCGCCCCCGCCCGCCGATACGCGCCCGAAGATCATCCTCGGGGAGGGGGGGAGGGGCGCTTGTCTGAGGGCGCCGCGGTCGCGCTGAACCTCGTCACCACCACTACGCGGAAGGCCGAGGCTCGGACGCGCAGCCCTGTGGGCAAATACGACCAGCATGAAGAGCGGGTGGGACGAAAGCTAGGAGTGTGGGGAAGCTGGAGTGAACACGGAAGAAATGATGAAAGGACTAGTGGAAGAATATAGAGATATAAAGTGAAGTATTATATATTTTCTAAAAAGATTTGATGCAATAGAAGAAAAGTATTATGAGAAAACATCACCACAAAGTCAAGAAGTGCCTGTCCGGATAGCCGAGGTTGCTAAGGCAGTAGTGCCGTAGCAATCTCGGACCGAAGGATCGCAGGTTTGAGTCCCGCCTCGGGCATGGTTGTATTGTGTTCGTGCTTTCACACCCCTATCATCATCATATCGTGTCATCCCCACAGCTACCATACCGTTACACGCAATAGTCTCTAATAACTTAGAAGTTGTTGCGACCTTAAATATAAAAAATAAAAAGTGAAGAAGTACGTGACGAATTCTGATAAATCTTTACCTTGAACGCAATGATGAATTCATTGCGATCCACAACAACTCCACGAACATCAGCGATCCCATCAGCAAGACGTTTAATCTCTGAGGTGGTGTTTCTCGCCCCTCGCACCGGCTCCTCGATTCTCGGTCGTTCAGTGGGCAGCGTCGGCAGTCGCCGCACGTGGGGCGGCGTCCGCGCGGTGAGTCGGCGGCGGCGGCCACAGCGTCGTCGTCGCGTTGGCGCGTTTTCTGAAATAACGAGCGCGGCCCGCGGCCGTGTTAAGCGCTTGCGGCGACGCAGATAAAAGCGGAATCGCGTATGCATATTCATGCGCCGGCGCGCCCCGATCCATATTTTGCTTCGATACTAATTCACACCGCGATTCAGCGGCGGCGAACTAAGGTACCCCGCGGGGCGATCAACCGGAGGAGGCGGAGGCGGCAGCGACTGCAATTTAGCCATTGGCACGGAATAAAGGACGTCCTTGTAAAAGTTCACAGTAAACGGGGAAAGTTGTACAATTTTCCTGTTTGGGGACAGACAGATCGATAACCAGAGAAGGTTTGTGGTAATATCATTCAAAAGTGGAAATATGGATTAATAAATCTTAAATATAGACGTATTCCCAACTATCCTTTCACTTCACTGCATCGATCTGACATTTTCTTGCCCCAGATTACGATTACTGTTTTCTGAATTACTTCATTGAAATGTTTATAATGTGAAGAATAAAATTTTAATCCTTTACGTCCATATTTTGCTTCGATGCTAAGTCACACCGCGATTCAGCGGCGGCGGCGGCGGCGAACTAAGGCACCCCGCGGGGCGATCAACCGGAGGAGGCGGAGGCGGCAGCGACTGCAATTTAGCCATTGGCACGGAATAAAGGACGTCCTAGTAAACGTTCACAGTAAACGGGGAAAGTTGTAAAATTTTCCTGTTTGGGGACAGTCAGATGGGATCGATAACCAGTGAGGGTTTGTGGCAATATCATTCAGAAGTGGAAACATCGATTAATAAATCTTATATATAGACGTATTCCCAACTATCATTTTTCTTCACTGTATCGATCTGATATCTTCTTGCCTCAGCTTACGTTTTCGTACTCTTTTCTGTAATACTTTATTGAAATGTTTATAATGAGAAGAAAATAATGTTTAAGATGCAGTTTTAATTGCGTGAATGCTTTGGAAAATTTACTAAATAAAACACAGTAATAATAAATAAAATATTTATAAGCTTAGCCAAAGGAAGTCAACGAATCCAATTATACCCAGATTCAATTGACTATTGCTTTTTCTAAAAAATGTGTCTAATGTTCTTTTTTTTAATTAAATGCTGATAAAAACTTTAATGTTTTTCACACACTGAGGAAGATTTTAAATATTAGAGTTAAAATAACTACATTTCAAATTTTATACAAAAGTTTGTCGTTATCCTCGTGTACATATATAGTTTGTTCACTTACATGAATAAATTTGCGACAACATTTTTACTGTTCGTATTCAAATCGCCCACATTAATTTTAGAACAACTGTTTGAATACAGTCTGTGAAAAAGGAACATTTATTCAAACCAAAGCAGATTTTCCAAAAATTATCTTGATATAAAACAAAATGTACAAAAACTACCAAGCCAACTATCTACTCCACAAAAGTCGTAACAATCGCATCACAAACTACAGCAATGATAGTGTACTGTACTTCCTAATAGGTATAAACCTCATATATAATGAATTGGTTTAAAAGTTTTTCTCGTTCACTGTTTTGCGTAACAATCCCGGAATTAATTAGAACGAAGACAATGGTGAACATAAATGCATGCGTGTCCTAAGTTATACAATATATATAAAATATTTAAATAAAACTAAAAATGACAGCTTTTTAGATTGTTCGTGTTGACATTGTTCAGTGTATAAACATTCGCTCTTAACTCTCAAAAACTAATTGTCCAGGCATTATGCGTTTCGATTATATTGTTCTATTTTTTCCTTGTTCTTTTGCCAGTTTCAGAGAATGCCTACTTCGGCTAACCTCATAGGCAGACATATTAACCTGTGCACCAGACACACATGCGGGCTCCTCGGTCTATGGTCAGCAGACTCACAAGGTCTTCCGAGACAACACACGTACGTGAAAGACAAGGGACAATCCTTCCCACAGCGGAACTCGCACTTCGGTCCGAGGCGGTGAGTCGCCACACGCCATAGCCCCCTTGACGTTCCTGGTCGGCGAGCGATTAGATTGATCGATACTTCTCATAATTGTAGTGATGGAAAATTCCGGATATCATGGCGCCCTCCCTCCCCCCGCAGACGTCAGGGCGTTCGAGACGCGTGGAGGCGAAGCACGTTGAGTGGCTGCGTGTTGCCCCCCACCCCCACCCCCCGCCACGGACGCGCGCGCGCCGGCCGCACAGATCACGTTCCAACGCACGGCGTCGTTATGGCCTGTGCGGCCTTTGCCCTTCCGCATAAAAGCCGCGACCTTCGCATCGGTTGATAAGGGCAAACGTCTTTCCGGCCGCAAAGGAAGCGAGTCCGTCAATAGCATTCGCGGAGGGGGGCGTGCCGCCGGTCGCCGATGCTTTGAAATCGGCCGACAGTTAGCGGCCGGGTCGGGGGAGCGTCTGCCGGGGGGGACGTGGGTGCGTCAGTACGTGACTCGCGTCCGGCCACGTGCGTCGGGGGCGCCTTACCGTCTCCTCGCCTTCCCCTGCCCCCCTCCCCCCACCTGACGCCGACCGCTGACGTCCGGAGGGCCCCGTCGCCTCCGCCCCCGCCGGCGTGGGCCGCTCACAGACGCGCGCCGCCCCCACCGGCGGCTATCAGCCCCCGCCGTCGGATTCCGGATCCGGCCCCGCCTCCTGGCATTGCCCTCTGTTGTCGCGCCCGACCTCCGCCCTCGGCCCCTGATGTAGCGCCGGGCCTCGCTCCCGGCTCCCTGTGGCCGCCCCTCCCGCCCCCGGAGCCACGCTGGCTCGTGCCTCCGCACACGGCTTTCCCTTCGCCTTCGCCCTCGCCCTTCGCCATCGCCATCGGTTTTGCAGCGCCGTCGCCATTGCTCTTTTCCTCGCCCCAATTCCGTTGGCGGTACCGTCTTCCACGCTCTTGCACTTGCACTTGCCTTTGCCCTTGCTCAGATCCCCGCCCTTCGCCGCCGACCTTTGCCCTCGCCCCTCGCCCTTCGCCCTTGGCCACCGATCTTGTCCACCGACCTTCGCCCTCGCTCTTCGACCCACCCTTGGACCCCGCCCTTCGCCCTCAGCCTTCGCTCTCAGCCTTCGCTCTCAGCCTTCTCTCTCAGCCTTCGCTCTCAGCCTTCGCTCACAGCCTTCGCTCACAGCCTTCGCTCACAGCCTTCGCTCACAGCCTTCGCTCTCGCCCACTTTCTAGTTCCCGTGGCTTTCGCCCCACCTGCCTTCGCCTCAGCCGCACTTTCAGTCACTGCTTCCCTCACCTCGCCTTAACCTCGCTCACCTTTACGCAAAGTCTAGCCCTCGCCCTTAACCTCACCCATAGCTCCAGCTTTGGCTCCCTCTGCTTCGGCCCAGACCTTCACCCACAGTCCTGGCTTCTTGCCTCTGAGTGTACTCCCGCCCAGCACCAGCCGCCATCCTCATCCTCCCGCCCGTCCCCGCCCCCGCCCTGTGGGCTGCTGAGGCCTCGTGCGTGAGGGCGCCGCCCGCATTGTTAATGCTCCACCCGCACCTCCCGCGTGCCCCTTCCCCGCCCGCTGCTCCACGTCGCACGAGCAACAGGCGGAGCACAAAGACAAAAGGTACGGACTGATGGCCTTCCAATCATATTTTGATACATTCCTTGCCTTACATCTCATCCCGGCTGTATTGCTCGAATTTAGTATACCACATGCACTGCATTTCTGGTCTTGTATATGACCCAGTATATTGTTTTGCATACTAGCGTTGGTAATAAAAGAATTTTTCCGGTCTATCTTTTTTTGAGTTGAATGTTATTATTAGGAATCAGACTTGAATATGCTCAAAACTGAAAGTATTTAAAAAGTAAAAAATACTCGTATGTCTTAAAACAACGAAACTCATTTATTTTCACCCATAAGAAAACGAGTAACCAGGCTCGAGAAAAGTCCCAAAGTAAAACGTGACGTCACCCTCTATATCACTCTGCAATTTGAGGAAATTTTGGAGCTGTATGCCATCGCTCGGAGTGTCATTGAGTGTCTAAATCGACACTAATTAGAAATGACCCTCAGACGTTTTGACAGGACGTGGATCAAGCTCTCCATTTAATCGCAGAAATCCCACAGTAACATATGTGCGTGATCGAACACTGCATTCGAAACTGGCACGTCTTTTCAGCATTTATCAAAAAAACTCCAAACTATGAAAATTAAAAATACTCAAAATATTCACTTATTTATATTGTGACGTCGTTAGGATGAGAGTGAAACACAGACACGGAGTTGTTATGTACAGATTTATTTACAATGTTGCTATACAATAATTACACTCCTGAGGAACTAGCGCTGCACTCCCAGCCTGGCCTAGACCCAGCGGCTAACCTTATCAGCGCTCCTAGCCTCCCGACCCGTGACGAACAGCCACACCTCGCAGTGTGGCTGTTGACAAGTGTCTTCCGCCCCGCGATTCGGTTCAAACTCGAATGCCGGCCGTTCCTTCGCTAGCAGATTTTACGAGCAATCACGTGACCGATCTCCATGAAGTCGGCCGGCGGCCTGCGTCACCTCATTAGCGAATTTTGGACCCATTGCAAATTTGGACCCGCCGCCGCTGCCGGACGCGACTGTCGTCACATATCGTACCCCGCTTTGACACCCACGATCCGACAACACGCCCCGGCCCGCACCCTCGCAGCTTCGTAGCCGCCAGCCGGCCGCCAGATGGCCAACCTCTTCCCCTCACCAGCCCCCCGACTTGTGGGGATTAGCGAGCACGTCACTACGTTAAATATAAAATTTATAGAAATATGTAGCAGTCTTTGTTTCGTATGGTAAAGGAAATAATCGTCCACAAAAATTTAATAATTTTAATAATTATTACCCAGAGTTAACTTTCAGGAAACCCTTTTCCCATCCTCAGTGAGTCTCTAGCAAAGAGGAGAAAATTGAATCTCCTTGCTAGAGACCCACTGAAGATGGAAAAACTGTTTCCCGAAAGTTAACTCTGAGTAAAAATTAATAAAATTATTAAACATGTTGTGGACGATTATTTCCTTTGCCATATTATGGATTACCACAAGATATCTGCTACCACCACGGAATATGTGTTTCGACAAAAATATTTATTTTTAGCAACGTATAAAAAAAGTTCTGTCATCAGTAAGGTACTTTTTTGAAATGTTAATTTTTTTTCAATTTTCGATTTTCTGAAAATAGCACCCAGCACCAATTTAGTGGAAACTTTAGCAGCGCCTGATCCCCAAGTACTAAATTGCATAACATTTAACAATATTTTTTGTTACATAAAATTTATTCTAAAAAATCAATTATTTAAAAAATGCATGTACATTTTAAAAAAATATTAGTAGCTCACATAGAAATTTAATCTAATCTTAAAATGTTTTGAAATTGCAGATTCGAATTTTCCGCATTTATTTTGCCAGAACTTTTCAGGAGTTATCAGATTAATAGGGCAATGGCGACGCCGTGACACGGCAGTTTGAAATTCTGAGAATAATTTCTCGTGTTTGGGCGGTTTTCTGTGTGAATTAAACGGTGGTTTGGATTGTTAATCATGAATTAGCTTACGTTTCCTCACCTAATGCGCTACGATAGGTCACGAGTTTTACAAGTGATGGCTGAAATGTATTAATACGAAAACAAGTGTGGCATTATAATATAGCCGTTACTGATGCGGGAAAGTACGTGCTATTGTAGTTCCACTAGGTTCAAGTTTCTGCAGAACACACAAAGTTTTACCGATTATTATTCAATCTATTGGTGATAACATCCAAACAACTTGAGAAACTCAATTATTTCATCAGCTACAGGTCTTTCATGTTGTTGTCTCTACAAATAGATTCACAACATAAGGCAAAATCGGTGCATTTCACACTAAACCAAACCTCCCACTTTTACACTTGCAGATTTAATAGAAGTAAATGTTTTCTCAAAGCAATCGAGATAATAGCTTTCGTGTAAATGTCTCTAAGTGTTACATTTATTTTCATTCTAATCAGCTCTGCGTTTAAAAAAATTCATTTTCTATTACAGGCATCTTTGAAATGTGCGTTATTTTTATTATTTCAGATAGTACATTCCTGGTGATTCCTTTCACCTGCATAAACACTCCATCCACGTATTCGAAGATAAATGTCATAAAATATCACTTGGCCGCTTTTCTCGTAAATGCAGTTACTTCTAAAAATATTTCTTTGTGTGTGTTTAATCGAGGAACTGGCCAAACTACTAGGCAAGGCGGGGCTAGGCTTCCCGCCGAGCAGTGCTGCATTTCGCTCTCCAAAGGGACTAGTAAGGGGCCGGGACGTGAAATTTCATGTCCATTGCTTTTTAGACGCAATTCATAAATTGAATAACTTGGTGTTTCATCATTGCTCTTATCAATAAAATTCATCTTACGTTCCCCTAAAGTGTAAAACCCTGCATAATGCATTGTATGGTATGCCCAGTTTAGCAGCTTTCGCGTATATTAACACTAATTGTGCTACGACAGCACGATTTCTCGAGTAATTGTGAACGGTTTAAAAATAATATAGTATTGGAATTTTTGCTCTGCTAACACTTAAGCCTTCACTTGGAAAAGTTCAAACCAATTCAAACGAAATGTCTCTAATACAAATCTATAACTATTTCGGAAACCAAGGGGAGTAGTATTTTTTTCTTCTTTAATAGAAACAAACAGAATTAACACAACAGTTTTCACATCACATTTTACAAACAAGCAAATAATTTTATATAAGCTTGCCTGTGTAATGTGAGTTTGCAAATTTTGAGTGATTATACCATAATCAGCGATCAAACCTTTAATATACAAAAGATATCTACGTATTAAAACTTCAAATATGCAATTGTAAATGCACAAAAATAAAGTTACAAATCTATCGTCGTCTATCATATAAATATTATATCTTTAACACAATACAAATGTTTATACGTACTTAATTATTTTAAAGCAAGTACTTTATCACAAATTCAACAATTTAAACGTGAATTTTATAAGTTACCGACGTCACGACTTAACAAAGAAATAAATTCATGAAGCCACGTAGATGTGGTGTTGCCAGTTATGCGGCTTATTTACGATTTTTATTTTTCATGAATAATTTTGTAAGCTTGTGCTATTGAATTCTACGTCAGTTTTTCATAGGTATAAATATAATAAAAATCCGATACGATTTGTGGAATACCTCTGAAATGCAGCTGGTATGTGCAAAATTGGTACAATTCTTATTAGAATTAAAACTATTTAATAAATTGTCGGTTTTGTTGTTTCAGCACTGTTTTCATCATTTTCTATATTTTTTTCGATGAATTTTTAGTCGCAAACGTTTCCCACGATTTAAATAACCACAAATTCCCTCTTTTTCTCAGTTCTCTTTTATTCCGCAATTTTTTAAATTTCGAGACAAGTACATCATGCACCACTTGAGGATCCCAAAAGAGCTCAGTGAAGAAGAGAGAACGAGGGACAACCAATATGTCAGCAAGAGTATGTACATTGAATAGGAGAACCGTTTTTGTGGTGGAAAATGGAGAATTTCAAGGATATTTTCGCCTTTACTTTACTAGTGCTTAATCTCAGACAAAAATTGTTGCTAAGATGGTATTTTGCATCAATCTACTCACTATTTAATACGCGCGTTTTTATTGCAGAAGTTTAATCATGTGCATATCATCTAAGCAAGAGGATCCTACGAGATCTCAATAAATAAAATAAAAAATGGCACATTCGATCGTATTAAAGTCGGGAATAATATATATTGAAGAAATACAGAATATGAATATTTTTTTGCGTACGATGCATATTTAGTAATGACACCGTACGTTTTTCATTATTAATACTACATAATAATTCATAAGGGGGATATATTTAATGTTCTTCAGTTTTGGATGTTTATTGTATAAGTGAAGTTATCATTGCTTGTTTGTATAATGTTCGCAAATATTGTAACAGTTGAGATTTATATATATATTTGTTTCTTTAGTAGAAGTATAAAAGAGCTACTGTTCCTGGCTATTGGAATAATGGCAGATATGCACCGCAGGTTTTTCTTCTGAATGTGTTTGGACTTTTCGAAAGTGATGGCAGAAAATGCAATATTATATTTCGTAACCGTTCCCAGTAATGTTAGAAAGTGCTGCTTTAACAATTTTATTTTTTCAAAGTAGTGATTTCTTGACGTGCATATCATCTAGAGAATCCCACACGAACTCAGGGTAGCCCCAGTTACGTCCCACGAGCGAGAGCCACGAGGGTGCGCTGGGACCGAGGTAGGGTCGAGGTAGGGTCGAGGTAGGGTCGAGGTAGGGTCGAGGTAGGGTCGAGGTAGGGCCGAGGTAGGGCCAAGGTAGGGCCGAGGTAGGGCCGAGGTAGGGCCGAGGTAGGGCCGAGGTAGGGCCGAGGTAGGGCCGAGGCAAGGGCCGAGGCAGAGCGGAGGGAGGGCCGAGGCGAGGCAGGGCCGAGGCAAGGCTGGAGCCGGGCAGGCAGGGCGCGGACACCTAACGAGCGACGTCGCCAGGGACCTGAGTGTTTTTTCCGGCGGAGGGCGCCGTCGACGCCGGCGCCGGCGCCGGCGCCGCGCGCGGACCGAGCTTTTAACCTCGTAACCCACGGCGACGACAGCGGCGCGGCGCGGCGGAGTCGGAGGCGGGGGCGGGGCGGGGCGCGCCGGACGCTAACCCCAGCGGACATTCTCCTCACGTCCCCTCCCCCGCGGCCGCCGCCGACGCGCCCCTTCTGCGCCACACACGCGTTATCGCCCGCGCGAGCGCGCAGCCGGCAGCGCCCCCTCCTTCCGGCCCGTCCAGCCCGCGCTCCGCCCCGCCCTTCCCACCTCACTCCACCCCGCGTTTCCCCGCACCCCCAATCACCTTCCCGCCCCACACCTCCACTCCCGTCCCTCGGCCCCCGCCTATCCTCTCTCCTTCCCGCCCCCCGCCACGTCCTCTCCGACCCCGCCCCGTCCCTCTCCGCCCCCGCCCCGCCCTCTCCGCCGCCCCGTCCTCTCTGCCTCCCTCCATTCCCTCTCCACCGCCGCCCCGTCCCTTCTGCCTCCCTCCATTCCTCTCCCACCGCCGCCCCGTCCCTCTCTGCCTCCCCATTCCCTCTCGCCCCGCCCCTCCCGTCCCTGGCCACTCCCGCCCCGCACCGCCACTACCCTCGCCCTCGGACCCTCTATGCTCCGCCCTGCTACGACCCGCCCTCACGCACCCACTCTCTCCCAGCCCCGCACCACCATCTCCCTCCCCTCGGCACCACCCAGCCCCACCCCTTCCCGCCTTGCTCTTCCCCGCCCCAGGCCTCTCTTCTGGCGGGTTCCGCGGAAGACTTCGCGGATGGTCTTCGTTGCCTACGATTTACATAAGCACGCGGTTATAACGTATCGATGGAATCTCCAATCACAGAGCTCACAGCGAACATCTGACCGTTTGAATGTTTTATACAAGAGCCATTCTCATTCACATATTTCAATAAAACAATCAGTGAGCGATGCGTTTGACAGTCGCCATCCTCTGTGGCTTTGGTTGTCATGGGTTGTGATTCTGTCTTTGCATCCGTGTCAAAAATACCTTTGAACCCCATAATAGGACTAGTTTCTTCAGTCCGTGATACACTTACGTTTGAATGTTTTGGTACTCTTGACAGTTATTTTTCCGAAAACTTCCTGAAGCTTTGGCATCTTTAACTTTCCTTATAGAACCCTGAGATTTTGAGTTCCAAATATCTCAACAATGCCGAAATTTTAAAATTCAGTGTGTGGATGTCCTCAGACATTGACTACATGGGATAGGAGGGCTTGAACATCTTAAAATATCTCATAATTCTTCACTCTATCCACTCTAAATTTATTGAAACTCATATACTTTCAACATCCAATACAGAATCCTTTTACTCTACCATGGAAACAACGAATTTTATAAACGTTTTGATGTACGACTTGGCATTAAAAACGATTCATTAACAACCTTTGACTTTGTAACAATTTACTTCTTAACTGTCCAATATTCGCAAATAATCTACAACGTCTAAGTGGCTATTTTCTTCCTCCCGCTTCTTCCATCCCATGAACAATCTGATTTTGACGCCTCCAGCAGCCCTACAACCCCACCAACTCATGTCGACGACATTGACTTGGCGAATCGCACACAGCCACTTTACCGCGCGGGAACGGGGCAGGCGGCGGTGGCGGTGGCGGCGGCGACGTTGGAGGCAGCGCTGTGGTGGTGGTGGCGGTAGTAGCAATGGCGGTGGCGGTGGCGGCTCTCGAAGAACTTGTTGAGTTACGAAACTGTACTAGTAAATGAAGGATTTACAGAGCATTTCCAAAAGCAATGAAATTAGCATTATTGTATTGAATAGTAAGAAAATAATGGTTGTGAAGGTGAAAGTGAATTTTATTTCTCAGCATTACAAGCTTAAACTGATGACGTGGCTTACGACAAAGACAGATTACAAAGAGATATTTCGAGTTTAAACCACTTTTCCGTCGATTTGAAGAACGGACTGATACATAATGTTTTACGTATGCGATGGCGGTTGTGATGGTGGAGGTGGTGGTGGTGGCGGCTCTAAGAACTTGAGTTACGAAAATGTACTAGTAAATGAAGGATTTACAGAGCATTTCTAAAAGTAATGAAATTAGCATTATTGTATTGAATGGTTAGAAAATTATATGTCAGAGCATTACAAGCTCAAACAGATGGCAACGCTGACAAAACATGTACACACACTCACGCACATATCCGTGCGTTCACACATTTCGAGTTTAAACTACTTTTCCGTCGATTTAAAGAACGGCCTGATGCATGTTTTACACTTGCGATGGCGGTTGTGATGATGGAGGCGATGGTGGGGGGGGGGGGGTGTTGGCCGCGGCGTGGGCGTCGAAGGCCCGAGGTTGCGCCTGCGGGAAGTGCGAAAAGCGGCGGGCGGCGAAGGTTGCTCCGGCGACCGATCGGCGCAGAGGGGGCCGTGGCGGGGAGAGGGGGCGGGCGGCAGTGGCGAGAGTCAATAAGCGGATGAGGCCGAGGGCAGCAGGGAAGGGAGGTGCGCGGTCGGGCAGCTCCCATCGGGCCTAGCAGCCCACACCACTATACGCAGGTGTTGGGGGGGGGGAGGAGAAGGCCTCTAGGCGAAAATGCGGTGTGGTACTTGGTCAGTTACATCTTATTTAGTACTTCTATTGCGATGCTTTCCGTTTGACTTCCCGTAACGTTCAGAAATCGACCATTTGGAAATAATTGGAATTATCTCCAGCTGTACGTAGACAAAATGAAACAATTGCAACTATATTCTGGGTAAGTGATCTCGTGCACATTCAGAATGAAGATCGTTCTCTTGTTTTCCTTAACAATGTGTGGAATATTTGGTTGGTTGACTTTACCAAAAGAAATTATACTTGGGATAAGCGTCCTATCTCGGCAGGACGTCCGTAGTAAATGTAAACGAAGCTGAATTATTTCATTATTAAGTTTTTCATTATTACATCCAAATCATATGATGTATTACACATTACGGAGAAATTACTCAATTTGATCTAGCCCGGCACATTATTTTTTAATCTATGTGTTTATGAAACTTAAAATGATAGTGTTTTCCCGCAGTTTAATTGCGCAAAAGGTTTATCAATGTTTCCGTGTTTATTTCCTTCCTAACATGAAACTAGCACTAGCTTTCAATATCAAATACATTGCCTATGCATTTAATACGCGAACGTCTCTCTAGGAACTTGTTGAGTTACGTAACTGTACAAGTAAATGAAGGATGTATAAAGCATTTCTAAAAACAATGAAATTAAGAAAATAATGCTTGTGAAGGTGAAAGTGAATTATATATCCGAGCATAACCAGCTCAAACAAATGACGCTTCTGACAAAACATGTACTCACACAGCACACACACAAACACACACACACACACACACACACACACACACACACAAAAGGATATTTCAAGTTTAAGTTCGACTTTTCCTTTGTTTTAAGGCACGGACTGATGTATAACTTTTTTACACATGTAAAAATATCGATTTGAAAATCCAGTTAACATCACTGTTACAATTATCCAACATTGTTAAACTTAATCAGGTTTCATGAATTTTTCATTGAATGCATATCAAAATTCGTCAATCGATTGTTTAAATTAAAATCGGTCTTTTAAAAAGACAATCATCCGTTTAAACCCACATACGTTCTTTGTTTAAATATACAAGGGTAGGCAAACACTAGCCTGGCAACATTAATTGCTTTTTATCATTTACTATCATTTCCCTTAGCCACCGCAGTGTTGGAGAAGTTTGCGATAAACGTTGCGTCGCGCCCCTTAATACCTTAGATGATCGATTGCGCCCGAGGACCTTGCGTGATGTATTACCGAAAGCGCCCCCTTTTCTCTTTACCGGGATTTACTCTGTGTTTTCTGGGCCCGCAGTCTCTTCCATCGATTAAATGCCAGACCAACCCTCAAGCATGTGCGAACAGGTAGACGTTGACATATCAACCCGATGTGAAACCACGGTTCGAACGAATCTGTAGCGGCAAATAACTTTTGATCTGAAAAAATTCAGTCGACGTGTGTTTCTAATTTAACTTGTTTTTGGTGTACTACGACTCCAAAATAATTTAATATTGCTGTGAAGAATAAATTATAAAATGATTATTTTTATTTTTTGTAAATACAATATTCAATTACACATTCGTGTTGAGTTTTCTTTCCGTTGTTAAGAAAATATCTGATAGATTTGAGAATGGTATTTCGCGGAGTACAAGTTGAAACAAAAATTATACATTTAATTATACACTATTATTGTAGTTTGATTTTTCGCCAAAGTTTATGAATTCACTTTTAGGCATTATTTGGGCAAAATTGTGAAAATGGAACATTGAAGTAAATGGATAATGTATTTAATTGATAATCGGATAACATTACAACGATCTATTTATTATTATTATTATTATTATTATTATTATTATTATTTACCTAGTTTCACGTTATGTATCTCCTCTCTCAGTTACTTCTTGTTTTTACTTACACGAAATTATTTTTAACTCGCAACACGCTTGCGCACATTGATTCAGCTTGCATCTTTAAAATTTCTGAAGACAAAGTTTCAATAAAAATATATCATTATGTTTTATTTACTGTATTTTATGCAAATTCTTCTATATATCGATGAATTTAAGACCAATAAAGATCAGTATTCTACATTTCATGTAAAATATCTCAATTTATTAGTATTTTTTGTATCTCTGTAATATTAAAAGATAAATTAATATACGTCGTCTTCGTTATACGTCAAATTCTTTTTGAACGATATTCTAAATGTTCTTTTCAGAATTACGAATAGTTTATACTTACATAGGATATTTATGAAATAAACAAACACGACAAAACGAATATAACATTCTTGCAGGCCATCGTTATCTGGGGCTAGATGTATGGCCTACGAGAGAGAAAGATACATATATTAAGTTTCAAAAGTTGTGATATCAAGTCTCAAAATACCAATAGCCTTGATCAAAGAAACCCGGGTGTTTCAGGAGCTGATAATGTTCCGTAAGTTTTAGTCGAAGACCTTCCTTTAGAAACGTTAAAATTCATATTTCACACACTCACATTTTCACAAGAGTACTTCGTAATGACGAGTGAACCTCAGGTACAAATGAATAGTGATTTTCCATCATACACTTGTTCCATTTTAGCTCTTAATTTCAGAAATACTACGAAGAAGCGAAATTTAAAGAAGAAGAAACTTAACAATCTTGTTTCGTGAAAAACAGGTAGGACATGGTTGCAAAATATTTGCATACGAAAAGCAAAACTAGTGGTGCTACAAATCAGCTCAGACTATTTCGTTCTCGTGCTTTCGGGTTGGCTATCACTTTGAGTTTGTCCACCATTTCCCATTTGCCATCTTTCGACGTTTAATGGTCTACAAGGACCTCCCGTAGAACTACCGTTCGTCTGAGAACAATTCTCAGAAAAAGAGATCCCTCTCGATCCCTAAACATCAAACCGATAGTGTATAATCTTGGCTGTCCGGGTGGTGCATACCAGCCCTGAGGAAGACCACAACAAGGTGGTCGAAAAGTCAGCAACACAGCCTTCGACGCGGCGTCACCCGGACAGCCCAAATCACGCACATGACTCTGGCCGCGGAAGCCTACGACTTCATTTAACTACCCACTACAGGGAAGAAATTTACAAATCATACCAGCCTGAGGAAGACCACAACAAGATGGTCGAGACGTTGGCAACACAGCATTCGACTCGGCGTCACCCGGACAGCCCAGATCACCCACATGACTGGCCGCGGAAGCCTAGGACTTCATCAAGCCGATAGATCCATTCACTGATTATTTAGGACGCGTATGGTCATTAGTCCCCTAAATGAAGCGCATGTTACATGTCTGAAGGTGGTAGTGTTCCTTTCCCGGTGGAAAGTGAGATGCGGTTCCGTCTAAATGACGGCTTGCAGGGAATCCCCTAGTGTCTCCCTCAGGCGGCGCGCGGCGATGGTGTAACATTCCTGGCGGGTTCAAACCCGATCGAAGCCGTGGATTTTTAAGGGCGAAAAAATCCTTCGCACGGCTTCCTTCGGAGAGGAAGTAAAGCCAGCTGTCCCATGTTAGTAGATTTACTTGCATGTAAAAGCCTCAAGCCTAAATGACGCCTCTGAGCTAAATTCAAATCGCCTGTTTCTCGCCCAATAAATACCTCCTTTCTCTGCTAGTTGGTAAAAGGAGCGTAGCGAAATTTGCGTGGTCAGACGGAAGAGCAGGCCTCATGGGCTGAGTCTCGTCACGTAAAATAAGGCATTAATTCAATTCAATTCAAGTTATGAACTCTCGACTGGTCTCCGGCCATGCTTGGTTACGTAGTGCAAGGAAGTGTAACCGTGTGTGTCGAAGGCAAGGAAAAGTCAAGGAAGAGGAAGGAATTTTTGCGCGCGTTCAGTGGCTGTTTGTTAAGGAACTGCTCCGGCATTCGCCTGGAGTCGATTGTACGAAGCACGGCAAACTACCAACCAGCAGCAGACCGCTAAATTCTTCTCTGGCGGTAGTAACGTTTTACCAAAGAAGTAGCTGGTTTCTAAACTTTCCTACCGTTGGGGCCGAACACTAGAACTTCGTTTTGAACAGTGCTGTAGAGGAAAGGGTGATGTCATTGAGGGATCGCCGTGGGCCTAAGTGTCAAGTGCCTCAGATACTTAGCGCATGGTGGCATCACAATAAATGACAGAAGGGATTTTAAATGTGGCTATCCGGAAGCAGCCGATGGATTTGGGGGAGGTTCAGCTGTCGACCAAAGTGTTTAGTGCACGAGCAATGGATCGCAAGGTTAGATGCCATTTTTTTACTCCCTCAGTGCGTTTCAAATCCACAATTTCCATCGTTTTTGGTTATTGCCGCTTTTCCGGATGTTGAACGACTCGTTAAGCCCTCCTCACGTAGAGAGCATTTACATCACGTAGAGAGCATAGTACATCACGAAGAACGTACTACTTACCCAGCACTCAATTTAGTTCACCTGAATCGCCCCTCTAGTGCAGAATCGAGAAATAACTTAGATTCTACTCAGTATATTCATCTCTACACCACGCTCAAGTTAAGGAAGAGACTGGGTTGGAATCCCACATGACGCATGGGTGTTTTCGTCTTATTCGTGGTATGATTGCAAGTCCATCGCTCCACATGTACCACATCATAAACCGTGAACATCACGTTTTATCGTTAGAAAGAGGTGAATTCTCGGCTATCCGGGAGACGATTCGTCACTGCCCTGAGGAAGCCTGCGACATGTCAGGCGAAACGTCGGCACCCCAGCCAACGACGCGGCGTCTCCCGGATAGACAAGAATTTATGGAATCGAGCCGCGGAAGCTTACGTATACGTTAGAAAGAGGTGCCAAGATGGGCTTTCCTTCACAGATTGAATCTTCTTTTTGTACGCAGATGATTTTTTTGTTTTCGAGTGTGTGTGTGGGGGGGGGGGGTGCGGGGCCCCGCCCGTGGCCATGGCATTCGGAGGCGTGGACGCGAGGCGGGCAGGGCCCCGGGCCCCGATCAACGGAGCGCGACTGGGCGCTTTCAGGCAGCCGGAAGCAGGCGGGGCGCGCGGCCTCGATGCATGATGCAGCGCGGGCGGCGGCGACGCGGCCCACTGAGGCAACTGCCTGCAGCGCCCCTGCCGCCGCCGCCGACGCGACGTCGCTTCGCTGACGTCTGCGTGCGCGCTTTCCTGGATGGGGTAAACCGGATCCGTTAGTGTACATGTTGCTTTATTAATTAATTTTTTTCCGGACGGATCAATTGGTATGGTGATTAGTTCTGTAAGTGTAGTGTATGTTATGTATGGGACATGGTAATGGTTCTCCCCCGCTGGAATGTGAGAGCCGATAACGTTTTTCCGGGGTTTCCCTCTCCAGGTGTCTTCGTGTGCTGGACATCGGTCCAGCCGGACACGCTCTAAGTTCCGATTGGTCACTTGACATGTGTTGTAGTGTAATGGATATAAGTGTGCTTTTGTTCAAGGGGAGAAGAAGGGAATCAGAGGACGAAAAGATTGCATGTAATCCGTGGATCGTTAAGTTAAGAAAATCCACAAACATTTGTCTGTTATTTTGAAGTAACGACGGAAAACTAACGAAGAAAGCAGCCAGCCGCTAGAATTCCCCTCGACAAAGCGGCTAGATCGCTATGCAGAGACGGTAATCTGTCACCGTCGGAACCCGAACTTTAAAGCATTCCAGTCAGAGACACTGCAGTGGGCGTTACTGTATATATGGTTCTTTCAATTCAGCGAACGATTTTTTTGACAGATTGTGAAACATTTGAGCAACGCCGAAGTCCACATCGGGCTGCGAGACGTATTATTCCGCAATCAGATCAGACGAGCGCCAGCTGTTAATGCCTCGTTACTGTCAGTTCAGCGAGTGCAGTTGGAAATTAGGAACATTTTTCACAAGAAGTATAGTTTGTTTCGGTATTGTCACGAAATGTGATATTGTAAGAACTGATACAAATCATTTAGTCAAGCATGCGAGAATATTAATACAAATTCTTTGATAGATAAATTTAAACGTGGGAGTATATATGTCCAAAGTAAACAAACAGTCCTAAATCACTGAATATCAAAGCGGCAGCGCCTAAAGTCAAAGAATAATTCGTGTAAATAATATCCCTTTCAAAAGACGTTTGAAGTGTGCAATTTTTGCATTCACGTGCAAACTTTCATTGGTTTCCTACGAACATACTTCAGTTGGCGGAATGACAAAAACCAAAGGTAGTAGTATACACCCATCACCAGTTAAAAAACGTTTGTAAAGTGAATGCAAATTATTTCCACACGCCGAACCACGGGCCCAAAATAATTTGAAAGAAACGTGTCATAAAATCATTGCTCGTGCTCGTATCAGAGTTCACAGCTCAACAATGCAGAAAAATCCATGTGAACTGTGTATGTGCGAAAAGTAACGGAATAAAAGTTTCCTTCTCTTTGTAGCCCAACTTCTTTGCCTCGTGTCTACGCCAGTAGTGTCAACGAAAGAGACTCGGGTGATCTCTTTACATAGATTCTGAAAGATCTAAATCTTCTTTTATGCCTAGATGTAAGGTCTTCTGAAAATTGCTATTTACTCTTAGATTTCCTCAACAAATGCCAAGAAGTGCAGCAATGGAACCTAAACTGACGGCAATATTTAAAATATATAAAATATATAAATATATAAAATTAATAGTGTAGTAAATTACCTGTTAATGCATTTACTGAAGTTGAAACGGTTCTGTGGCTGTCTGACTCCATTAATTTCTTCTGATATCGAGAAAAGGATATATAATATTGTAGAACAGGCAACTACTTCGTGTAGAAGGGGAGCGAGCACTCCGGGAAGGTGGGCCTAAGAAGCGCGCCGTGACC
>BOPP01000010.1:10977359-11001932 GCA_017312745.1 Gryllus bimaculatus | reverse complement strand
GTGGCCTTGCCAGGAACCACCACTACAAGTTCTAAGCTCCAGTCTGGTTTCCTGACATGTGTAGTAGTTTGGAGCGTGTAAGTCAAAGTGTGTGAAAGTAAGGAGAGACATTGGAACCAAGAAGAGGAAGGGAAGATCGCGCGTGTCCTTGACTCGATTGTTAGAGTACTACTCTGTCATTGGTCTGGTGTTGGTCGGAGAAAACTACCTATCAGAGCAGCCGGCCGCTAGAATTCTCCTCCATACAGCGACTGAATTCGATCTAGCTATGTGTAGCCACGTCGAAAATCCGCCACCATCTGGACTCGGACCTAGGACCTTTCGGACTGAGCCGCTGCAGGGTAGAGATGCGGCATCGACAACAAAACACCGATGTTACCAAACATTCAGTTTGAAAATAAAAGCATCGATGTTAATACTACATCGACCAAAAACCATCGATGTATTAATGCATGTTGAATAACATCTAACATTAAATTCGTAAGCAACACAATTTAATTTGTTAGTGGCCGTGTACATTAATTTGTAATTAAAATTCAACGAGAAACAACGTTAAAAAACGCCTCTCCATGTGCGAAAGACGAATGAAATACCAGGGCATCAGGACCATCTGGGGCGAGGGAGTGTGTGCTCGATGAAGATTGTTCAAACCGTGATCGTTTGCTTTGACCACATAAATAAACAGTTGTTCCATCAATTATTACTTCATATTTTAACATTTACGCGATTTTGGCTTCGGGAATGTTTCATCCACAAACAAAAAAAAACTAAAACGAAAAAATAAATCGATCACAAAACATCGATGTTTAAAAACTATCGGATTTAATACATCGATGTTTAAAACATCGGTATTTTTATCGAAATTTCGATGTTTTTAAAGCATCAACATCGATGTCGCATCCTTACTGCAGAGTCAGGGGCAATACTGGCTCAGACAATTCTTAGTTGATTCAAAATGATTACCATAAGTTTATGATATCACATACTAAGGGATATTATCATTGTGGAAAGTATTCTTCACTTCAAGCTATCTTAAAGATTTTTTTTTAATTTTTAAAACATTTAGAAGTTTTGTATAAAAATTGCTTGTCTAGAATACATTCTAAATTGGCCCCTAGTAGGCGGTGGCAGTCAAGTGACAAAAATCAAGGAGGAAACTGTAAGAGCAGCTTTCTTGCATCAATGAAGTTGTACTTTCATGATGGTAGGTAGTCTAATTGCATGGTTTAGACGTGATGCACTATGCGCATTTGCTTTTATGCTCTCCAAATTATCCTTTTACTATGTGAAAGTTTTGCAATTGTAATAAATAAGTTGGTAAGATAAATGTAAATTGGCTACGTCACTTCATTAACATCAGTACCTGTAGAAACATTTTATCAATTTCCCTTAATGATTTAAACGTATCGCGGAATTTAATACGACGTTCTCCGGTATGTACAGTTGATTTCTCCTGTATAAAGTGTGTATTTAATCAAATACGAATATCGACAAACATCGTTCTGGAAATGCTCTTTTATGCAGCGACCAAAAATAAGGCAATGCAAGTGCAAATTGACTGGATGTTAAATAAC
Organism: Gryllus bimaculatus; assembly: GCA_017312745.1. Taxonomy (NCBI): domain Eukaryota; kingdom Metazoa; phylum Arthropoda; class Insecta; order Orthoptera; family Gryllidae; genus Gryllus; species Gryllus bimaculatus. Next base: position 11,000,358 of record BOPP01000010.1, on the reverse strand, counting down.
GACTAAGAGTTTTAGAGTGATTGTACAATAAATGAATTGTTCAAATCACGAGGGAAAGTAATTGCAATTGAAACGGCGACGGACAAAACAGTTAAAATTCAAATAAAGCAGATTAACTTTACAGTTGTACTTCGTTTGTATTCCAGTTTACCAATCGATTTCGTAAATCATGCTGGAACTACGAGAATTGTTTCATGAAAAAATATATGATCGATTACCTTAGGTTTGTGATGTTTTCAATAGTTTGAAATTACTTATCAAATAAAAATTGGCATGAAAAACAAATTGTTCATTAATCACAGCTACCTGTATGTTATGTATTAGTATGGGTAAATGACAAATTCTTCATAATGTCCTTCATTCTGGATACCACTCTCTCAATAACCAATCTATAATGTCCCTCAAATATCACCATGGTACTGCCATTGTAATTATAGCTAAGATACTGGTTTAATATTATGATAAAAATTCTTAAGCCACATATTTTGGTATGAAGTATATGAATTCATATGCACATGTATGAACTTTTGCAAAAAGACATCTACAATTCTAGCCCACTTCAGGATATTAATCCTGAGCTGTTGCTAACGACTAGCGTTAACTGTAGCATAAGGATTACGATCTATCTATACGTGTTGGTTTTAGACATTTGTTATTCCTTCTATTCCTAACGTTGTACGTCTGCAAACAAAACTGACACGACGAACAAGGAATTGACAGATTTACAGAAACAGACAATTTACAGAAACATCAGTAAAAATTCTGCCATGAAAGGTGATCAGCAGGTGAAAGGCCCTGCACACGTAGAAAATGATACGGATGCAGATGTTTTTCGTGAAGCCTTGCTGCTCTTCCAGATATATCATATGCTACGGCCACTTGTCTTGTGCTGATATTTGGATCGTCTTCCCCGTACTGCAGAATTTTGTTCTTCGTGGTCAGACATTTGAGCAAATCTTGGTCTTCCAGATATTTTGTTGTCCAAAGGTTCCTGGAGACCAATGGAAAATGTAAAGGAGTCTCTATGGAGACTCATTGCCATTAACACAGAATGCAATGAGTCAAGTCCTTCTTTGAATGAGTGCATGAACGGATGAAGCCGTGAGGTTTGACCTGGAAGGGCGCTGGGCGTAAACATTCATTAATAAATTAATTACAAGAAAACGAAGGATTATTGTACACATGTTTATAAGAACTTTTTATCTTCTTTTCATGTTATAAAGTTTATGTATTATTACTGTAGTTTGTAAAAGTACTCTTGAAAATCACCACATATCTCTTCTCTCTCTCTGTCTCTCTCATATATATATATATATATATGTATATATATATATATGGTGTGCTTGAGTGTGTGAGAGACAAAGAGAGAGATTACTCGTAGATAAATCATTTGCGGAGCGCTTATGTACGCCCTTTTATTCCTAGTTTAAGCCTTGAGACACCAAGAGCAGAGATATCGTGAATGAGAGGGGAAGAGAGCGGAAAAAGAAACAGTGTGATGGTGGGCGTGGGTGATTTGGGGATCGGGGAGGTATTGGGTCGGCGCCGGGAGCAAACGCTTGGCGGAGGCGGCGCGGGCGGCGCAGGCGGTGTGGCCCAGCGCGGACGCAGACTTTATGGCGGGGTAAAAGGTGCGGCGGAACGGTGATGCGTTGTCGGGACACGGGCGCGCGCTTCGGGATTAAAGGGGATAGCATTTACTTAGCCCCGGCGACGTCCCGTTTTGACATGCAAATTGGCGGCGACGCCGGCGACGCCGACGCCTGATTGATACGCCCCTCCGCCCTTCCCGCTCCCCGGCGCTCGCCGCGCGCCGGCGCGATCACCGCCCACGTCGCCGGCGACGCCCCTCAGCGCTCCAACACTGCCCATCGCCACGTCGTTCCCGCTCCGCCCTCGCCCTCGTCCTCAACCTCTCCATTGCCCTGGCTCTCGCCCTCGCCCTTGCACTCGCACTCGCCCTTCCCTCGCCCTCGCCCTCGCCCTCGCCCTCGCCCTTGCCCTCGCCCTCGCCCTCGCCCTCGCCCTCGCCTCGCCCTCGCCCCTCGCCCTCCGCCCTTGCCGCGCCCTCGCCCTCGCCCTCGCCCTCGCCCTCGCCCTCGCCCTCCCCTCGCCCTCGCCTCGCCCTCGCCATCGCCCCGCCCTCGCCTCGCCCTCGCACCCGCCCTCGCCCTCGCCCCGCCTCGCTCGCCTCTCGCTCTCGGCCCTCGCCCTCGCCCGCCTCGCCCTCGCCCCTCGCAGCTCCCCTCGCCCTCGCCCTCCCCTCCCTCGTCCTCGTTCCTCGTCCTCGCCTCGCCCTCGCCCTCGCTCTCGCCCTCGCCCTCGCCCTCGCCCTCGCCCTCGCCCTCGCCTCGCCCCTCGCCCTGCCCTCGCCCTCGCCCTCGCCCTCGCCCTCGCCTCCCCTCGCCTCGCCCTCGCCCTCGCCCTCGCCCTCGCCCTCGCCCCTCGACCTCGACCTCGGACCTCGACCTCACTCGACCCTCGACCTCCGACCTCGACCTTCGCCTTCGCCCTCGCCTTCGCCCTAGCGTCGTCGCCCTTCCCCTCGCCCTCGCCCTCGCCCTCGACCCTCGCCCTCGCCCTCGCCCTCGCCCTCGCCATCGCCCTCGCCCGCGCCCTCCGCCCCTCGCCTGCCCTCGCCCTCGCCCTCGCCCTCGCCGCGCCCTCGCCCCCGCTCGCCTCGCCTCGCCTCGCCCTCGCCCTCGCCCTCGCCTCGCCCCTCGCCCTTCGCCCTCGCCCTCGCCCTCGCCCTCGCCCTCCGCCCTCGCCCTCGCCTCGCCCTCGCCCTCGCCCTCGCCCTCGCCCTCGCCCTCGCCCTCGCCCTCGCCCTCCCCTCGACTCGACCTCCGACCTCGACCCGACCTTCGACCTCGACCTCGACCTCGCCTTCGCCCTCGCGTCGCCCTCGCTCTCGCCCTCGCTCGCCCTCGCCCTCGCCTCGCCCTCGCCCTCGCCCTCGCCATCGCCCTCGCCCTCGCCCTCGCCTCGCCCTCCCCTCGCCCTACGCCCTCGCCCTCGCCCTCGCCCTCGCCCCGCCCTTCCGCCCTCGCCCTCGCCTCTCCCTCGCCCTCGCCCCTCGCCCTCGCCCTTCGCCCTCCGCCCCTCGCCCTTCGCCCTCGCCTCGCCCTCGCCCTCGCCCTCCGCCCCACGCGAAGACGTTCGCCTCAGCCTCCCCCGCGCTCTACTGGCTACCCCAAAATCACAAAATCAGTATCCTCACTCACTCAGCATCCGCCACCTCCTCTTCCCTCGCCTCCCACACTGTGTATCCCCTTGCGTTGCTACGGCCTCAACGGAAAACCTAATCTTCAATCACTGTCGTCATTTCTCTTCCAGCACTTCCTTCCCTTCATTTTCCCTTGCTTGTTATTCGAATCAGGAAATCAAAAATATCTTCTCATCACGTATCACAGCCTACTAATTTTATCTCGCTCCTATTTCAAGCCATGCTTATTTTTCTTTCTTTACTCTTTCCCATATAAACTCCTCTCTTCCTATTACTCTATCAGGCAATCCCTTCATAATCCAATTTTTCACGATTTTCTGATAACTTGTGTTGATCCGACTCGTCGTTCTCTGGCCCACCTTGTCATTTTCCACCACCGCCAGTTCCATCTGATTCCTCGTGCCTTACACCTGGACGCCATCTCCTCCTTCCAAAGCCCAATGACGAATTCTCCTCACTTTGACCTCTCCTTCTTTACCGCCTTGCTGTTCTACGTCCTCTCCTCCGTCTCCGGCCCTGCCTCCGCCCCTGCGGCCACCCGATCTTCCACCCCGCCAAGCCCTGGCCCGGGCGCCGCCTCGTCTCCCAGGATGGGCGCGCCCCTCTTCTCCAAAATAAATGGCGCGACCGAGGAGCGACGAGCAGGCGCGGCGGAGCGGGCGGGCGGGCGGTAGGCGCGGGCCGAAGCGGAGGACTTTTAATAAACGCGCGCTTCACAAGGCGTCCCGCTGGCCCTGCCCCTACATAGCGCGGGCGGCCATACGCGGTGCGCGCGGGCGCTTGGCGCCGCACGCCACCTCGCGCACGCCCCTCGCCGCAACGCCCTCGCTTGGCCCCGCCCCTCTCTGAACCCGGCCCGTCCGTCCGCCTCCCAGGTCCCACCCCGCTTGCCCCGCCATTGCTGAACCCTCCCCGCCCGCCCCGCCAGCCTCGTACGGCTCATCCCTGCCCTCGCTGGCCCCCGCCCCTCTCTGACCCCGCCCCGTCCCGGTCCGCCCCCAGCCGTTCCCACCACCGCCTTGCCCCCGCCTTGCTGAACGCGCCCCGCCCCCGCCCCGCCAGCCTCGTACGCCTCATCCCTCCCCCTCGCTTGGCCCCGCCCCTCTCTGACCGCCCGTTCCGGACGCACAATCGGAACGCAGCGCGACCGCAAAAGCGCGAAAACCGAAGGGAAGCAGCGGTGAATACCTAACCACCATCACCAGCAAGGAGATGGCTGACTTGTCGTGTGGTTGTCCGCCCCCAGGTCCCACCCCGCCTTGTGAACCCGCCCCGCCCCACCCGACCCCGCCCCGCCCGCCCCGCCCCGCCCAGCCCCGCCCAGGCCCTCTGTACAGCCATCCCTGCCCCCCTCGGCTTGCCCCGCCCCGCTCGACCCGCCCGTCCCCGGTCCGCCCCAGTCCCACCCGCCTTGCTGAAACCCGCCCCGCCCACACTCACTGCCCCGCCCGCCCCCGCCCGCCAGCCCGCCAGCCTCGTACAGCCCCATCCCGGCCCCTAGCTTGGCCCGCCCCTCTCTGACCCGCCCGTCCCGGTCCCGCCCCAGGTCCACCCGCCTTGCTGAACCCGCCCCGCCCCAACCCCGCCCCGCCCCGCCCGCCCCGCCCCGCCCCGCCCAGCTCGTACAGCCTCCCTGCCCCTCCGCTGGCCCCGCCCTCTCTGACCCGCCCGTCCCGGTCCCGCCCCCATCCCACCCCGCCTTGGCTGAACCGCCCGCCCCAAACCGCCCCGCTGCCGCCCCGCCCCGCCCCGCCCAGCCGCCCAGCCTCGTACAGCCCATCCCTGCCCCGCGCTTGGCCCCGCCCCTCGTCTGACCGCCGTTCCGGTTCCCCCCCTATGTCCCACCTGCCCGCCCGCCAGCCTCTACAATTCATCCCGCCCCCTCGCTTGGCCCCGCCTGTCTCTGACCCTGCCCATCCCGTCCCGCCCCCAGGTCCCACCCCGCCTTGTCCGCCTTGCTGAACCCGCACACCCCGGCCCGCCCCGCCCAGCCTCGTACAACTCATCCGCCCCCTCCCTTGGCCCGCCTGTCTCTGACCAGCCATTTCAAGTCCGCCCCCAGGTCCCACCTTTGCCGCCTTGCCGGACCCGGCCCGCCCCCCCTCTTCCCAGCTTCGAAAACAGCTCATCCCCGCCCCCTCGCTTGCCCCGCCTGATCTCTGACCCGCCCATCCCGGTTCCCGCTTCCAGGTTCCACCTGCCCGCCTTGCTGGATCCACCACGACCACCGTTCTCACCCAGCCCCGTACAGCACATTCCCCGTCCCCTCGCTTGGCCCCCGCCCCCCAGTTCCACTCGCACCCGCCCTGCCCCTTCCCGTCAGCTCATCCCCGCCCCCTTCACTTGCCCCCGCCCCTACCCGCCCAAACTCCTCCCTCTCCCCGACCCACACCACCACGACCTCTCTCTCTATCCTGCCATCCTCACCCACACCCATTCAACTCCCGTCCGCCGCATCCCACCTCCACCCCCTTGCGAACGTTCACTGTATCCCGCTTCCCCCTCACCCTGCCGCTCCCCGCCACTCACCGGCCGCCCACTCACTCCACCCTCCCCTCCTCGCCCCGGCGCTGACAGGACTTTGTGTTTCAATTCCCTCCGCCGGCGCCGCTGTCCGCTGCCCGCCCGCTGTTTATAGTTTTACCCTTTGTGCGACATCTCAGCTCATATCGGCTTGTTGCCGCCGCCGCTGCCGCTTTTAATTACCTGCAATTCCATCGTGCGCCGCCGACTGGCTCTTTCGCGCCGCTGTCGCGCGCCGCTTGCGCTCACAGACGCTGGCGACAGTTTGCGCTCGGATTTATAATATCGAGAGTATTGAGAGGGTGGGCGGACTGAAATTGCAGGTTAATATCGCTTGGAATAAATAACGGCGTTTCGTGTTTTGACATAAGTTCAATAAATATATTTTGTGTTTGTTCATAAAAATCAGTTACCAGGGGTTGAGTTATCAAGCATGGTGAGATCTTTTACATTCAACATCGGTTTGGTACATTTTTTCTGTTTGTTATATCCATGTTCATCGTGTATCTGTATTAATTTTTTTAATTATGAAACATTTCAGACTTTTATTGATGATAATTGAAATATTTTTGAATATCATTCTTTAATTCATAAAAACCTTATAACATACACATGAAATATTTTCTTCAGAAATATATATTCAGAACGCACAGGTTATGACTAAGTTAATATACCTATGTTAGAACGTAAGAGAAAGCTAGCCCTTTTACTCTATCAAATTATTTCTTTTTTTTTATGTTTCCCCACTTCTATCATTTTAGAACACGTATTGTAAATATTTTAATAATGAACTTAAAAACAATAGTTTACGTAACTTATGTTATGCAATTTTTTGTTATGAAATATTTTTTGTAATTTTTTTATACTGCACATGTAATTTAATTAATACGAACATTGCTAGGCGTGCCAAACATGTTATTAGAAACAACGAATCTTTTGAAATATTTCATGACCATTCTCGTAGAGCCTCCAAATTTTGTCATTCAATTTTATTATCCTTATCTTTTGATCCGCGATAAACTGTCTGATTTAAGACGTCCTTTGGCAGAATATTACAAACGATTCTCCTACTCGTAATGTAGTTCTTCGTTATGTCGTCGAAACAATTGTCATTTGGAAAGAGGGGCATTGAGTAATGTGTAGTGTAATTCAAAAAGGTGGCTTTTATTTAACTCAGTCTGCAATCTACTGCGACATTATCCATGCTCAGTTGCGAGTATCACTGTCTATGAGAAAAAACAATGCATCACGTTAGTAAGGAGTAATATATTTACTGTTCAGAAACTAATCTGTAATATACTCTGTATATTACTCTGTATCTAAATCTATTATATTACTCTGTAATATTATATCTCTATCTGTTGCTATATCTGTAATATTATTCTGTAATATTATTATATCTCAAAATTGATAGTAACAAAATGGTTGAGTAGTTCTGAAACAAACAACACTACTCACAGAACCAATTCAAACACCACATTTAACAGAGTATTTAACAGAGAACTAAAGCAATAACAATGTAATGCCCTTCCATTTTCAAAATGAACAGCTTCTTTCGCTTGTGCGTCACTTTTTGTGCGCATGCAGATTGCACTTCTCCACACGTCACATAGGAGCTTTTATTCTTTATTAACTATGAATAAATGTAAAAACGATCAGCCCACTTCCCATGCAAGGGCCTTCTCTAGTGTAGTAGTTCCACCTCTGGGAACCGGGATTCAAATCTCGAGAGATCCGTGGGTACTCTGCTGAGGTAGCTCAGGGCATCAATTTATAAGAAAGGTACAAATATTAGCTTCAAGAGTGTAGAAATCCTTTGTCTGATTTTCTTGGCACCCGTCGCCGTAATTATAACTGTTGATAATTCTTTCATTTCAAAAGATTTAGCTGATCACTTATTGTGAAATGGTCAGACATTGGTTGGAAGAGTACGCCAAAACAACTATAACACTGCAGTGTCTCTGACCGGGTGGACCTAAGTCCGAGTCCCGATGGTGGCAGAATATTGGACACTAGCAAGGTCGATTTCAGCAGCTGTCTAGAGGAGAATTCTAGCGGCTAGTCTCTCTGATCTGTAGTTTGCCAGGGTTTCTCCGATCAACACCAGACGGAGTGCCGGAGCAGTACTCTAGCAAATGGGTGTCGGATCGCGATATTTCCTTCCTCTTCCTTGCCATATCTTCACCCCATTCTTACGAACACTTACATGCACCTCACTTCTGCACATAATGGGAGTCCAGTGGGGAGCTTAGAGCTTGTCCCGGCTGCAAGGTACCCGCTGAAGGGAGAAACCTGAATTGGAAAAACACAGCAAGCCGAGTATGGCAGCGCCAGATCTCACCCTGCAGCGGGAGAATATCATTGCCACTCCCGCTGATAATAATTGGTCTAATGATCATTGCAGTTGTCGAATCCAGGAAACATGGGCTAATCAATAAGTATAGCAATCAGTAAATCGCGTATTTCTTCATCGCGAGCACGAATCGAGAACGTCATGGCCCGCTGCAGCGAAGTTAGTCGGAAAGGCAGTGAGACGTTGCTCAGTGACTTGAGATTGCCGATGACGGGAGAGACTGCTACGAGGGACAATCTCGACCGAAACTTGAATCTTTGTGGTAAGCCTTAAATTTTGCAAATTGTTATTTCGTTTTATGAGATTTTAAAAATGTATTTTCCGTGTGTAGCTTGTCAAAACAATGGCTATGCCGGTTACAGATTTTTTTTGTAGCCAATAGTAAGAAATGCACGTGTTTCATCAGGTGGATGTGCCGTAGTTTATCACCGCTTATCCGTTACAATTATTTAAACATGTACTATTTCATAATTTTTCCAGAATTTCAAGTACAGCTCTCTCTACTTGGTCACCAACACTTGGTAAAAATATAGCCCTAAAACAGCATGTTGCTCGAGATTATTTCCAGAGGGCGGTTTTTATTTTCTAGTAGATAGAACATTGTGTGGTTCAGTAACTCCCGGGACTCATTGGTTCCTGAAATCTAGGCTTAGTAAATGTGGATTTGTCACAAAAAGGCTACGCATTTCCGTCATGAAGTAGGTTAACTTTGACTATATTTCCGAACCCGATCGCTTTAATGAACTGTTGTTATATTATTAAAAAGTCTTTAATTATAATTAAATACGAAATAATTGAAGAAAAGAGGTAAAGAGAAGTCAGATCCGTCTGGAAAACTGATGTATATCCATTTGTTTGAGAGGTTTTTATAACGAATAATAGAATTTGAACATAAATATTCAGAGGAAAAGACCAAAGTTTTTAAACAGCAAGAATGATCTGTTATATTATGAACATTTTTATATGTAAGCATCACTTTGTTTTCATTATCAACAATGTAGAGCAGTAACATTCACAGTAAATATAGTTCGACAGTAATATATTATCGTCAACAATAGTATAATAATAACATCGACAGTAATATATTTCACTCTCCTGTTTTGTTTAACGCGTCGCAAATACTTTGTGCACTGTGAAATTGGAAGATAATGAATGCAGTTATTTTTTAAACTTCGGTTTCCTGTTTAGGAAATAAATTTTGCGAATAACGTTACCGTCGAACAAAACTTACAGGTTTATACAATAAGAATCATTTGAATTAATACCATTTTCAATTATACTCCCGCAGAAAAACTACAAAATACGTTCTATAATTAAATAATACATAAGGAAAGGAGTGATTCCCATATTTCAAGAATAGATTGCTCTCATTTGACGATGTAGTAGAATGTTATCGTGACATTTCTTTTTCGTATCAAGAAAGGAGTCAACGTGAGCTAGACTATAACAATAAAAAGAACCATCACTCAAACTATACCTTTCATTTTTTCATTGAAGAAATATAAAAATTTAAAATATATCTTTCGAAGCAATTTTTATACATTTTCACAGATGTATTTTTCAACAAATAAAGCTTCGCTGAAATGTTACAATTGATTACTCATTCGAGAAGGAACTGTAAACGTGCTAGATAGGAGACCCTAGAACACATTATTAAAACCAAGCAAATTTCTGCATCGAAAAAATTCCCTTCTGAGAAACTCAAATATTAAATTCTCTGCTCAACCATTTCCTTTCTCTGTTTGAGGAAGACGGTGAAAGGACTGTAGGTAAATTCAGAAAACGAATATAATCCTTCCTTCACCAATACGTTCCAACACACGTTCCTGTGTCCGATGTAGTACTAATTATTCATATATTCTAAATATTTGTAAATAAAATGACTTAAGATGAGATTCTCCCTCCTATGATACCCATGTTAAATTCTTCATATTGATGACCCATTACCTCGCAAACTATTGGAGATACAGTTTTGAATTTTTTTACTTCATAATATCTGTACTATTGTTGTCCTGATAACCGTTAAAAGGAATTGCATGGCAGGAAATTGATTTTTTTCTCGTACTCCTATTTTTATCAAAAATTTAAAGATAAATTTATTTATAAAATTTAAAAAAATTACTTCACAAACGTGTATAATATAATGTAATAATAAATTAAAATTAAATAATTAATTATTATTATATAAATAAATTAAATATATATATAAATAATATATATAATTATATTCGGTATTATAATATTAACATGTTGATAAGGATATGAATAATGGAAATTTTTGTCACTAAACGTAACCACATACTGCAGTCATGCAACACAATAAATTCTACAACATGACTACAAGATATCATTCGATTTAATCAAAAACATTTAGAAATTTCTTCAACTTCCAGATTCTTATAGAACACAACGTAATAAATCGTTGAAGAGTGTTCAGATTATTAAGAGCTTTCTGCGTGATTAAGACGTTTGTATGAAATTTTATGTGTAGAAAACTAATAAGTCTGATTAATTAGCACTATTACATACTATATTATGCAAACTGTTTTATTACTTTGGAAGAGGAACACGAATGCACCAGACCATACCACCCCGGCAATCACGACCGACGTAACTGTCACCGTTCTCAGATGCGCTGTTCTCTCTTCAGTCCTACACTTAGCTTGGTCGGGTTATACAAGATAAAAAAAATGTAAATATTTAATAACATTATACAGAGAAAAATTTTCATTTCTTTTGATTTACATGAAAATATTCTTCACCTCACAAGAATTTTCCCTGCGGCTGTTATATTTTTTACTTACAGAAGTAATAATTTATCAGTTCACGCAATAAACCCTAAAATTTTCCAAATTCAATTTTCTTCGACAAAGAAAGGTTTGGATAGTGTCTCCTCCACAATCAAAATTCTTATCATTACTTGACGACCATTTACACCCGACGCATTTCGTAGTTGCTTCTACGATGGGAAGAGACCGACTCCCACCACTTCCTCAGAACTTAAATTCGTCTCAAATTTCCCGAAAACGAGTAGCGTGCAAGTTGAAGAAGGGGGAGGGTTCCTTGCGATGTTTGTTTACATAATGAAACGGGGCGGATAGGGAGCCGGAGGCAGCGAGAGAGAGAGAGAGAGAGAGAGAGAGAGAGAGAGGGAGAGAGAGAGGGGAAAGCGCCGGAGCGAGGGTGCGCGACCGATCGAATGCGAAGTTGGCAAATAAGAACCGCGGGGAGTGGAAGGGTGCGATTCCTTGTCGGATGTGTTGCGAAGGCTTCGCCGCGCCCAGGAGCTGCGCACTCTGTCGGACGGAGATGGAAATTCTGGAAACCGCGCCGAAGGCTGCCCCGAGGAGAGAGAGAGAGACACTCCGGGAAGAAGACAGACAGCTCTGGCTATTTGGGCAATGGGAGAGGCTGGAGGATCTGCCGAGGCTACACGTGAGGATGGTGAGGATGTGGACGAGGGTGATAAAACAGATAGGCAGACCATTCTGTGTACAGACGAGAAGGAGGAAAGAAAAGGGCGATTGGAAAGTGATAAAGGAAGGACACGCAATTGGAACGAATGACGGGGCGGGGCGACAGCCGGTGACGCAGAGACCGCCGACAGCCAAAGAAAGAAGTGTGACTCGGAGGGGAAAGATGAGCTCCGTCGAGACCTGGATGTATAGTCTGCCAACTTCAAGATGGTATCGTGAACTCGCGCAGTGAAGGAAAAATCAATTAGATGTGGAAAATCCTTTTCAAACTTTCTTCGTCTTTTTCTCAAGACAGAAAAACAGCCAATCTTACTACATTTCTAACTCATTCTAGCCAAGATTAGCGTCGATTAAATATATTCATAAACACAGTTATTACTCGAGTAATTGAGTAATTTTGAAAACATTGAAACTTAGGCCAGTTTATCTAGATAAGATTTGAGCGAACGTGATTTCTATTGTCCTGACAACATTATTTCTTTTTTAATTCATTACGAAGCAAAAAAGGAGTACCTAATGTTTCTAAAAGAAGGAGTCGTGACAATGTTTGTAAAAGTGTACGCTCGCACACACGCAAAGACATTCTTCACAACTCAGTAAAAGAAGTGAAGAATGTCTTTACAACTAGGACTAGAAGGTCCAGGCCCGGAACCATCTTCTACATGATGAAGTGTTAACAAGGAGCTTGTACGTGCGTATCAATTACATATGCAACATCGATAACAAAACACAAAATTAAAACATTGATGTTAAAAGCACATCAACTTGACGATGTTTTTCAACATCGATATTTTAGACTGCTTTAGTAACCTCCAATTCGTGTGCACTAAAATTTAATTTGAGTGTTCATGTGTATCAATTCGCCAAATAAGAGTACGAAAAGAAGAGGCAGCCCCTACGTCAACAGCGTGTTTGTTGCCCACATCTCAATCTGCGAAATGAATGTGAAGAAAGAAGAAATACAATGCCATGGACTTCATTTCGGGCGAGAGAGTTTGGTCGATGAAGGCAGTACATACAGCGGTCCTTTGGTTCCTTCACACAACATATTACCATCAATTATTTCTTTTTTGTAACTTTTACAGTATTGTAATCATCGGAATTTTTCATTCAGAATCAAAACATCGGAAAATAAAAAAAACATTGTTAATAATATATCGTTGTTAAAAAACATCTGCGGTAATACATCGATGTTTTGAAAGTATCTACATCGATGTCACATCCCTAGTACCAATAGTGTCGGGGGAATCTCATTAAACTTGGCGGTTTGTGCCCTCCGAAGCGACCTGATTGGAGCAGCGGATGAGGCGAAGGTGCGTTCTGAGAAGGGGAAGGGGGCTGGGCTGAGAGCACACCGCCGCCCCCCTTCCGCCTTCTTCCCCTTCCCCTCACGCCGATACCACCCTCGCCGAACCCGAAGACGACGCCGCTGCCGCCGCCGCCGCCGTCTGATGACATTAGTGACTCAAATACTGGAGCGAATCGACCGCCGAGAAGTCGAAACTAAACATTCTTGGTCTGAGCGGGCCGCCCGCTCTCCCCAGCACCCGCCTCTGCACCCGCTAGGCTCATCACCGAATCATCTAGCCCCCTACCCCATCCCACCAGTTACCCCACCCACACACTCCGCTACACGCTCCATCCAGCTCCAACCCTCTCCCCTCCGCTCCCACCAGTCGTCCAGCCCGCTCCCCTCCCGTAACCCAGTTCCGCATCCTTCTCCCCCACCACTCCCCTTACACACATCGAAACACATCGACCCACCCCGCTACCCACCGAGCTCGTACCTGGAACTACCCCGCTCCCCGTTCCCGCCCGGCCCACTCCCCGCCACCCCTCATCCTTCACCTTCTCACTGGAGGACGCAACCGTAGCAGATAGCATAATAAAATCTTGTTAAAGCGGACGGACTCACAATGCGGCCTAATAACATCTGCCTGCCTCCCGAAACCCGCAATATTAAATGGAAGATATATTCGTGCGCGGCGTCGCGCGCACACGCCTCGCGCGCGCGGCAAAATGAGACGGAAACTAATATCGCGCTTCCGCGCGCGGAGTAAAAGTGGCTGTGATTGAACCGCACTTTACGATCGAACAACCCCGATGGATCTGCGAGCAAACGCGGCGAACGTCCAATCGGCGAATGAGTACGTCTATCGAGGCGCCGCCGAGAATCGAGTAATGATTCATAAAGCTTTTCGTAGTAAATACGAGGCGAAGCGGAGAAAGAAAAATGAATTTGCTCATTTTTAACCTGGCTATTTTGTGACCGCTTTTTATCTGACAGAGGAGCAAGATTTATTCGTGTAAGATGTAATTACAGTCTCACAACAACTCTGGGTGTAACCAAAGAATTTGATTGGACATAATGGAACGTTCCTACAACACTAACGTGATACGATTAGAGTGTTAAAATAAAACGCTTCGTTTGATGATACTGGGTCATGACATTTGTCAGTCACACAAATTATAAAATACGTCCACAAATACTAACAAATTATTTTTGACTCACCCAAAATATTCACAATTTTCTGTATGGTATTATATCTTATGTATTTTTAATTGAGTTGCAGTAAAACCGTATGCATTTTGCTTAAAAAAACAATTCAAAATAATAATTATCCAGAATTTTAAATTGTATTATTGGTTTAAAGTATTTTCGGCGTAACTGAACAAAATTGCTTACTTATAAAACATTTTTGAATTGATGGCAAAGTAATGGCTTGCATTTTGGCTTGGAATCTTCATAAAGAAACGTTTCTTAGCTCTTACTTGGAAATTCCTCTAAGACTAAACTTGGATTGCTGCAAATTAAAATTATTCTAAAAAATGAAAATTCATACTTAGTAAAACGTATTCTCCACATCCAATGATTGGAAAATATTTTCTTACTCATGGCTTTTTTTACTAGACTTCTATGAGCATAAACGATTTTTCCAAAAACGACTCTTCCAAAATAAGTTACTTTAATTATCTTCAAAAGTATCCCAAACGACTGTAAGATTGAAATGTAATTTTTTCTGGATATCCCTGGCTTTTACGAAGTCCTTAAGGGGAGACGGAAGCTCACTTTAAACCTATGTTAAAATTAATCATGTTTCAGAAGATTTACTTAAAAAATGAAATTTATTGTACATATTCTACAGACAATTTATTATTAAAAATATATTGTTATAATATAATTGTTTATATAATAGTATTACATTTTTTTCAACTGATAGTTTTCTTTGAAAAACAAAAACTTTTTGTAGGTGTTCATTAATCATTATTTTATTACATTTTTGTATTCACTATAATATTTTCAGAAAGAACTAATGAGTGAAAATAATTTAAAATGCATTACGCTATTGTTAAATGTAGTTGCAGCACACAGTAAAAATATCTAACCAATACATTAAATACTTTTTGAGACAATGGTTCCTTACATAAAAACATAGTTTTGAGAAAAACTTATTTTAATTTTTCCTTTTCAATTTCCATAGTTGTAATGTAAAACGTATTCACTATTCCATTCGCCCTAGCTCCATATTCTGTTTCATCTTCCTCCTATACATATTCTCGTGTTATTTTCGGCTCTTTCCTATTTTTTCTGGTTTCTTTAGTAGTATTTTGAGCTGCTACTTCAGCTTTACGTATTCTTTCCGCGTCAATTTGTTGAAACCCTTTGATTGTTTTATGACCACAATTAATTCTCAGTTTGTTTAGTACTTCTGATTTCTTGAAAACATTATTGTAGAAACAAATTACTGCGTTATGAACACCAACATTTAAGGTTTCCATTCTGTCAAAAACACTTTTAGGGAGTCTAGAGTAAAATTTGTTAACAATACGCCATTAGGAAAAAACGAGGTTCAAAACAGCGCAGGAACACATTGACGAAATAAAAATATTACATTATCTTTCACGATATTTTTAATAAAATAATTAAAAAATATTGACATCAAGTAAAAGAGGGACATGTCATGCTGTCAAATATTCAAAACCATATATCTCAGAAAGTAATTATCCGATTATTATCAAACAAGTACCAAATTATATACTATGAACTAGGCTACCTGGAAGCACAAGATCTATTTTTGCCCAAATCGCCTGCGTTTCCCCAATAGAGGATTTTAATCTACAAAGTAAAATTACGTATAATGCAGCTTTATTCGGTTATAGAAAATGTACTATTTTTTTCTCTGAGTCACGAAAAAAGAAATGAAAATAAATAGGATATTTCGCCAAATAAATATCAACAAAAATTACTAATTTACTGAATTATAAACATATCGTATTCAAAACCTTCAACATATCGTACTTCTGAAGAAAAAAATATTTTAAAACAAAGTACATTATTAATGATAATTCGTCAAATAGTCAACAATGTCTCTCCGTTGCCTTCTGTGACGTCAGTTTGCGTTGCATCCAGTCGATACATCGTAAATTTGAGGAGGGAAGAGGGGGTTCTTAGTGCTCTTTTCTGAGTTTTCCGTTTCCTTGTACGTAAGTTTTTTAAGTTTATCGCGCAACATATTCCAATCATAGTTTTCCACACTAAATTAATATATACTTAGGCTCTTGATCAAAAAAGCCAATTGAATTTCCATTAAACCTACTCTACCACAAAGTGCAAAGAAAAGTAAAAGTTATATATGCATCACTTCTTCTATATCTGCAGTTTAATCTTATGTTAATAATATACCCAAACTCATTTTTCACATCTTAATTGAACACATCTTTAATTCAAATACCCGTAATGTTAGATTGACTATTTAATTCGTGAAATTAACATCAATAGCGTTTAACGCTATACACACGTATATATACTGCCCCAATCAGGGCCGTGTATTTCAAATAATTTATCGCTTTTTTATCCGATTTTTCGTGCCACCTCTCTCTATTGCTCAATAATGCGACCCATCCATCTTAGGAGGCGATATGTATCGACCGCTTTGTAGATGTGCAATAAATCGCGTAAGCACTATAACATAACCTCTTTGATTTTAATGAAATAATTATAAACGTTGTCATTGCCAACAATAGTATTTATTACAAGAGCAGCTTTCGATGGCTCAGCCATCATCATCAGTTGTCTGCTGAATGGAAGCCACAAAAATGACGACGAAAACCTATACTCTTTGATTTTAACATGCTTTCAATTATTTTCAAAATTTGGCACATTTTGAACCTCTGTTGGGCGTAATTTTATTCGTGGAATAGTTCTATTAAATACCACTCGTTCTTTGGAAATTCTCAGATAAATCCCCTCGTTTCGCGAGGCAGGGATTTATCGACACTTTCCAAAGCACTCGTGGTATTACCTGTGATAAATGTGTACTAAATTATATTAAACTTTATTAGTAGAACATTGGTGAATCAATATCATATCTCTATTTCTTCAACTTTTTTATCTTGATAGCATGCAAACAGTGGTAGCAAATTGTTCTTGAAGCATTTAACAACATCCTCCGATCATGGAGAAAAATAGGCTGGAAGGGAGACATTGCTAACACGATCGTTTAAACTTGGTATGAACTGGACGTTTTAAACTTTGTTTGAACTTGGTATGAACTGAGTTTGAACTGGACTCGTGTCACAAAATATCATTCTCTTCGCAAGTCTACAATACAATACAATACAATACAATACAATGTTTATTTATTTGAATTATACCATTAAAAATCTCAACACCCCTGATTTGATTTCATTTTCGTTAATTTCGTTAATCGTTTCATTCTCGTTAATACGAAAACTTCCAACAAAATGTTCACCTTCTACAATACGAAACCAACGAGCCCTTCAAAGTGGAATCATGGAGTGTCGATTGCACCTCGCCCTCTTCTCGCGTTTCCTGCCGCGCCCACTCGGGGCGATTCCGGGTGACCTGGCCGTGCCCGCGGCCCTTCCCGCCCCGATCGCCCAAGGCACCGTGGCGGGGGGGAGGGGGGAAGGGGTCTGAGGGTGTGGACGGCGCGGGCGGTCGCCCCGACTAACTGCCGTCGCCTCCGGCGGCGGTGACGTCAGCGCGCCTGTTGGCGCAGGGAAATTTCCTTCTATCGCAGCTCCAATTTGCCGCTTGGCTTCCGGTCGCCCGGCGCTCCGCCCTCCCGCCCTTCCTCCCGCCCTTCCTCCCGCCCTTCCTCCCCCCTTCCTCCCGCCGCCCGCGCCGCCTGCTTCACACCTGCACCCGCCTCCGCTTCCATCACGCCGCCGACATGTCTCGATCCCCTCACATCAGAAGCCGCCAATTCTCCTGCGTCTACATTCATGCAAGACCAACCAGAAAACTTTGGGGGTAGTATTGAGTATAAAATAGGACAATACTATTCGATTTTAAAGAGACGATAAAATATATTTAGTTTACCACTCTAGTTTGTGTTTGGTATAAGCAATAACAAGAACAAACTTCAAAAGAATTAATTAATACTAAATTAAAAGTGTAAAAATATTATGAAGCGTTGTTTTCAAAAACTTTAATATTATTATTTCTTCTCGTGCAGTGATATTTATTTACAGAACACCTTTTTAAAAATCCATTATTTTAACAACCCTGATCGTAATCACCACAATTATCCCAATTAGGTAATCTTTATTTCTATTTATAAGGTAGGCTGATCCTGTTTCCACTGCCATGAGACCTGTGCATCACAACCGTTAGATTCAACACTGTAACTTAAGCTATTTAAATCGCTTCCCTTGTCGTAACACACTGTTATAAAACTGAAGGAAATAACAGATCGCTTGGAATCACACCTGAAAAGGACACTAACCAACAATACCATCAATAGTTCCTCCCCAGTATTGCACTTGCTCACTTTTCTTAACGCCGTTAAGTCGAATCTCAAAAAACTCCCCTACAGACACCTCCATATCTTCCAAATTACTTATTTTGTCCCCTCGGTTGCTTTATTTACTCATCAAATACCCACCTTCTTTTCCTCAACCATTTCTTTCCAGCGTCGCATTTTCAAAACGTACATCGAAACTTCTCCACGAGAGCAGTGGCTACCTTCCGCCGCAAATATCACCACATTCACCACAGCCGTGTCCCGGCCTATTACCAGTCCGCACGCGCCGCCAGCGCTCACCTCGACTTCCGAGGCTCCATCTCGCGGTGTGCCCTCGTGGTCGCCGAGCGCCCTGTGTTGAATCTACCCCGAGGAGCCGCACCCCAGCGTGTGATTCTGTGCGCGCCCCGGCACAGCGCGACTGCGTCCTCGATCTCTCATGTTTGGAATGGGTTACGCGGCGCGGCGCGAGCCCCGAAGGCGAGGTGGAGGCGGTCCGGTGGGTGGGGGGGGAGGCAGCGTTCGCCACCGACCGGAAAATCACTCGTCGCTCTTTTGTCAGTTGCTCGCCCGCCGGCGCGTCGTCCCCTCTCGAGCGGTGGGCTCAAATGGGCCAAAGACGCTCGATGCAAAGAACGCGATTCGAGTATTTGACTGGTGATTTAGGGATTCGTGGCGCGTCAACTATTGTGATAATTGGTCCCGCATGTTATATCTCGGGAAGAGGTGATGTTTCTCCCTCAGTGGAGCGTGAAATCCGGCGCCGACCCACAAGTAGGCATGTGATGTTTCCCTCTCAAGGTATTCCTCCAAAGGAATAGGAACACATTCCTCCACAGGAACTACGAACGGGCGCGGCCCCCGCCCGTTCGTAGTTCCCAACTTAGTGAGAAGTAGTGTGTGAGCGGGCTTATAAGTGTGTGTGTGTGTTTGTGTGCGTGTGTGTGTATCTGTAAGTAGGGAGAAGGGGAGAAAGTTGAGGAAATAAATATCTCACACTAATTACGGAAAACATATTTATTGAAGGAAAAATCTTTTTTTGAAAATTTGAAGGAAAAATCTTAATCTTCAATTTTGTATTTTTAAAATGAAACTTTTGTAATTTTCGAAAATTTAACGTTTTCAGTGAAAATTCCATGTTTTGGAGTGTATTTCACTCTATTGTAAGGAAGTTAAAGAAAAAAATTGGGGTTACTTTTGAGAAAATATTGAAAATGATCCAAGAGCTACATGCAAATTACCCCTAAAATTTAAATAATGTTTTTCAATGTCGCAGAGCGTTGAGTTGGGCCAGTTCGACGGAGAATATTCATGTAGAGAAAAATCCTACGAAACGTTTATCAGCTAGTTTTGTTCACAGAAGGACGGTATCAAGGCCTTACAATTTTTATAAGTATTTGTATCAAAGTTCTTTGCTTAGTTGCTTAACTTAAAGAACGCGTAGCGGCACATAGAACCCTACATTTTATACAGTCGTAGAAACGGATCATTTACAAAAAGCAGAGTTATCAATTTTTCAAATTCACCTACTTGTTTTTGAAGAATTATGTAGTGCTGCTAATGATATTTCCGACGCGTCAAACGGAACTTGTCATATCTCGAACACACAGGAATCAAATATCAAATTCGGTCGCATTGAAACGCTTCATACAACACCCCTTCCTAACGCCCAAAAATGGCAAACTGTTGGCAAGAAAAATACCAAACAGTGGATTTTAATCAGACTTGAAATTCACTGTTCATATTCAAAGTATATTGAACGAGTCTATTCCTAAGGCCGTGTTTGTGTGACTGCACATATATTGTTGAGGGTAGTTTTTGAGCCCTTTCCTTGCTCAGCGCGAGGTTTTAGGGGAAAAAATACGAAATTAGTCAATAAGGTAGAAACGTGTAGTGAAGTGAAGTGAACTGAAAGCTGCGATTATTAAGTAACCTTCAGTTAAAACGTATTGAGCAGTTAATATTTAGATAAAGTGATATGTGGTGCGGTGTAGTGAATTAAAGTGATTTCAATTCTTTCTGTTGGTTTTACTAACATAAAACGTCATTGTTTTATTTTTATTTATGTCAAAGAGGTTTCACATGTTGAAAATATAATAATTATTATAAATTGACAAATGTAATAATTATTATATTGTTTTGTGGTGTTATGTAGGTAAAAGGTTTACCCATATTTGTCTAAATATTCTTTTGAGTGATAAGGTACAGGCTTGTGCACATGAGAGAATTCATAGGTCTACCTATGTTTGTACGCGTGTATATGTGTATGTATGATGTATGAATGTATGAATGTATGTATGTATGTATGTATACATGCATGCATGTAGGCACATTAATGTAGTACGTAAGATTACTTATCTAAAAGTTAGTATATAAGTATTTGGATTTGTAATATTATGTAAGTAAATGCCACCTGCATGTGCTAGGTAGTGACAAGGAAATGTTTTTATATGGTTATGATATAATATTGTATTTCTGTATTTGTAATTGTAATTGTTCTTTCATGTTGCTACACTCTGCCATCGGGCAACATATGCCCAATTGTAAAAGAAAGTTTCCATCTATCTATATGTTATGTATACTCGTACGAGTGCCAACGACATTCTTCACGTGACATCTGTCACCACCACTGGAATTCTGTTAGGGGGCCTGGTAGTCTGCGAAAATGTTGCTCTCGAAAGCCAGTGAACTGCCTGCCCGACCACCTCGCAAATGCCTTTCTGCTACACTTGAATTAATGTATTCATCTGGGAATTTACTACGAAAGCTTGGTGCGGCGTGCTCATTCATGAAACAACTTGAATTCAACCCTGCGTAGTATCTAACATTTTCAATTGTGCTGGCTATTGCGACAGCCTCTTCCTAGGAATACTCTGTTCATAGGGATTATGAAAGCAATGTAGACTAAAGGATCCCGTAACAACTGAAAAAATAATAAATGTTGCAATGTCTAGAAACATGTACAATAGAGCATTTAGTAGACTCATGAGAATAAACACTAGAAACAAACAATAGTAGGAAAACAAATATTTTATAATACGATATTCGAGATATTTCTGAATGAACTGCTGTGAGAATGTTAGGCATTTTATTCATTTGTGTGTCCCTTTATCAGAAACGTCTTATTCAACACTTTTCTCGACAGTACCAAACGATTTGCTTTTGGGTATACCTATGACCGTTTACTCCTATTGTTTAGTCTTCTACATTTTTCTTATTGTTCTCCTTGTCAATCACCTTCGTACTCCGTCTCGTCTCACACTATTCCATTTGTTGAAGAACATTTTTTTACATTTTGAAAAATTAATTTGCATCTCAATTTTAAACAAGATACTCATTTTCTTATGACTCTATAGAAATGGACATTTCTCCAGAACCTTGGGAGCGAATCCATACACCAATGTGAAGAAGACACAAAACTCAATGTAAACATAGATGGGTCATAACAAAATATTTGTACCGTGTTGTTGTAGATCATACACAAAAAACTGTCTTAAATGTACCATATTATGATTTACTGCGCTCATTATTAAAATCCATGGCGTCAGCAAGCCTTCAAGAGAAAATAACCTGTTTCTTGTCTTCATTCTTCTAAACGAGCGTCAATATTTTAAAAACGGAATGTGAAACAATTTTAATAATAGAATATAATAATGGGTAGGCTAATAATCCTCCATTTAAAGATAAAGCTAAATTTATTTGAACTGCAAATGGGCATAACCCGGTGGCAGCTAATTACACAAATAAAATACTACAGCTAACATGCAAATTATATAATAATAATAATAATAATAATAATAATAATATAATATAATAATATAATAATATAATAATATAATAATATAATAATATAATAATATAATAATATAATAATATAATCATAATTTAATAATATAATCATAATTTAATATAATAATATAATAATATAATCATAATTTAATAATATAATCATAATTTAATAATATAATCATAATTTAATAATAAAAATAATAATGATATAAAACTATCTAATTCATAAAAAATTTAAAATAACCTTTTTTTCATTTGTTTTTATAAAAGCAATAATTACCGAATGAATTATTTCTGAAAGCTAGTTTCCACTATGAGATTTTTAATGTCTTTTGTTGCAAAAACCATGTTTTATTACAACTTTGATTTTTAGTAGTGCCGTTCGCTGCTTTAATTCTGAACGATCATTCACGTTTTAGTGCGTTGTGATCTTTCTCTTTTGTTGGAATAATTGAAAATAAAAATGACTGCCAGTTACATAATTGAAATCTGAAATTATAGAAACATTCAAGTTATCTGACTTTGAATAGACATTGTTGTTTTTCTTCTTCGTGAAAATCAAAGGTGTGGGAATACCATCAGCATTCATCAAATATCTGAAAGAAAGCATTCTTCGTGGTGAGAGATAAAATAACATTTGAAAACATCCATCTGCTCTGCAATGGATGGCAGGTAACTGTCGGGATTTCGAGGCCTTTGTGGAAGGGTCAGAATTCGATAATGTATTTATCAGTCTTGAATTATGAACCAGCATTTGTTTCCGAGCGGGAGCAGCGGCCCGTGATATTAAACAAAACACGCCCAGGGGGCGCGCGGCCACGCGGCGGCGTTTTCCCACGGACGACCCGGTACCCCCTCCCCG
>BOPP01000010.1:10963461-10974198 GCA_017312745.1 Gryllus bimaculatus | reverse complement strand
GCCCCGCTCTCACCCCGCCCCCGCCCCGTCCCTACCCCGCCTCGCTCCTGCCCCGCCTCGCGCCATTCCCGCGCCGCCGCGCCGTCTACGCGCTTGTTGGCCGCGCTTGTTATCGTCCAACGCACGCTGTGCGGGGCGGTGGCGGCACGGCTCCTGCTTCGACGCTGTGTCGACACGCGCGCCACTGTGGCACTGTGCAAACGCCCTCGTTTAATGAGATGAGATGCGATGCGATGGAGAAGGTGGCATGCGTTCCTTTGCGCTTGTCGCACGCGAGCACCTAGAATTTGTCTGGAGACTCGAGTTCTAGGACTAGCGCCGGTTGAATGAACTCCACGCATGTGAATCCCGATTCAGTAAGAGGTCTAAGTGTCCTTCGTTTCAAAAAATAATGAATCTGACTGCATACTGACGTATCGGTTACCATTTCACTAACAAATATATTCGAGATCCCCACAATAAGCCTCGACAATTGTGGTTTGAAAATAAAGCATTCTATTATCACACTTCAGGAAATTAGTTCAGAAATCATGCCATTGACTTTTAAAATTGACATTTTACGTGGCTGTGTATTTCTTCATTTAGCCGGAAGAAAATTTGTATTTATTTGACAAAAAAAGAATTAATGGACACAATTTCATTGTCATTATATACAAAATAATTCATTATTATTATTATTATTATTATTATTATTATTATTATTATTATTTAATATGATAAAAGAAAAGCTTGTAATTTATTCATATTTATAACCGTATATAAACGAATGCAAATAGCTCATTACACGGACGTAATACGTTAGCATTCAAATATCTTACGGAAGCATTTATCTGTCATAAGTTCCACTAAAACCGGACACATAAAAATCTGAGAAATTATGAAGTCTCTCTTTCTGCACTTAATATCAAGATCGAAATTGTTAAGGCAGTAGTGTTGTACGGATCTCGGACTGAAGGATTGCGGGTTAGAGTCCCGTCTCGGACATGGTTGTATTTGTGTTCGTCCTTTGCACCCCTATCATCACCATATCATCACCAATCATCATCACATCATGTCATATTCATAATTACCACAACATTAAATCTAATAGTGGTCG
This sequence comes from Gryllus bimaculatus, assembly GCA_017312745.1. NCBI lineage: Eukaryota > Metazoa > Arthropoda > Insecta > Orthoptera > Gryllidae > Gryllus > Gryllus bimaculatus. The sequence goes on along the minus strand of BOPP01000010.1, from coordinate 10,973,102 downwards.
CTAATGATTTGATGCGACCTTAAATATCAAAAAAACATCAAGTTTAAATTATTCTGTAATATTAAGTATTAGCCTCTGAAAATCACCTTGTTTCTTGTATTCTAATTGGAATTGTGAAAACAAGAAAAATTGTAAATTGTACATTGATATTACTTAATATACTTCTTACCAATTAATACAATATTCATCTCTACATTTCTTTCCACTCGTAAATACAATTTAAAATGAAAGGTCTTGTAAAGGGATATTTTCAAATACAGTATTGTAGCCTTATAACTCCTCCGATACAAGGAATTCCTTTGAAACTAGGTACAATAATTAACTCAAAGTTTGCGTGTTAATATCATGATTTTGCTTTTCTGTGTATATCGTTTATTTTATTCGTCCCGTCGCTGGTTTATTTTATCCGTTTGCGAATTGCATAAATCTCTGCTTCTCATTATTTCATTCAGTTGGCTCATGGCGGCGCTGCTCCGCGCGAGATGTTTTGTTTATTCCTACTATTGAAACCTTTGTTGCGGAAACGCTACGCCGAAATCACAATTCTCTGCTTCCGAGTTTTTTTTTAGTTTTTTTTATTTCGCGACAGGCTAATTGGCGGCAATTTATTGCGGCGTTTGCCTTCGTTTTCTATAAATAAACATCGTTATGGGGGGGTGAAAAATGCCAGAGTTCGTGTTGAAGTTTGCCGCCGCGTCGCAGATGAAACAAAGGTGTCAACCACCCGGCAACTAACGCAGCAAAATTATAGTTTCGCCGTTCAAATGCCGACACTCGTAGAGCATTGCAACAACATTGTGTTGTTGGGCTGAACTTTACTTTAGTATGGACGCTCATTTTGTGCGCGCTCCAGCTAGGGAGAATAGAGCAGCAACATATCTGTGTGTTTAATTACATTCTTCATTTCTCAGATTTAAGATTATTTCGTGTAAATCACGGAGGCCCAGTAGCAGAGCTTCGCTGAATCCTTGGAAAGCGCGACTGTAAATGGGGATATGTATATATAATGTGTGTGTGAAGTTTAGTGCGAGAAATTGTTTTCGTAGTCCATGACAAAACAATAGTAGGCCAATGTAAATTAATGTGATATTAGGGGATATATCGAATTTTCCCTTTGGCCTTTCTTGTTATGAAAGAATGGACTTTAAAGCTTATATTGGGTTTACTAATCACAAAAACCTGATATTAGTCCTCCTTGCAACAAAGCACGGAATAGATAGATAGGTAAATAGATAGATAAATAGATCGATCGATAGGTAGGTAGGTAGCTAGCTAGCTAGCTCTCTCTTTCTTTCTTTCTCTTTCCTTCTCTCATTCCGACTCTATCTTACAAATTTATTATATAACATTTTACGCTAACGTGAATATTCAATAGTCACGAAGTGATGTCAGAAATCTTGGTAGTTTTGATCAGTGAAAGACGACCAAACAGTCCGGAAAAAACAAAAGTGACAGCTATTGAATAAAAAATTCATAAAGTTTGCAAACCTTCAGTTGTAATGGTTAGAATTTCTCGGAAAGAATAGATAAAACGTCACGAAAATAAAGAATATAAGGAAGACGACGTACCCAGAAAACGAAATTGGTCAGAAAATACATGCATATGCAAATATGGTATATATTCCTCAGATGGAACAAGGAGACGAACAAATAGAAGGAAGAGACATTGGAAAACATTTCTCTGAAGTAAATCATAGATTTTTTCTTTTCGTGTTCTCATTTTGTGAAAACGCGGAGATTGCATTGAAGGAAAATCTGTAAGAACCTTCTGCCTTTCAAAGTATTACCTAGAAATGATTCAAACTTTTCATCATTCGTTAGTTCTATCTGGCAAGCACCCAAAAAACGATTTGCAGAAAGAGACGTTATGGTTCTGTGATACGTGCAATATTCAATATTCAACATAGTTACTTATGAGATATATTCTAACAAATTTCTGTTATTGAATGAAAATGTCATTGAATCTTTTGAAATTTTCTGAAACAGCATTTAACATCATGGGGAATCCAATCAAATCAAGAGGTATTTCAGCAATTCTAAGAAAAAGTTCGCATATGTAGATAAACTAGGTGGCATTTGTAATGAAAACAAGATACATCTAATGGTCTAATTTGGTCAATTTAAACTAAGTCTCTTTTCCAGCAAAGATTCTATCGCAATCTTGAAAAAAACATTGAAAAACACAAAAAAATACATCCACCAACCTGAATAGTGTTAATCATCTTCCTTTCTTCCATTTATTTTTATTATTCAATTGGAAATAATACATCATGATTACTTAATATTTTGCTGTCCAGTCTGTAATAAACCAGAGAATCTTTTTTACGTCCTGTGTTAGGTGAATTTCAATATGTATACTTTGAAATATATGGTTTTTTAAGAGATAGTCGAAAAGTAATTTCATCCAATTCCTAGACGCATCTGTGCCTCTTGCAATGCGCTGCACTAGCGATCAAAGTCTTTCGGTGTAGCGTTACAGCGCGTTCACGATCCCTTCTCGCCCTTTCCTCGGCGGCGTCGTTCCTCCTGCCCTTACGAGCGCGCACCGCCCACGCACCGCCCACGCGCCCGCGCGGCGCCATCGCCCCGGCTCGTAACTCCGCCGCCGAGTCTCCTGTCACCTCATTTGCACTTTCCTTGTAAAAACGCTCGTTATCTCCCCACTTTCCGAGTAACTTAGCCGCCCTTGCTTTGTTTGCCTTTGGTCCTAACGTTATCACCTCTTCTCTCCCGACCCGCTTCCCCCACCCCTCTTCCGCCTTTCTAATTCGCCTGGCTGGCGCGCTCGCACGTTCTTAGATATTCATATTTCTCGGGCGCCGGCGATGTAGACCTTCTTCATCTCAAACCCCGACTTCGTTTCGTCACTTCCTTACCTCGCGCGCGTCGTGTCCACCCGCGTTTAGGCGGCGCTCCCCCGCGCTCGCCCTCGCGCCGCCCTCGCGCCCGCCCTCCGCGCCCTCCGCGCCCGCGGCGCCCAACTTAAAATGGAAATTGAATTCGCAGGTCGAGGAAGTCGGGGTCGCGCAGGGGTAAGCCGGCGCGGCGGGGCGGGACATGGCGGGGCGCAGCAGGGGAAAGACGCGGCGAGAGGGGTGGAGCGGGATGAGCGCGGAGAACGGGTGCAGCGGTGGCGCGTTGGGCGGGAGTGGCGGGTGCGGCAAGGGAAAAGACGTGGCGAGTGGGGTGGGGCGGAGTGAACCGGGAGACGCGGGTGCATGGTGTGCCTGGAGCGGGGATGGCGTGGTAAGCGTGACAGTGCTGGCGAAAGAGGGGCGTAGTGGGTGGAGCGCGGTGAACCGGGGGAGACGGGGCTTTGGCGGGCGAGTGGCGGAGTGAATGGACGGGGCGGCGCGGCGCACAGGGGAAAACGTCTCGAAAGGGATGATCCGGACGAGACGGTGCAGCGGTGTGCGCGGGGCGGGAGTAGCGGTAAGCGTACGGAGCGAGGCGCACAGGGGAAACGTGGCGAGTGGGTGGGGCGGGCTTGTGAACCAGGACGAGCGCAGTGCAGTGATGTGGGCGGGTGGCGGGAAGGAGGAGCGTGAAGCGTGAGGGGGCGAGGTGTATTGCAGGGAAGACGTGGTGAGAGGTTGGAGTGGTGGGGGACGAGACGGAGTGCAGCGGTGTGCGGTGGGGCGGGGTGTAGAGGGGTGTATCGGGACAGGGTACGGCTCAGCAGGGAAATGGCGTGGCAAGTGAGGTCGGGCGGGGTGACTGGACGAGACGGGATGCAGCGCTGTACGGGGGAGCCGGGGGGAGCGGGGCATGGTGTGTCGTAACAGGAAAAAGGCGCAACAAGACGGGTGGAGCGGAGCGCCGCCGAGTGTGGAAGGCGGGGAAGCATAGGACACGACCGAGCGGTGCGGGGTGGGAGCAGGCGGGGAACGGTGGGAGCCAAGCAGAGCGGGCAGGAAATGTCAGGGCGAGGCGAGGGCATGGCGGGAGCTGGGGTTGGAGCTGGTCGAAGTGGGCGGGGCAGTGAGGGAGGGAATCGCGAAAAGCTTACTCGAAGAAGTATGAGGGAGGGGAGGAGAAGAAGATAAAGAAAAGGAGCGCCAGAAGCGGTGAGAGAGGCGTGGAAAAGTAAATATTGAACAAGACAGCAAGACAACATCCACAGTGCCCACTAAAGAGCGAAGATTCCGTGTTGTTTTCGAGCATTCTATAACAACAATTCACACAAATCATACGCGATGATAAAGTAAATCGTCAAAATATTAAGCTGTAAACAAATGTAAATAATTTTAGAAAACATTACACCTCAATTTCATCTTTAGTTTATTGAGGACATATAATACGCATTAAAGTATTGAGGCATAAGCAATTAGTCCATTTAGTTAATTTTCATATACGTTTGATTATTATTAGACATGCAGCGAGTGCATGGTATTTTAATTATTAATTTTCAATGCCCTCCGTCAGTGTGATAGATGTCTATAGTTTTGTTAGGTACCCAGGAAGTCGGTGAAAATAAAAGAAATGAATGTGTTTCGATTTTGACTAAAAATGCTTTAATTGTATTATATGTTATTGCAGTATTTAAAATACTATTTTTTGATTTTTAATTTGTTGCAGTGATACCCGAGCGTATTTCATTTGTTTATCTTGAGCAGTATGCATGCAACCAGTTTGGAATACCTTTTTTGTTGAGCAACATTTTTGCTGCAGGTGATCGCAAGTTAACATAATTTCTTTTCCTGCTAAGATATATGTAATTATATGTAAATTGCAGGTAAACGTCTATATATGAGACGCACCCATGTAAACCAGGAAAGTACTGATGTTGCTCACTAAAAGACAAATAAAACTATCCAAGTTGATGAACTCTTGAGTTATATGATGAGATAAAACGAACAGTGATTAATTTTTATATTTTAATTTCACGTATGAAGATGTACTTGAATTGTAGTAAGCATAGTCGAATATAAGATAAGATAACATAACATAAGAAATTATAATAATCAATTTAATATTACAAAGGTTATATTCAAAATCTTCTACATACTAAGCCATTGTTTATTCATTTTACGGTTGTGTGTATATTACTATACTACATTTTACTACTCGCAAAGATAATAATGTTCAAATCGCTAGTTGAAAACATGTACATACGGTTCACAACTTTGGATTTTGAGTCAGAGCGGAGAGCGAAAATTAATACCAATGGAAATGAACTTTGGGACACGCTGTTGTGGCCTTACATTACTGGATGACGTACCCATTGGTGACATAAAAAATCAAATGGGTATTAATGTTGATATAATGGATGTAATTGATGCTAATAGATTTAGATGGTATGGTAATATCGAATGGATGACGGAAAGTCGATGGCCTAAGACAATTTTAAAATAGCTACCTCAAAGAAACAGATAGCATGGCAGGCCAAGAAAAACATAGAAAATGAGATAGAAAAGGCGATGAAGGAACGAGATCTTCAAGAGGAAGATTGGGAAGATAGAAGGACGTGGCGACTAGAATGAGAAAACCTCGCTTCTATTACTACTCTGCATATGTATAAACTATACAAATGCAGTGTAGGATCAAACTCTACCTGATTATTTAGCTCTACGTAAAAAAGATCCAGTTAATTTACGACCACGTTAACGTGGAGAAATCGTGAGCGAAACCTCAAAGGAGAGAGGATCGGAGGCCTACAAGCACCGGGCGACCGAGGGCGCGACCGGGGCGCCTGCGATCACAGGACATCGATGAGCCAATTAATGTATGGGATTAGGCTCCTCTCGCGTCCCCTCCATCGCCACCCCACCCACCCCCGCTACCACCACCTCCATCGCCTCGGGGTCGCTCCCCGCGCGGCCATCATACCACCCCGGCCCCGCCCCCACCAGCCCTCCAGCCGCCGCCGCGCCCGCACGCCGCCGAGCGGATTACACAAATGGAGCATCCGAAATGGCGTCCATCGGCCGCGAAATGCGGCTCAGCGCCCCAAAGACGCCGCCCCGCGCCGCCCCCCGCCGCCTCCCCGGCGCGGCCTGCGCATTCACGCATGACCGACGGCGCGCCGAAAACGCCGGCAGATGACGCTCGCTGCCGCGACAAATAGACGAGTGCGGATGCGTTATTAATTTGCACGCGCCGCCGCCGCCGCCGGCCCGTTCGCGCGCGTGTGCGAGTCGAGTCGCAGTGCGACAGGTGCTGCACGCGGCGTGACCTCGGGGGAGGGGGAAGGGCGGGCGGCGATGACGGGGAAGCTGTGCAGGATGCGGAAGGGCAGGTTGAGCCGGAGCGTGCGGTTTGCGAGTGTCGCGGGGAGTTGGTGATACGCTCTTTAGAAGAATGAAGCGCGTGTTGGAGTATCTCTGTTAGTACAAAATTACTAAAAGTCACTCGTGGTGTAGTCATCTGACTGCTCATCGTTCATTGCTTAGTCTGCGGTTCAATTCCTGGACGATTTATGTAGAATTTGTTCTTGGCAAAGTGTGCTCACGGCAAATTTTCTCTGGTTTCTTTCGTGTCCACTATCAATATTCAATATCTATCAATATTCAATACCTATCAATATTCACCTGTTGATTTCTTCATTATTATTTATAAAATACTTTCATATTCACCTGTTCATGAAATATTTCATCCATGCAAGGTATGGCTATGAGGTTTGAGCACTGCTCTCGGGTAATAAAGAAAATTCCCACCTATTTATAGTTTTTGAACAATGTTCAGGCGTAATCATAACACATTTCATGTAGTTTCGTATAATGAAAAACAATTTTATCATTAATTGAACATTTATCTCAAATGTCACAGTCTAATATCTATTCTATTCGTAAATTTATTAGATTGAATTTTCGTTTTTCAATCAGATTCCTGCCCGAAACGTCATCTTTATAATCTAATATATAGGTTTGCTCTTCTATGCACCGTTGACGTCAGCGTGGCAGTAGATTTTCATCTAGTTCATGGACTAACCTATTCGTAATTCCAAGGATATAACTCGACAGAGCGAAAGGTGTATGAAGGTACGAATGGTGACTGCGGCGGCGAGTGCAAGACGTGAGAGGCGAGCGGAAATAGGATGACAATCTTCCCAATACATATGTGTATTTACGCGAATTGTTAGGACAACGTAAGTAAGGTGGGAGGGTTGGGTGAGGCTGGTAGTGCGGGAGCAGGAGAGCAGGGTAAGCGAACGAGGAAGGAGAGACCCGGAAGCGGGTTAAGTAGAAAGGTTCGTTGGAGCAGATGAAGCCGAAGGGGAAGGTGAAACATACGGTTCGTGGAGTCGGTGAGGTAATTGAAGCAGTATCTTAATTTTGATTACAGCTGGGTGGGCAGTTTACTCGTTCATTGATTAATTGATGATTCCTGGTATGTCGTCTACTACGGGCATTAGTCCCATAGTGTAGGTGGTGAATGTTTTATCCGAGGAGTGAGCCGTGATTCTCTCCCAATATGGTGAGATCCGGCGCCGACTTACACAACTCCTGGGGAATCTCCCGCTCCGGGTATCTCCCCTTGTGAGGTGCCGCCCCAGCTTCGACAAATTCATAGCTACTGACAGATCTCCCAACATGTATAGTAGTGTAGTACGTGTAAGTGTGTGTGTGTAAATAAGGAGATAGGATAGGACAAGGACGGAGAAGAAAAGACCGCGCGCGGACCGTGACCCGTTTGTTAGGAAACTTCTCCTGCATTCACCTAGTGCTGATCGGAGAAACCACGAAAAACTACGAATGAGAGCAGCCGGCCGCTAGAATTCCCCTGCAGATAGCGTTTGAATTCTACCTAGCAATCTAGCTAGTGTGGAAAATTCGTCACCATCAGGATTCGAACAGCGGCAATGCTGGCTCTGAGCTAAACTCGGTCGGTTTCGCCCTCGAGTGGGCGGGTCAAGTCGCTGAAATGTGCCGACGACGCGAGCCTAGTCGTTGACGCCGTATTGCACTCTGCGATCTCTGGGTCTGTCCCAACTGGAAGGCAGGGCAGGGGCGGGGGCTGCTGAGCAGATAGAGTAGCAGGCGAGAGCGGTACGTCGGGGGGGAGGGGGGAGGCGTGGGCGGTCCGCTCCCCCAGGGCTGGCAGCGGGGGAGGGGGAGGTGGAGCCGGCAGTGGCCAGGGCTGTGGGAGTTGCGGATACAACGAGGGTGAACCTCGCGCGCGGACGTGTCCTGCCGCTATCAACGCACCGCCAGGGTAATTTCCTCGAGACTTTACGGGCCAGCTTTATAGTTTGCTTTCCTCCCCAACTGCGAGCTTTTACTTCCAACTGACCGCGCAGTTTACAATTAAAAATTGATATTCCCTGATGTCTCCATCAAATTCTTCAATTTTCTGGGCTGTATGTTATTTAGTAGTCAAGAATTATAAATCATATTTTTCGAAGCTATTAATTATACCACGTTAATTCATTGTAATCTTCAATTTAATTTATTGTTTCTGAAGTACATATATAAGCGATCGTGAATATCTACGTAAAATATTCTAAAGTATTGAAGAGAATTTTGAAAATACTTAAAATTAGAAACAAATAATAAATAGATAAAAAGACAGTTTCGGAGTCGTCTCGTAATATTTTATTATCGAATGAAATCAAATTAATTTACAATATTAATTCTATTACATACATTGATAGAAAAAAGAGAATGCTAAATTTTCGTATTCTTAGGTCCATTCAAATCTTAATCATTTAAGTTCGTAAAATTACTTGTAGAATGCATCCAGAATTGCAAAAGTAAGTACAGTTACCTTAAAGTTTGATACAATGAATTCCTCTAATTAGCGTGCATGAACATTACAATACATATTCGAAAATGTGAAGAAAAATAATTACTGTATATTTTCTATTACAGGAAATAACATGAATCTGGATCTCTGTTTTGGAGACAATTTGCAATGCAAAGCTCTCTAGTCAATTAATTAAACTCGGTGTTTACAGTACAAACAATTTTTTAACTATCATACTATTTTCCTGTCTTTGTAACCACAAATGAAAAGCCGATTTGTGATTTTCACACACAACAGAAAAAACAGTGCACCATCTTAATGTTTCTGTTGTATTTTACAATGCGTGTGACATAAAAAGTAATGAGTAGGCCTTTTAACGTACTTGAAAACAGTTCATTTATTTTCAAAATTTAGTGAAATTAATTTTTATTGTCATTTACAATTGCTAAGTTTAAGAGAACTCACTTTCTACGAGTAAAATATGTTCAAAGATTTCAATATCATTCATACCATATTCGAAATAAGCTCACAGAAAGTGAGTTATTGCAGCAAAAGCACCTCTACCAAATCGCATCTGTTATTTTTCGACCTGCAAACTGAGGTTTCCGAAGTTAGTACTCCGCTGTAAACAGGCAACATCGTAGGGTGACGTACGTCGCAGTCGGAGACGAAGTTTTCCCTTCACATCCAGAACTACATTAGGAGATGGCGAAATTTTTATTTAACCTCGAATATTCGACTATTAGGAGGATGTAACCTTATTCTAAACGCTCTTGCGCGCGATGCCGAAGACAGCGCCGACTCCACGGCACGGGCATATTGAATCAGTCGATTCAAATAGGCTGATGGTATAATTGAGTTTCGGGTGAGGCAGAAGCGCGAGCGACGGGAGCGGAGGCGGGCCCTGTGCAAGGGGGGCGGTGGCGGCGGCGGCGCCGGGCCAAGGGCAGGGCGGG
>BOPP01000010.1:10856284-10963414 GCA_017312745.1 Gryllus bimaculatus | reverse complement strand
CGAGCGGGTCGTGCGTGTCAAATTCGCACGCACAAACGCGCGCCTGTCCCCTGCGTCGCCCGAGCCCTTCGCCCCCAGGGGCCCCGGCCGCCCGGCACGGGGATAAAAGTCAACACGCCCCCGGCGCCCGCCCAGCGGGATGGGGCAGAAGGGTTCGCTGTTTCCGGGGAAAAGAGGAGAAGGGTGGCTCGGATTTTTGTGACGGGCGGAAGAAGCAATAATAACTGTTTACTCCTTAATTTGGAGCTCAGAAACGCAACACGGCAGACTTTTAAGAGAAATTATGTAAAAGGAAACGTTGCTTGTTTAGGAGAGCTTGAAAAGAAAGTATTTTGCTTAACATCAGACAGAAAAATATTTTAATATAAAATATAACAATGCTAGCTTTCCAGTGTTCTCGTACAAAGTGGAAGTCATTTTTATTTTTAAGTGGAAGTCATGGTATCATTTTTATTTTAGTAATATAATTAATATTGTTCAAAATCCCATCTTTGTCTGCAACGAGTTATATTATTAACAGATAAAGTCGCTGATAAATATGCAATAATTTTCTGGTAAATCAAGGAATGGTTAATGTCTATTTTGCACCTAATAGATTTACATTTATTGATGTTTCTAGGCATGTCATCTGTGATTGTCATTAGCCCCATTCATTTGATGAATGTCTTTATTCTTGGAGGTTGCAATGCTCCTCCCTCACTTGATGTTGACATCCTGCGGCGAGCGAGATGTGGGATTGCGGGGGGGAGGAATTCCCTCTCTAGGTATCACTCCCATCGGGGCACCGTCCCGGTCGGAACAAATTCTAAGCTCCTGACTGGTCTGTCGATATGTGTTGTACTGCAAGCCAGCGCTTGTAAGTACGTTATATGTCTACGCTATGCACGTTGGGAGGATACGACAAGGAAAAAAATAACGCACGTGGTCCGTAGCCCGTTTATACGAGACTGCTCCGGCATTCACATATCTGAAATTATATAAATATAATTAAACCCGCAATACGTTGCGTGCATAAAAAAATACATATTTCTGAAAAATCGTTTGGTTTTACTTTCTATGTAACATTTAAGACTTTTCGCGTTCTTTTGTAGTGAAGAATACAATGAAATCGGTTTAAGAAATTAACTGGAGTTATCAATCTTATGGTTTGTTTCACTCACATTTAACAAAGTATGCAAAAAATTGATATCACAATTCATGGATTTTATTGCTCTGTCTTATCCATATTTGTATTATCTTCCTTCTATTTTGTCTAATAGTTTGTATTGTTAGTAAGTTTCATATATTATTATTATTATTATTATTATTATTATTATTATTATTATTATTATTATTATTATTATTATCATCATCATATCGTCAATTGATTTACACTTTTTCACCAATAACATTAGTGATTGCAGGAAGTTAAGTGTCCTATTGTTACTTTTTCTTGATTTAATAAGTAAAAAATAAGGAATAGAGGTGTAATATCTCTATAAAATTCACTGGCTTTGCCTGATCTATTGGTTAAAGTTACGCTCATCATTGTTTTTCATAGAAAAATGAAATTAAGTATATAATATTATGAAAAAATACAAATAAATAAATAACACGTTGAAAATGTTTGTTGTCCCAATTTTTAAATGGCTGGGGTTTTGTAGTTGGGGAGTCCATCCAGACTATTCATTCTAGATATGACCATAAAACTTTTGACTCTTGCATCCTAAGGTACATGTGTACATTAAATTTAGTGTGCGTTCACGATAAATAGTTTGATGTGCATTTCGTTAAAGTAGAGAGAGAAAAATATTATTTTCTTACGAAAAACGCCGAAAACCATCAGAATCTTGATGAATTTAAGAGGTGTCGTCGCAGAGCGCTCGGCGAAGGCATTGGCCCGCACACGATGCGTGCGCAGAGGTCTGCTAATTTGGAGCGGAATGTGAGGGCCACGTGTGCAACGCACGCCAAGTGCGCACTCGGCCCGGCGTCGCGGAGGCATATGTGAGGCGGCACGTGGCCGCCCCGCCCCCGCCGCTCCCCGCCAGCTCCCCGCCCCACCCGCGCGCTCCCCGCCGCCCCCGCCGCCCCCGCCGCCGCCCGCCGCCCCGCCGCCCCCGCCGCACCCCAGCCCCTCCCGCCGCCCCCCGCCCGCCCCCCGCCGCTCCCGCCGCCCCGCCTCCCCGCCGCCTCGCTCCCCTCCCGCCCTCCCCGCCCTCCCCGCCCCTCCGCCGCCCTTACCGCTACTCCCCTCGCACTCTCCCGCTCTCCCCGCTCTCTCTCCGCCTCTCTCCGCCCCTCCCGCCCCTATCCACCTCTCCCCGCCGCTCACCGCCCTCCCCGACCTTCCCCGCCCCTCCCCCGCCCCACCCGCAGCTCCCGCCACCCCCGCGCCCCCGCCGCTCCCCGCCGCCCCCCGCCGCTTCCCGCCGCCCCGCCGCGCTCCTCGCCGCGGGCGGGATGGAACTGCGAAAACGAGCGCCGGGAGACGTTGCGCTGTCGGAAAAGTCTTTCATTTTAATGTACATTAATGTATTGTACGTGAAACTTAATGCAACACGAATATTCATACCAAATACTATTCTCTTCATAAATACTAAGTTATTTACACAGTTTTAAAGTAATTTTAATAAGGAACATGCTTGATATTTCTAGAAATATCCAGACGGAAGCATACCAGAAATCTGTGACACCGCGTCATGAGAGAGCCCCTCCTTAGCCATCCCAGCTCGGGCCTGCTCTAGCCGCCCCGCGCCTCTAAGCCTCTGCCTCTTCAGAGCCGCCCCGCTTCAATCCTCCCGCCCCGCCCCCCCCCCGCGTCGACGAGGCGGCGCTGCGACGGGCAGCGCGGAGCGGGGCGGAGCGGGGCGGGGGCTTCCATCCTCGCGTCTAAAGACGGCCAGAATAAGGACCGCTCCTTTTCATTCTCCGACTGCTATTGATCTCATCCTATACTTCGCGAGATCGCTGGCGCCTCGATCGCCGCGCCTCGTCAACGCCGCCGCTCACCACCGCGCGCCGCTCATCGCTCTCAGGCCTCCATCTTTCCCTCGCCCTCATCGCCTCTCGCCTCCATCTCCCCGCCCTCATCGCTCTCGCCTCCATCTCCCTCGCCCTCATCGGCTCTCGCCTCCATCTCCCTCGCACCCTCATCGCTCTGCCTCCATCTTCGCCTCGCCCTCATCGCTCTCGCCTCCATCTCCCTCCTCATCGCTCCCTCTCGCCTCTCGCCTCCATCTCCCTGCTCAGCCGGCCTTCATCGCTCTCGCCCTCCCATCTCCCTCGCCTCATCGGCTCTCGCCTCCATCTCCTCGCCTCATCGTCTCCTGCCATCTCCCTCGCCTCATCGTCTCTCGCCTCCATCTCCCTCGCCCTCATCGCTCTCGCCTCCATCCCCTCGCCCTCATCGCTCTCGCCTCCACTCCCTCGCCCTCATCGCTCTCGCCTCCATCTCCCTCGCCCTCATCGCTCTCGCCCCATCGCCCTCGCCGTCTCTCCTCGCCCCGCCCTCACCCACCCCTCGCACCCCTCCCCTACGCCGCCCTGCCACTTCTTATCCTCATCCACATTCGTCAATCTTACCTTCTCCCGCCCTTACTGACGTTGCTTTGTGGACGTCATGGAATACTCACAGCACCACAGACACAGAGCTTTCGTATAACAAATATATTTAAATTAAAAACAAGAAACAAAACAAATATATACACTTAATAATCTACTTACACCCTAGCTCTGATAGACCTACTATCCCTGATCGCGGGAGCGATCCAAACCCGATTGAAGATGGTTTTGATTGTGGCAATTCGCCACTCCTACTTTTGAAGCGCGCACAAAGCCTAGCTTCCGTGACGGATGTCACGCTGGGACACAAAGTCCGTTCTGGCGCACCAACGGCTGGTTTGCCTCGATCGCAGGACGATCTTATCCGATTGAGAATCGGCGTGAATCGTGGCACTCAACCACTCTTCACCTCGGAGCACGCACACAGCTCGCTCCCGCGTGACCGCAGTCACCCAAGGACTAAAGTCCGCAGGCTTCGTCAACTAGTGACTCCAGCCTCGCGAGCCGGGCTCGCATATGCACCGTCGTGGCGCAAGTTTTGTGCACACGCACGAGGTTCTCCCGCTGTTCTCCAGAACCCACCCACTGGCTCTGTACACTCTGTTATATAGGCGAGGCTACGTGGCCTACTACGTCACGCCACCCCTCGCTTGTTATAACAGTAAAAGTTTTCTATAGGCCGGCGACTCCCAAACCTTGTGTCTCCCGTTTCCGCGTTCTTCCCTTTACGGAAAACCGTACTTCCTGTGGCTAGCTAATCCTCTACCAAGCGTCCCCAAATAGATGCCACGAGGCACGCTGGCTAATACGTTACACTATCCTCGCTGCTCTTATTGCCCTTACCGCTCTCACTGCACACTCCGGCCTTATTGCCCTCGTCGCCCTCCGCGTTTTCGTCTTCCGCTCAGTCCTCAACCACCATTACACCCTCACTGACTTTACTCTCCTCACTGGGTTAGGACCGCTTCGCAACTGTCTGCAAACGGCAACGCGAACGCAAATGGGAGGTCTCCCATTGTCACAATAACGGGAAGAGGAATTGCGCTACGAAACTAGCGGCAAAACAGAGAACATCAAAAAAGTGTCGCGAAAAGCACTGCTTTCCTATTTACGCTGTTCTGGACGCTGTTTGGTTCGCATTTCGTTTGCCTGTGCGTCTCGTTTGCCTGTGCATTTCGTTTGCCGTTCGTCTCATTGCGTTTCTGGAGTTGGTGTGTAACAGGTTTAATGATGGTATCCTTATTTTTTTCAGCTTATTCACTTATTTTTTAATTAATTCCCCTTTCCCATGTTTTTTTTCACCTATTTACTGTAATACTTTCATAGTTTCAGAGATTGTGAGCTCTTTTATGAATATTTCTAATTCACAGCATTGCTTTTGTATTATTTTATATTTGCTTTTTAGCTAGTCCATGCTCTAACCTCTATCTCCTATTATGATCTCAGCTGCAGTTCAGAGGCGTATCCAAGATCAGCAGAAAAACTGTGCTTGCATCTGCCGAAAGTTTATTGGCCGAGATCCTTCGCGTTTGTGAACCAAAATGAATTTTGACCATCATTCTTGTTGACATTCCCGTATTGCTTTGCATTTAAGCATAGCTGATGACGCGTTGGTAGATATGTCTTTTAACTTTCTTTACGTTCCTGTTCATGGGCCATTGTGAGGTTGTTTACTTAACTCACATTCCTCTCCATCCCTCTCGGTGTTATCGCCACTTCCACCCTCACTGACCTCCTTACCGCCCTCACTGACCTCCTTACAGTCCTCGCTGGCCTTGCTTCTCCATCTGCCTTTTTTGCTGTGGACGCCCTTTCTTGACCTATCTGCCCCGTCGCACTCGAAGTCGCCCTTCGTAGCCACCTCATACATACTCATAACTCCCTTCCCAAGCCATGTTGCCCATAGTCTTTCAACTCCAACTCACAAAAAGTGGCGAAGACAATGACTGTGGCGCGCTCTATCCTAGCACCTTGCACCTTTGCAGGAACTAAAAGTCCGCCTGCTGGCAAAGTTTCTGGGCTGACACATCGGCCAAGCGTGGGCTAAAGGGAAACATGTCCGATGTAAAAGTCTCATGGACGCGTTTTATGCATGCATGTTTTTTTCAGCATATTGTACCAGTACAAACACTTAACCCCCCCGCGCGCTTCGTATTTTTCATAAATTTGCTCTCCTTTTTAGCATGGCAAGTCTGGTCTGAAGCTGAACCCGGCTACATGAGCACCCAATTCCTGCACCCTTCAGTTTTTCCCCAATTTTAATAGAGAGTTGAAAGGCCCTGGCATGCACATTGTGCCGTGTTCCTTCCAGAGAGTCCTCTCCATTGCCTGTCCCCACTTCGGCGGCTGCTGTTACTGCAGCCAAACGCCCCGGATTCTTTTGCAGTCGCCTCGCCGAAATAACAATTGTTGCGATTCGGAATCCATTAGCCAACATGTAACCCTTTTGTCTTCCGTTTTTTCCCCTCCGGCAGTATGTATGTAGCTCTAATTTTCTTTAATTATATGCGCTCCTCCTCTCCTTCTGCCGTCGTTAGCTCGCGAGACGAGACGCGGCGAAGCGGGGTGGGGCGGGGCGGGGGGGGGGCGTAGCGTGGAGCTCTGAGACGCTGCATCGAGCGACGGCGGTAGCAGGACCCGGTGCTTCTTTGGCTGCCTGCGCCGCGCAAACCATTTTGAATTTCGCAGACTGGTGAGCTCCCTCACTCAAGAACAACTTCGTTGTAAAGTAATAAAACGAAAGGAATCTAATGGCGGAAAAGGTGTGGATTTCGCAAGGTGAATATGTAAATTACATTAGTTACTTAGCTGACCTAGGCACTAGGGCCTTAGGAGACGCCGCGTCCTTGGCACAGGTCCCCATGTTTCGGCCGTCATGCTGCGGCCTTCCTCAGGCTCAATAATGTCGCCCTGAGGAAGGCCGCAGTTTGACTGTCGAACCGTTGGCAACTATGTCTAGAACTCGGCGTCTTGCGGGCAACCTAGTAACTTTTTACTCTGGTCGCGAAAGACTACGCTTTTTTATGTGAAAGGCTGTTAGTGTATAGATAAATAAAATAATATAAAAAAGTGTCTGCCTGTGATTTTCGTATTTTCAGATTTGAAATACTTTTTCAACTCACTTATTCACTTACTAGAACGAATCTCACATCAAATTAATTGTTATCTTTCTGGCAGTCTGTACAAACCAATTAAACTACAAAAACTATTAATTTATCAACGTGAAATTTTATCACATTTATAGATATCAGCCATGGGAACAACTTAGTTTTTGTTTTACCGACATATCCTAAACGGTTCTGAAGATATGATTTTTTTATCTACTCCCTCCCCTCATTACTCAGTGCCGTGCTCCTGTTATATAAAAGTAATTTGATACCGTGTTTGCACCACAAAATCTTTATAACCTGGAGGGATTGCTCCCAAATTTTTCACGAATACGTTCTAGGGGCCAAGAATAGGCAACAGTGTGGTTGCGAATCAAAACTGTTTCCTCAAAATGTTGTTTTTTTTAATACGGTTAAATGTATTCCCAACCCATCTGTGCTTCACTGTTGCTAGTCGTTGGCGTGTGACGTGGGGCGAGGCCGAGCAGGATTGGACGGAGCGGGCAGAGCTGACAAAACGGGAGGGACGGACGGAGCAGACGGAGCGGAAAGTAAGCAAGGAACGAGCAAAGCAAAATAATCGAGAGGAGCGGAAGAAGCGAAAGGAGAGGAAAGGGCGGTATAGTGGACGGAGGAGCAAAAGCGCACGCCGAGGGGAAGGAATGGGGAAAAGAAGTGGTAGGTGCGTGAAGAACGGTGGGACCAGATAGAGCGGAAGAGGCGGTGCGGGAGTTGTTGGTAGGACAGCAATGGAATGTCAGATACGACGAGCCAAGATGACCAGGAAGAAGCGATCCAGCACAATTTTATGGGCGGGGCAGGAGGAGTTGGCAGGATAGCCACTGTAGGGCGTTCTTAGGTGTTGGAGGGGGGTCGATGCGTGATGAACGGAAGGAACAGATATAAGGGAGGAGGCGGGATAGGCGGTGCGGGAGTTGTTGGCAGGACAGCCCTGGAATGCCAGATACGACAAGCGGGGAGACGGACGAACCGAGATGACCAGGAGGAAGTGATCCAGGAGAACAGGCTGTGCGGGGCAGGAAGAGTGAGCAGGACAGCCACGGTATGGAGTGCGGGTGTGTCGGTGAGCGGGTGGACGAAGCGTGATGAACAGGAGGAACAGATATAGGGGAAGGGCCCGGATAGGCACGGCGGAAGTCATAAACAGGACAGCCGTCGCAGGTCGGTTAGAGCGCCTTGCCACGTCCCGACGACAGCGCTCTTCAGTCAAGACTCTCGCTACGCGAAGCGGAGGAGGGGGTACACGCCACCGCTAGCAGAATACCGCTTTAAATGGTAGCCTTCCCACTGAGCCGCCGGTCGCTGCGGTTTACCTGCTGCGGTCCCTTTGTTCGTTGTCGCCGGAGGGTCGGCGAAGAGCCCTGCCGATTGACGTTCGCGCGCTGCTGAGGCGGCGTGGTAAGGCGCCCGCGGATCGCGGGCGAGAAGGGCGAAGCCTGCGGGGCGCGCGAGGCTGCTTAATAGACGATTTTGAGATATAAATATTCATTAAACGCTGGGCAATCAGCTGGTATAGTATATATTCAGATGCCATGCGATAGAAACTCATGCCTTTGCGTTCCTTCCTTTCAGTTTTAAGAACTTATGTGATGCTAACTCGGCTAAAATAATGAATAACAACCGAAGCACTGCACTCTCAGAGTGACAGAATATTCATGCCTTGTACTATTCATATTCGTGATTCTAAATATTAAAAGTAAAAACCTACATTTCATAGGTAGAGCCAAGCTCAGCACAATTTTTTAATCCCCTTGTGCACAGTATTGTTTTTTTTCAATGTAAATTTAATTGTACTAATACTAGTATTAATCTAATAGTAAAATTAATCTAATATCAGCATACATTTAAAGTTTAACAAAATATGTCATTGTTAACGAAGAGAAATGTAAAAAAGTCATTAAAATTGTAATATTGCATGAAATATTTCAAGTTTCCTCTTTTAAGGGTCAAGTCATGATGGTTATTTGAATGTACTCTAGTATTTTACTTTCTCAAATAATTATTAACTTTCCTCTGTATAAATGTATTGTTCTGTTCGTGAAGCACTTTATAAAATATATGAATTCTAAACTTACGTGATGAAATTAGAATCGTGATTTGGCATGTGTCTTTCAGAGATTTTTCTTTGTTACCAGAAGTTTGACGTCCAGACCAACATCATTCACACAACAGATTTTGTAATGGAATCAACAAATATAAAAGGTCCACAGTCAGAAAATAAGATAAGAAAATGACCGGATAAACAGGGTGGGTAATATAAAAGCCCCAAGTCCCCAATCGAGGTCTTCTTTCCACGTGACCAGCGGAGGGTTAATTAAGGTCTTGAACAATTCTTCAAAAATATCATTAGTGTAATTTTGTGTACAATTTACGTAAATTTTTAACAATTATATTCTCAAAAAATACTATAATTTTTTCTTTAAATATTTTCCTTGAATGCAAAAAAATAACATTGCAAAACTAAAATATTTATGATAGTTATTTTGTACTTAGGAAGTCTGTAACAGACATAAATATAAATAACAATAAAATTGAAAAACTCTTTCCGCTCTTGTTTACAAAATCTTAGGATACACGTAGTTAGATTCATTTTTTCTCGCGGCTCCGCGATCTTCCTATTGAAAACAAACCCCTCGTTTTCTGCTTCCTTGGTTCTTTCACATGTGATTGGCTAACAATTGTTTCAGCATCATTTGTTTACAATCTCAATTGTAAACATAAACAAGTTTTGTTTGTAGTGATTTCTAATTGTTTTCTTGACACACAGAAAACTTTCTTTAATTTTGGACCGTTTACGACATCATATGGGTTAATTTTCTTAATTTTTATATGTGAGATTATCAATAGACAGTTTCAAATTAAGACACTTGCGAGAAAATGAAGTCCAAGCATTTTATTTTAATATACATTATGTCCTGAATCACATAACATTAAACAATAAAAACAGAACCGAATTACGAAGACGGGAATATCTCTTCAGAATGCGCGAAGAGTTAATATTTCTTGCAGAGTTAATTAATATTTCTCAGAAATGAAAGTGCTCTGAAAATATAAATACGTAATAAGCGCTTATCAAGATACAATGGTTCTGTGGAAGACAGGAGAATTGCTTGCAGAAGGTAAAATGTGGGAGGAATAGAAGGGAAATGGAACAATTTTAATGTTCATTTTAGAGTGTAGCGCGAAGATGAAGTGACTTTTTTAAGTACGGAGGTTATAATTCAAACATATTCAAACCCAAGAATAAAATATTAACGTATCTCAAAGTAATTATATTGAAGCAAAATTAATTAAATTTTCGAAAACTGTAATGACTATGTAATCTGGCGAAACTATTTGTATTGGGAAGCGTAATTACTCTCGTCGTTGTGTCATGTAACGCTTACGAAAAACGAGGAGGTTTTTGTTTCAATAAAACGAATGAAATATCAATTATTATTTTTCATTATTCTTGTTTTAAATGAATACCAAGTAAGAGAAAAGGCACACCTGCAAAGTTTTGCTAATATTTGCGTTAGTGAAAACGAAAAATCATATCACAACAACTGTCTTTTAGAAAGTCAGAAATGGAAGATATTTTATTTAAAGACATAACTAAAAACGTTACTAACAAAAACTACATTCTAAAAAAAGAATAAAAGAATAATAGAATATTTATTGCCAAAAAATAATTACCAAAATGCATATATATATATATATATATATATATATATATATATATATATATATATATATATATTAGTGATATACTGTAACTGCTAAAGCCGAGTCACATTATGTAATATTAATTGGACAAGCTGCATCGTGCTTCCGCTAAAAAGCCAAACCAATTAGCATAGTTTACCTGACAATTTATATAAATTCTTTTAAAAAAATATTACATCCAAATATTTTTTATCGAAATATCTCGACTTTTGGATTTCTGTATATCACATTAAAATACGTACCCACTTCTGATTAGGATAGTTAAATTGCTTCAATTATACCTAGTTAAAACCTGACGTTTCTCTTACCATATCGGTCAGCTAAATACAATGTGAATTTGTCCTAGATGAGATATGTTTGACACAATGAAGTATTTTCACGCGTATTGATATATCGAGTAATTACAATTTCCAGCAAGCTGCGAAGTCTTGGTCGAAGGATTGGCTGAAACGTTTTGGATAAAAAATCCTTATATTTTAGAATAAAACCTGAATCTGCAAGTGCGAATGGTGTAAGAAGTTTCAATAGAAACGAAGTTTAAACTTTTTTGTTAATATGGAGAAAGTGAAGGCGAAACATAAATTTACTCCACTATGATATTGATGAGATCGAGAATACAGCTGCACAAATGCTTTACTAAAAACTGTTCAAGAGTACTTATTTACAATTCTCATTCGAAACAAGAATATAAAATGATGGTCACCCTCTATCCATAAAAGTAGGTAGTATTCTCTAATTAGTGAAATCCACAAACTTAAGGAGATGACACGTGTTAAGCCCTATTGGTATTCGAGTCATTGCTGATGAATTACTAAGATCAAGCAAAGGAGGTGACAATGACATCCTACTTTGTTCAGAGCAACGTATTCCGAGTTTAAATTTGTAAATATACGAATGGTACGAGACCGCCACTACCCAACCTTTGTCCAATACTCTAGTTGGCAAAAAATGTTCCATTTGTAACTATTATTACAAAAACACCCAAGTTTTAAAGTTAAATAAATAGTTGTAAGACTAAAACCAAGAGCATCAAAATAAATTAATATTAATAAAATTAACAAAGGGTCTTTCTTAAGTGACCGTGATATCCCCGTTTAGATAAAGAACTTTAAGTTGAAAATGTTTTATTGAAGAGTCGAATAAAGTATCTGTTGCTAATGTAAAATAAATTCGACGATATAGAATGCTTTTACGGAAAGTCACACCAACTCCCAACTTTTTTCCAGACTCCCAAAATGGACATTGCCAATTCAACTGCTAATGTCTAATATCAAAGACTCTTACCTCTTTCGGCCTTTAAAACGTACAACACTACGTGCGTTCATGATTAATCGTTAGGGAAACCAGTATACATAAAGTGAAACAGAATTTTATACAACGAGTGCATATCTCTCTCCCGCGTTGTAGGACGCAACAATATTAAAATATTGCACCACGCCCGTTAGGGGAACCGTCTTTTGTGCTCCATCTGCATATCCTGCTCTCTCTGTCAGTGGGAAACCTATCATGTTGGGTTACAACACCGAGAGGAAAAAACTCTTTAGAATCTCTGCTTCATGAACGAGCATAAAAATAAAGCACTTCCGTTGCCGGTTGCAAAATTTCGCCCCCGTCCTCGACACGTTTCCGTTTCCGGTCGACAATTTTTGCAAAATCTCGAATTCCATGCGTGAAGGGTAATAACATCCAATTGATGTGCTTTTTTTTACGGCATCCATCAGGGTAAATCAGTTCGTCTACAAAAATACCCACAGAGATTGAGTTCTTGTACACAAGTCCTCGACGCTTTAAAAGTGACACGACACGATGATGTGTAAGGAGCCTCCTATCACTTGGTGTCAAGAACTCATAATGGTCTGTGCCGTTTAAATCCATAAAAACAATGAGCAGAATTGTCATTATCGATCGAACTTGACATGCTTTTTTTTTGTCTTTTCAATGATGCTTCCGTGTGCCGATTGAGCCTTTGCTTCGACGTCATACCAGCCATGTTTCTTCACAACTGTTATGACCCGTTTGAGCAGTTCTGTATTGGCGTGTGCTTCATTCAATCTCTCCTCAGCAATGTTAATTTGACACTGCTTTTAGCCGAAATTCAACAATTCCGGAGCAACTTTTTGCTGCTACATTTCATTTCCAAAACGAAAAAATTCGAAACAATGGGGCTTTCGTCAATTCCGTAATCATTGGATCCCCTCGTCAAACATTGAATGTGTCATTCGTCATTGACACTCGATTTTATTTGTCCCTCTATGTACGCGGTAAATGTATTTTACAACGTATATTGTTTTATGTAATTTTAATGTTGACAGTCTAAACTATCCTTTACCAAATATTTGTACTCGGGCTTTATGAAATAAACGGTGGATTATAACTTTTCGTAACCGAGATAATCATGGTCCTAATGACCTTCGATACTCTCAAATCTATATACAAAATAAGATTTGATAAGATGTAAAATGTTCATTTTTTTGCGCACAATTTCAAATTCATATAGTTGATAAAAGTTGAACAGAAATAAAATTTCTTCCGTGCATTAAACGAATCATAACATTATTTTTATTAGGGATATATCTAAAACGGTCTTTAAAATAATAATTAGTTTTCAAGCCTATAACTGTAAATGAGCTAACTTTACAACACTTTATCAGGACTTTTTTGTAGGACATTTTGTCTACTTTAATTTTGTAGGAGGACGAAGGACGGAAAGACGAAGTGAACTATGGGAGAACGAGGAGAGAGAGAGAGAGAGAGAGAGAGAGAGAGAGAGAGAGAGAGAGCGCTGAGGACTAAGCGGGAAGCAGAAGGAAGGGACGGGCTGAGGGAGGGCGAGGCAAATTGCAGACAAGAGTCGTAACGGAAGGTAAGGCAGGAAGCGGGAAGTCAAGGCGGGCACATAGAGGAGGAAGTGGGCGTCTTAAGCGAAGTGTTGGATCTCCTTCGACAACGCATACAGTGCTGTTACTTGTGGCACGAGCCACGTCTTCATTTAGCTAGAAAAAAACTACTATCAGAAAGCCGCATAGCAAAGGTTCCATGTCAAAATATAGTTAGTTATCTTTCAATACAATGGACTTATCATTTGATTCTGTATTTGGAACTATTTATATTAGTTGCTTTTAAACAATCTATTAAAGAGATGTATGACGCTACTTTCCACTAATTTCGGAAAAGAATGAGAAGCACGTTTTTTGTGTCACTTCTTACCCCTCTCGCATCTTGCCACATACAAAATTTCCAATATTCTTATATATATATATATATATATATATATATATATATATATATATATATTGATTTTAATGGAAACTCCAAAAATTGCGGCTCTTGCTTCTTCTAATAGTATATATGGAGTAATTCCTAAATTTTCAAATTATCTTCCATTTCAAAAACCATTATCTTGATAGAACCTGATATTCCCGTAACAGTTAAAGAAAACACAAGAACAACGATGAACGTGACGATGCTTAGAGAACAAGAGAGTTGAGGGGTGAGCCGGGCTGGAGAGAGCGAAGCGGACGGTGAAAGGGGATGGGGATGGGAGGACAAGGCGGACAGAGACTGGACGCGTGCAGCAGGAGAACGCGACAAATAGGAATAGTACGACGCGAGCAGTGAGACGACGAGCCCAGGAGGCGGTGAAGGTGGCGCGCCAGGAAAGCGCGGACTGAAGAAAGACGGCCCAACAAGTCGGACGGGAGCAGGAGGAAGAAGCTGACTGGCAGTGAGAGGACGATCCCGGGAGTCAGTGGTCGAGGTCCGTGGTGAAGGAAGAACGGACAGCAGGATGACGGCAAAGGGCAGTTACATGACATGGCAGGAGGAGGAAGAAGAAGCTCTGAATGAACGGTCGACGCGAGCAGAAGGCCGAGGTGTTTGGGACACGATGAAGCGGACAGCGAAAGTTCGGGACAGTCAGCGAGAGAAGGAAACATTGGAAGGACAAGTCGCAGGTGTGAGGTCGCGGCAGTCAGGAAGACTACGACGCTAACAGTGAGAGGACGAGACTACGAAGCAATCGGTGGACGCGCCGGGAAGCCGGGCCGATGGAGGACGGCACGGGCAGTAGGAAAAGAAGTCGAATAGGAAGAGGACGAAGCGGGTTGGCAGTGACAGGACGATCCGTGGAGTCAGTAGACGATACGGGGAGTCACTGGTCAGTGAAGGAATAGCGGACAGCAGGAAGAAGGTAAGGAGCAGTTATATGACAAGGCAGGAGAACAAATGAACGGTCGACGCGAGCAGGAGGTAACACGACGAAACGGACAGAGAAGGAAACATTGGAAGGACGAGTCGCAGGAGTGAAGGGCCGGGCGGTGGCTTGGAGTGGCGTGGCGTGGCGCCCCGCGCCTCACCACGTCGCTCCTCGCGTCGCAGCCCCCGGACCCATTGGCGACGCCACGCGACGCCCCGCTTCATCTCGCCTCCATCATCACGGGCTAATTGCGCGCTGATGGCGCGTCGCCGGCGCCGGGATTGCTGCCTGCCGAATTTCGAAATATTATATGCGATATTGGCTGCCGCGCGTGCCCGAGAACGCCGTCCCAGAGGCGGCCCCGAAAGCGGCGATCAAGACCCGACTCGCACTTTTCAGCGCCTTCAGCAGCAATTTGCTGGAAGAATGCCATTCTCGCACCGTTTTTGTATGTTAAAAATATAATTGACTTTTGAGAGGATTTGCTAGGTGTTTAATTGTTTAAGTTCACCAGTGATTTTCATCACAATCTTCCTCCTTGAAGAAGGAAACGACAGCCTTTCAACTCTTCTGAAAATTTAGTTTTAGCTGTAACTCCTTGGTAACACATTATTTCTCATAAATTATAAGATTCACTAAAATGAATATTGTAATAATTGAGCTACCACGCCATGTACTTTCTTGCATTATATGTAACGGTTACGTAATATTAAAATACTGAACAAATATTTCTGAAATATTTAAAAAATTAAAATGTAACTTCAAAATAAAGTTTTTATAATGTCATATGGTGCATCTAGCTCTAACGATTCAAAAAGTTTTAAGGATAAATTTGGGGCAGTTGTTGAGAAAATCGGGTGTATAAAATTGCCAATTTCACGCAAAATGTCGCGAAAACTACTCATACTTCGAAAAGAAAAAAACAACTATATGACCTAACTGAAGAGGCCGACTCACACGATTTGCATGAGGTCACTCTTAATTTGTAAACATGTTACAGAGCGATGTTTATAAGAAAGGACCGTCTTGATAGCTAGTGCTGGCAACATAACAAGGTTCTGAGGTCATTGTGTTGTTCAGCTCATTTGACTCTCCTTCCTCCATTCGTTCGTTTGCAGTTGGCTGACTTGTTAATGGCTTCCTTTTGTGATGTCCTCGTCTGACGAAAAAAGTGTTATCCACGAGCAATACTTGAAGTTCGGAAGCGCAGTGCTACTGTGCTCTTCTGTAAACATTTCTTTCTTATAAACATTACAATGAATTTACGTTTTGTGTAATAAGTGTTATGCTTATTTGAAAACCACATTTCGTGTGTTACATGCTTTCTGGTGCACGTGTTTCCTGCTCCTGTGCGGTAAGGTGGCGAGCTGTGATCGAGAACGTTTCGGAGCTTCACGTTTCATCAATTTATTTTTTTATATAATTACATGGTTGTGAACCATGAGAAGCCATGATGTCTTAACGATCGCCATGTACAATCATAAACAATTTATGAAGAGGCGTGGCTGAACAACAGGAGGGTACTTCTCTGAATTACATGTGATGTTCACTTGTTTAGAGAACTGTCATTTTCGCTCATTCTTAGACGGATTCTTTTATACAATATGCATCAATAAAATGATAAACCTGTAATGTAAATAATTTTATTCGAGACTGTGAGTAAAGTATCTCATCGTTGCATTGGTTTACAGCAAGAAAATCGTTCATTACAGGACGATTCTGTTGAAAGTGTGATAATGATTTTTTCTTGACTCCACTGTCGCAATCTTTTCACTATGCATTATGTAACTGATGCTTTCGAAGAACCAGGGAGCCTTGCATTAAATAGCATTATATTAAGAAAGGAGTATATCATTAAAATTTTGTGACTTAGGGTTGGTTAATCTGTTATAGATATCGTTTGCCAACGCATACGACGCTTTCACTTGTGGTACAAGCCATGTCTTAATTTAGCTAGGAAACTAACTACTATCAGCAAGCTGCACAGCAAAGGTTCAGTGCCATAATATATTGAGTTATCTGTCAATACATACAGAACATGCACTTATCAATTGATACTTTATTTGCACCTATTTACATTAATTGCATTCAAACAATCTATTAAAGAGCTGTATGACGACACTTTCCATACATTGAACATACAAAAGAATGAGAGAAGCACGTTTTTTGTGACATTTCTTACTACTCTCGCGTCCTGCCATATACAAATATCCCTATATTCTTCACATATCTATCTCATAGTTTTAATGGAAACACCAAAACTTTCGGCTCTTGCTTCTTCTAATAGTTTAAAGGGCATAGTTCCTTTGTTGTTAAATTATCTTCCATTTTATTGATAGAACCTGATATTCTCGTAACAAAGAAAACACAAGAACAATGATCAACAAGTACGTGACCATGCTAACAGAACAAACGATCGATTGATAACTTTACTACATTTCATGTCGGTAGTATTGTTTAATTACAGGAAAACTTGCATAAAAAAGGATCTTGAATAAAATATTGTATACACACAGCAAAAGTTCCTTTTCATGACTCGACTGGAATTCCCGCCTCAACCTGCCGGCTTCGGCGGGAGAACTTTCCTGTTTCATAATGAAAAAGTCGACTTTCTTGCCTTATAGCGTAAAATTACTATTTGAACTAAAACTAATGACTTCCATTTTATGTATTCGCGTTCTTTAACGTTCTTTACAGCATTGAATCTACGTATTTTAATTACTTCGATTAAATTCGTTTCCTTAACAACAATGCAAACGAAATTACTTTATCAAGAAAATTTATTTACCGGTACATAGTACCTGGAAAAAGTAACTAACTGCACGAAACACATTCACAATGTCTGGCATAAACGTAAGCAAAATAAGAGTTTCTATTGGCTGTGAGACATTCTAGTTCACTATTGCTTGTATGTGAGAATCGATTTCAAAGCATCGACTGTGCACATGGCCCATATGGCATTAGTCCTATCGACTTAATTTCGATTCTCGATTTTGAGATACCGTTCTGTGATTGGTTCATTTCTTATGTCTTATTAAACATAAGCACAGAAGCTTGGAGCTTGCAAGCTTTTAATTTAACGTCTTACGTGTTATGCTTATGCGAACGCATTATGAATGAGTTCGCTTATGGACGTAGTCCTAATTTTATGTTAACGCCATGCTTATTTGCATTGTGAATGGGCCTTAATCGGTGATCCGAGGCACCAGGCGACGGAGCAGGGACCACGCGAGGAGCAGATGGCTGCGGTGCGAGGCGACCTGAGGCCTGGCGCGGGGCCGCGTGAGAGCAGCGGATGTGCTGCTCCGCACACTTCCCTGCCGCGTTCGGGTTGAGGGCTTTCCCGGCTGTGCAGAGCGTGCGCAAAGCTTCCAAGTCTTTGCTTAAAAGGTCGCGAATATGAGGAGATCGACTTGCTGTTACATCCCGTGGCGGGTGTGGCACACTGAGGTAGGTTCGGAGCTGCTACAGTTTGGAACGTTTGCTCCGGATTGAGCGACCCATGCTGGAGCGGGTGCGGGGTCCACAAGTTAGGCGCCGTGGCCGGTCTGAACGTGACGAACTGAATTTGAATGAATAATAACAAAAAATGCGACGATAAAATAACTCATTACGTTCAGTTCATGCTACTTTTGTACATCAAATTCGAATTTAGTGTTTTTGTTACGGGGTGTAGTAGAGCCTGAATTTGCGTATGTGTTTCCAGTGTTTGTGTGACCAGCACAGTTCGACTTGTAGAATATGCGAACTAATGGCTATATTGAGGACGAAGTATATTCACTGAACAAGTGAAGTAAGGAGATAATTGTGTTTAGGCATGCAGAGCTGTATTCTTTGCCTCGTTCTTTGTCTGACCATTCAATAATTTCTTATTTTGGCGCTTATTTTTGTAGTGATAAATGACACTTGATGCTTTTTTTGGGTATTTATTTGCAGTAAAAAACATTGTTACCATCTGTGGTGTCTAAAATCCACAAGTATAGGTTGATTTGCATGATATAATTTTGTGCTTTATGTTTGATTCTCAGTTATATTCACTGTTTTCCAGATCATTATTATCCCTCCCTGTGGTGTAATGCATTATAAAATCACATTTGTACAAAAGTCTAAGAAAATAGAGCAACCTATCTAATATATAAAAATCAATGTTTATTTGTTTGTTTGTTCGTTCGTTCGTATTTTGTGTGCTGCCGTACCCTTCATCCGATTACGATAAAACTTTGTTAAAGTATTGCTTACACTTGCGCGCAAAATGTAGGCCCGGTACAATGGGAATGTGCGAGTGTTTTACATAGATCCGCTTTGATGATGATTTTATGCGTTTATGATGACTCAGGTACCCTGAACAGAAACTACACGCATCCCGACGCACCCGAAGTATTAAGCGAATCTTCGATGCATATTCTGCCCCTGCGATTGCGAAATTTCGGCTGAAATTATTACTTTAACCTTATATCGGACAAGTAAAGCAAATTTCTCCAAGTCGGTGTCGTAGCGAATGCGTGCTCAAACTTGAGAGATAACTTTTTAACAATAGGATACTTGACAATCATGCCCAAACCAGGGCAAAGAACAAATTCGTACTCGCGAAAAAATCTCTCAATTAAATTTTTTACAGAGAGTAAGTAAATCGAGATTAACAATCACGTGACCAATAGCCTGTAAATTGTAATACATTCTAATAGCGAAGCATTGCCGGTTCAACTAGTACTCTATAAATACAGCATACACCTGGTCTTTCGAGCCTTTCGGCACTGCTTAGGTGACTGATTGATTGCCGAGATAGGGAGGTCGCAGTATCACATAATAAAATAGATTACTTTACTTGCATGTAATAGTTTTACTGAAGAAATTGTATTTTATCAAAAATCACGCAGAATATTTTTATCAATTTTCTTCATATTTTGCTCATACAGTTGTAGAATGAAAATTTGATATAAATAACTCCAAAGAAGAGTAAAACCTGTTTATAAATAAGCAAATTTTCATTGAAAAAATACACAGCCGTTTTTGAGAAAATGTCGTCTGAGCATTTCTGATAAGAGTTTTGAGGTCATTTTCACAGAAAACGTTTTCTAGAGACTTCATAATAAATCATTTTAAGCACGTGTACTAAACAATGCAGTAATATAAATCATGGGATATTTATCATGGGATAAAAAATCAATTCTAAAAATTATAATTATAGGTGTTGATATTCAGTGAAATTTTATCTAAATAAATCTCATTTATCATCTTCATCCAAGTGATTACATAATATATTGAAACTCAAGCAATAGGTATGCAGTTTGTTTCTCTTTTTTCATGTCCATGGAAATAAATTTCGAATTCGTTTGTTTGTCCCTGGATCAACGAAGTGGAGTGGATAATTTAAGCTGCAGCAAGGGTCAGGAAATGTGTTAAAATGAAACAAAATAATGTCCAACTCCCAACTAATGAAGTGAGTGAAAAAGATAAACCTCATTTAACGAATTCAACATGACCTATTAAACGGGTTTAAAATCAACCGTGAAAATTACAAAATTTATTTTTGAAAAAACAAAACGACACTCGAACATAAACTAGTGAAGTGCTTAAATGTCAGGAATATGTGTCAATATTTTCACAATCCAATTTCCTGCGGACAAAATGAGAAAGCAAAAGCGTCCTAGAAGCATCTTTGAAAGGTCCTTTATGGCCCAGTAATTGCCCTAAAAGCAGGAATAGCGTACCCTTTAACCTCTACGGTTCGCCACGAGTAATAGCATCGACCCGATGTTGAGGTTGCGGTCGTTTGTTTCCTAACGTACGAAAACACATCCATCGCGACCTCGCGAACGGCGCGCTGTAATCAGATACATTTAGTTACATTACGCCGAGGTAATGGAAGGTAACGGCATGAAACAGGAGAGGCCTGCTGCCGTCAAAGGACGCAAATATCGAGCAGACGAGGGGCGGCGGTGAAAAGACCTACCGCCGCGCCGCGCCGCGCCTCTGTGCTGACCGCAGCGAACGGCAGGCCGCGGAGTAGAACCGGCAGCGACAGGCCTGTCCGGCCCGCCCATCTTTACCCGATCAGCCGCTGCGGCGGCGCGACGCGGCGTCTGAACCGCGCGGCCTTTGTGCCGAAGCGATAAATGCGATGAAATTATACGCAGTAATAGGTCTAATTATCTACTTAACCGTGGTGGAGAGCGGCTGCGGCGGCGGAGGCTGGACCCGCGGCGGAGGGCGACCGGCAGATGCGGCAGCACCCGCAGGAATGGTTGCGGAGCCCCCGCGCCGACGACGCGACCTGTCGCCCGGAAGTCGTGGGTGGGGCCCCGCGCCCGCCCCGATACCATCTCCCGACCGAGCGCGCGGACCTCGCGTGCCCCGCCCCCGCCCACAGCGCCGCCGCCGGTGCGGATCCGAATGCTCTGGTCCGGAAACCAGCGCGCCCCCGCCTGGCTTCGCCTCGGTGGCACCTGTGCTAGGCCTCTGCGCGTTGGAATTGAACGCGGTATTGGTGATTATTTTATTCCGTTTTTTTTTTTTGTAGAATGACAGCTATTATATTCTGTCTGGTTAAGGAGAGACATAAATCTCTACTTCTCCTTTGTTAATTTGGTTGTACATTTGTCTTTTTATCTTAGAAACTATTCAACCTAAGAGCTGGAAAATTGTAGAGGCAGCTTGAGTGAAGTATTTTAAGTAATTAGGACCAGTTTTGCATATTTTGAGTGGTTTTGTAGTTTACAGAACATTTGAAGTAAAAGTCAACATTTACTCATTATTTTTTCTGTACTTTTAAATTATAATCCTGAGCTATGAAACTTACTGCTCTCATTTCGTCATGTATTTCCGTACTGCTTAATTCCCCTTCTCCAAAACTTCGAAAAAAACTTGTCGCGCAAACAAAATAATAAAGCTGAAGGTAAATTTTTGCAATGCAAACAAGAATGAACATTTATCTATCACTAAATGAAAACCACAGCCTTCTAGATGAATTCGATCAAACGATGTAAGCACGAGATTCGTAACCAAAATAACTGCTATTTTAGACACATGGCGATGAAGGAAGATAATAACAAAAACTATGTTACAAGGGTGCATTTTATGTAATTTTATTCAGAAAATTCTAAATATTTAGAAAATGTTAAACTTCCTAAATTGTGAAACATTCAGCATTTTGATTTAATCGTATGTTTCCCCTTAATTTCCCCAATACAATTTATCTCGCATAATAATTTATATTTCATACGTAATCATTTTCATGTATTACGAAAAGTATTTTGATAAAATCAATAAGAAATATGATGTAGAATATCATGAAAGAAAGAGGTATTTCGCATCATCTGACTGGAGTGGTTCAAAGACTTTTATGTACGTAGAAAACACGATGATAATTAACATGGATGACACTGAAAAGAACCCTGGTTCTGAAGTAATAAATTGAGGGGTGAAAGAAAGTAGAAGTACTACATCAAGTGTGTGATGCTCCACGTTACGTCAGAGTAATTAATTTTAAATTTGAAGACTGACATATGTGAGATCAGAACGAATTGTATAATTTAATCCTATCCGTTTAGTAACAAATGAATAAAACGTCATAGTAATAAGAGAGGGCGCGAAGGTAATAGTTTCATAGCTAGAACAAGACGAAATCTGAGCGAATAGCCATTCCTTGAAATATTCTAAATTCACTCAACATAGAATATATATATTTTTTGACAACTACACTATTCTTCGTTGCTATTTTAATGTATTAAACAGCTTCTCTTTTATTATCAATTTCATTTTTTTAAAACATACTGTTCACCACCACCGTGATGTTTCTCAAAATTTGAAACGAGGCAATTAGAAACTCCTTTACGGGATGAATCCTCTGGCGGTATCGGCCGGGTTTGCCACTTCTGACATGTCAGAAGACACCGCACTAACGAAACGATACCAATAGGAAACAACAAACAACAATAACGAACAGTAATAATAAACAACGATAAGAAGGAAAGTTTAAAACAATTATAACAATAACAACAAATCTAATAACACCGCTACTCAAAATTTCTGTACACGATACGCACATTAAAACACAATAACTACACATTCGACACTATACTTCACTCTGCTGGTTAACCACAACATTCGAAGCTCACGGCTCATTTGTTCCCTAATTTTAGGTGACAACAGACTGCAAATGCCGAAGATGCTGATTCGTTTTTCCTTAGGTTACGACCCTGGCGTCATCACATGACCACCAAGTGTCAAATACAGTATAATTTTGTTCGGACCTTAGTTTATTTTCTTGTTAGGGAAATAAGTGTTGTACTGTGTATCCGTATCATGCTATTGCAGTATTCGTGAAGACGATTTTTGTCAAAATATTTAACTTAGATGAATAGTGTTTGAAAAAATGGATTTAGATAAAAAATATCTTAAAAGTCGTTTACATCAAAATAGGCAAAAATGAAAAATATATTCGTGCACACACATTAAAAACAGTTGAAAGTGTGCATTGCGTGGAAATAGACATTTTCCTTAACATACGATGCCTAGTAAAAAATTACCGCTTTTTTGTAAACAAAAATAACATCTCCTCTATCAAGCAACCATCCCACTAAAATACCTCTTGTTTCATGGAACCAACAGTAGTCGCTTAATACAGGGCTCGCTTTATATGTAGCAGCCACTGTCAGTTCAGTTGCTGTTATATTTAAAATTGTTTCGCGCGTCATAATGTTGTATAAAGAAAGAAACTGTCCATAAACATTTAAAAAGGCCATTGGATGATATGCACTTGGAAACATTTCCATCACATTTATCTGTAATAGAGTTGGCCAAGCAATAACGTTTCTGAAGATAATCTATTGAAAGCGAACTTCTTGATTGTCGGCCATCGCAAGCAATATTGCGGAATATATATCGCACATGGATCAAAAGCAGCTCAGTGACCGACGGCTGAAGCTGCTGGAAATCTCTGTGAGCTTGGTATTTATTAAGAACAATGGAGTAATGATTTGTTGTACCAACTGTCATTCATCTGCTCCAAAGCGCGGACTGAAGGCGCATGGAATATCCACGCAACGACCGAAACATAGAACCGGGTGACACAGAAGACGTCACCTCGGAAACAGCTCATCAGGTGGACGAGGCAATCAACGGTACGTGGGAATTTGTGTTCAAGCTATTATACGCGCACGTATTCTTGAGTCAAAGCATACCTACTCCCACTCCTTTACTAGCAATAGTTGAATTCAGAATAAATAATAGCAACAAGCTTTGTTGATAAACTCTGATAACCAGTGTGTTTTCTCCTGTCTAATAGAAAATAGTTTGCATCGAAAAACGAGCTACAGATTTCATATAACAGTCCTATCAATAAAATAATCAAACTTCCCACTCCCCTAGCGAAATGAGGGCTCAATAAAACGTGCGTGTTTAATATCTACGTCGTTCAGAGCGGCTGCGATTGAGAAGGATGAATGAAGCAGACTTGGATGACAGCAACCTCCGGGGGCTTAATAAAAGCACGCATTTAAATGCAGCGAAGTCCGCGGATGCGGTGCTCCAAATTTTGAACCAGAGGAAATGCGCCCTCATCCTATCCTTCGCGTCGACAGTCGAAAAGAAGCTCATTTTGACGTTCACAATGTCTTTCCGTCACGTCCTATATGGGTACCACCGTTTTTTTAAATTTAATTTATTTTAGATCGCTATGCAACTACATGGATATAAACGATCAAATTATCTTTTGCAATTTTACAGTTTTTTGGCTAGTTAGGGATGCGCGCGCACACAGCTAGCGATCCTGGCGGAGCTTAAGTAAAACTACGGATAGATGCTACTGAAGTAGTCGGATTTCTTTGTAAAATTAATTAATATTTAACTGCTATTATTAACAGCTGGTTAAGCTTTAAAAAAATCGTGTTGTTTCTTGATCTTGTGTTGTTAATTTCCTAGGATTTCAAGGAAAAGTCATTAAATAACATGTAATATTACATCGAACCAACGTTTTAACCTTACGTTTGATTTGTTTCGAAACATATTATTTGATGTGCACCAACTGACTTCTTATACGTTTTCAGTTATCATGTTAATAACAATGCGACGAAAGGGGCGCTTTGTTCTGTAATTAAATACAGCAATAATAAAAGAAAGAACTGAGTTATGTTAATTTCTACTTCTCTAATAGACCTAGAAGAAAAAACAGAAATTTGTTATTACCTATACACCCTTATTTACAACTTATATTACTTACATTTGTAGATTTTTTCATGAACAGTGTAGAAATACCTGTTTTTCCTCATGATTCCACTATTCACTATCAATCGACAACTTTCATTAGATTTAAATAATGTCTTTCCATAAAAATTGTTCAAAACTTCCACTTCACTTGTTATAGTTATAAGCTTAAGGAAACATCGCTAGTCGCTGACCTACACATGACAGTCGTCATAGGGCATTATTATACGAATTATACGTTTCAATTATGGGAATAAAATTTGTATAGCCAACTGAAAGATTGATTACATTGCGAGTTCTTACTATCCAAGTACAAGAGATGACAGTTTAAAGAAAATTAATGCATCAAAAAGTCTATCAGAGAGACGTGATATTGCTAACATTCAAAATCGTTTCCAAATGCTCATCGATAATACTGATGAAATATATTCCCGCGTAAGCTCCGATCGATGGATCGAAGGGAAAATGTACGGAGATCGAGATGACGCCGAGTTCGTTATGGAACTGGGAATTAGGTACAAGGCAGTGTGTTTTTGTAATGGTTTTGGAACATTTTGGAATTTGTTTTGGAAAATATTATTTGTTTTGATAATTGATTTCTTAGTCGAGGCCCAGATAGAAGCGTAGGATAAGATAGGACGGATCATTGATTGGCATAGGTGAGTAGCAACATCAAGTCGCAGGGATAGCGATTTTTTTCTACGGGATATAATTGATGGGTTTCTACAGAAGTCCAGAGTTATTCTGAGAAGAACATTTGTTTTTCATGTGAGTCTTCTGTCATATATTACACCAAGATATTTATCTGGCAGTGCGGAAGCCTCGTTCTGTCCTTGATACTTGAGAGGGATGGTTTTTTTGGTTTATGGATTATTTGGTGGATTATGTGGTCTACGGAGAGTCTGCGGAAGATTTTGACTTGCTTTTTTTTCTGGATTTATTTGGATGTGATATTTCTTAACCCAGTCGGAGAAGTGGGAGAAGTGTTGTTTCAGGTCTTCTTGTGCGGTGTCAATATCACGGTTTGAAAAAATAAATAGCGGTATCATTATCAAACAACGCAATAGAAGCATATGGGGAGGATGATTCATCGGCGGTATAGAAGTTGAATAGTGTGGGAGAAAAGACAAATCCTTGGGATACTCCTGCTTTTATGCGAAAAGATGATGAAAGGGCTCCAGGACGGCGGACTGAAAAAGAGCGATCTGCAGAGAAGGTTCTGGTAATTTGATAAAAACAATGGGTTCCGATGTGAATAAGTTTGTATAATAGTCCTGGATGCCAGACGGTCTCAAAAGAGTTAGCTACATCGAGGAAAATTTCTACTGTCTGTTTCTTTTCATGAAAAACGTCTATTATACCTTCGGTTAGTCGTAATATTTGGTGTGATTGTGTAGGCTTTCGCGGGTGGAATTTGTATTGTCTAGGTTTTCCGGAACGAACCGCGTCTCTGTTGTGATGGCTGACGTTTCTGCCAAAATGACGCGGCCTTCCTAATAGCGTACTGCGTTAATATTTGGTAATTTGTGACAAGCAGTGGTTGAAAACCGAATTGGTGGGGGGAGGTGTGACTTGAACTGAACTAAGATTAATCAGGTGAAGATACTTTTACCAAACAGCTTTCAGAAATTTTTCAAACAGGGCATTGAGCGATTTCTTGTTGGGTCACTTTTGGCTTGTCTAGTTACAGAAAAGGCATGATGTGTACTTTTTTTTCTATTTGCGAGAGAAGAACGTCAGACGAAGAGATGCATTGAATTTTGATGTTATATGTGCAATAACTTTGAATGGATGTTTTGACAATGATATATATATATATATATATATATATATATATATAAATAATATATATATATATAATATAATTTGTATATATATATATATATATATAATTTGTGATATAAAAGTTTCGGTAAAACAGGTGGAATACCAGCTAGTAGATTGCACGATCATACGTGAGGAGCTGTTAGGTCTAAACGATATATAAAATTCGTCGATTTCAAGAAAAGACGCGCCCTCTCGACTTTTAAAGTCGTCCTTGCAAGTGTCGTGGCTTATGCCATGACTTATGCCATCGCGGAAACGAGCCCTTAGACACTCGACACTGAATCGTAGCGCTTCTGCCTCGGCACGGGGCTTGTGTCTAATTGCAGCGATAACTACTGAGTGAGAAGTATGCCCATGTCTGGTCGGAATCATAAGAACTTTGTAACAAAATAAGATCTAAAACCTCGTGATTCCTGAGACTTGTCAACTTTAAAACTAGAAAAGCAGGCTGGATCGCGCGTACTTCAGCTGTTTTCCGCCTCGAAGAGAATACCTATAAAACATTTGGTGGGGAAATGCGATTATGCAATTTAACGACTGTGCGCGAATTCGTCTTCTAGGGAAACTCGGAGTTCACCATGAATAATTATTGATCCAGAAATTGTTAATCTACCACACTTGATTGCTGTATGTCATGAAACGCATTTACGAATACCTTCTTGCCATGCATAAGAGAAAATATCGTAATCGTATCGATACCGTGTAATCCGAGTAATTGTGAATCGAGAGACGATGAATATTCGATAAAACCAATCTTAATTTTTGTTTGGAGATGGTCGAGTTTCTGTGTAGTGTGTGCTACATTTCTGTTTCCAGTTTTCCTTTTTGTGTGGTAATTGCAAGGGTTAGCTCTTATGTAGTATTTTTCATTAGAAACAAAAGGGAGTCGAGGTCGCCTTTTGGGAATGGTTGCTTCAGCTGGCCTGAACTTCTCAGTGAAAGTTCACAGACATCACTTCAGCGTTATTATTATATGATATTATTATTATTATTTGTAGTAGTAGTTTTGTAGTAGTAGTAGCAGCAGCAGCTTATCGCAGCAGACTATAACTCCCGAAAGCTTTGGACTCCCCATTATGTGGCTATAATTTATCAGGTATTTAAAGGAAGTTGGTGACGTTCTGTAGACTACGCGTTTAAGTACTCACGTAACCTCTATACATTTTGTTAGGTATTTTAAGTACGATAATTAAATATTAATGGTGTAGTATAAATTTTGTACACCGAAAAACGATATTATTTTACATTTTAGACGAAAAATCTTTTGGTTGCCAAAAAGCTGAAGCAACTTTTGTATGAAATTTGAGATTGATTTCTCTCTTCGACATTTCTATTGCCGAAAGAGCTAAGCCAATATTATAATATTACTATTTTATCTTATTTTATTTTTTCTCTAATTAGGCTCTTTAACGTGCGATTAGGGGATGTAGAAATTTGAGATATTTTGGTGGAGCGTATGTAGAAATTTTGTACGTTATATGTAATATAAATATTTAATATAATCTAAATAAACTAGGGTACCCGTGCGAGAACTCTTGCATGTTAATCCCAACCCTTTTCCTATCCATTTCCGTATTCTTTCCATTAAGAATGAAGGTTGTTAATGATACGTGTTTATTTGTCAAAAAATGTATACATGTAACTTCGTACTTACACAATATTAAGTAAAAAACTGCAATTGACGTTGTAAACAAATTTTCAATAAAGATTTATACAGTGTTATAGAGATATGTTATTCGAACAATTCACACTATCTTACAAAAAATTGAAGTGCCTTGATAGTTTGCTTTTCGCTGGCCTTGATAGTCATAAAAATATTAGAAAAGAGAGATAAAATATTAGAGCATAGCTCTGAAGGAGACCACAGCAAGATGTCCGAAACGTCAGGACAATTGACCGAGACGCGGCACATCCCGATAACCAAGAATGTATTGACTCCGGCCGCAGAAGCCTACGAACGAACAATATTAGAAAAGGTTTTTACTCTTGAGAAAGCCAAGTAAAGTTTTCCATGCGAAAATACTTGATCGGGCAAGTACAACCCTACTCTTTGCAATATTATTTAACTTTCCTGGATTTGTTATGAGGAATAAGAGGAGGTTGTGGAGGGGCAGAGCGCCAATTTGCTAGGGTTCAAAAGTTATTTGTGCACTAAAAAAATTGTATTATTTTCTGCTTTCTTACGTATCTCACGAAAAGCGATACCGAGCCAAAAATAATAAAAGTAATACTTTCACCTTTGAGTAATAAATACCATTTGTTGCCTTTAGAAAAAAAATTGCTTAGATTTCACTTCAATACCTGGGAAATTTGCTCAAACATTGCTTAGGTATTGAATATCTTTGTGAACCGATACCTTAAGTTTAATATCAAACGCTGTATTATTTTCAATAGGAGTTTACAGCTGGTCTTTAATTTACAGATTTCGGTACGGAAGCGAGCAAGCGCTTGCGGGAGCAAGTAAGCGCGTACGGGAGCGAGTGAGCGCGTACGGGAGCGAGTGAGCGCGTACGGGAGCGAACGAGCGCGTAAGGGAGTAAGCAAGCGCGTACGGCAGCGAGTGAGCGCGTACGGGAGCGAGTGAGCGCGAACGGGAGCGAGTGAGCGCGAACGGGAGCGAGTGAGCGCGAACGGGAGCGAGTGAGCGCGAAGGGGAGCGAGTGAGCGCGTACGGGAGCGAACGAGCTTGTGAGGCAGCGAGTGAGCGCGAAGGGGAGCGAGTGAGCGCGTACGGGAGCGAACGAGCTCGTGAGGCAGCGAGTTAGCGCGAAGGGGAGCGAGTGAGCGCGTACGGGAGCGAACGAGCTCGTGAGGGAGCAAGCAAGCGCGTATGGGAGCGAGTGAGCGCGAACGGAGCGAGCGAGCGCGTGCGGGAGCAAGTGACCGCTACAGGAGCGAACGAGCGCGTGCGGAAGAGAGCAACCGTGTGTAGGAACGAGCGAGCGCATGCGGGAGCGAGCGAGCACGGGCGGGAGAGCAACCGAGTGTTGGAGCGAGCGGCACGTAGGGGAGCTGGCGTGCAGGAGTGAGCGAGCGCGTGTGGGAGCGAGCGGTGCGTGCGGGAGCGAGCGAGCGCGGGCGGGAGAGCAACCGAGTGTTGGAGCGAGCAGCACGTAGGGGAGCTGGCGTGCAGGAGTGAGCGAGCGCGTGTGGGAGCGTGCGGCGCGTGCGGGAGCGAGCGAGCGCGGGCGGGAGAGCAACCGAGTGTTGGAGCGAGCGGCTCGTAGGGGAGCTGGCGTGCAGGAGTGAGCGAGCGCGTGCGGGAGCGAGCGAGCGCGTGCGGGAGCGAGCGGCGCGTGCGGGAGAGCAACCAAGTGTTGGAGCGAGCGACACGTAGGGGAGCGAGGCGGCTGGCAGCGAGGGCGGCGCAGCGCCCGCCGCGGCGTAGCGCGCCCGTCGGCCGCGCCGGCGAGTGTCGCTGACGGGGCGATCGGCCCGACCTGTTGCGAGTCGTTGTGCGGTTGTCAGCCGCATCTGCGCGCTGTGGACGAGCCTCATTGCGCGCGCTAACTGTCCGGAACAGGCGGCATTCACTACGACTGTCTCCCCGTCCGCGTTGAGTTGAGCTCTATTAATTTCGTGCATTCACTCGCCCCTCAATTTCTTCCTGGCAGGTGATGATGAGCCGGTCATGTCCAGCGAGCGACTGTGGACAAATTAACGACAGGAACTCGAAGCACTTCAATCGCGCACTAGTGCTTGAAGTATTACTGACGTTTCTGGAGAAAAATACACACTATGTGAAGCAATTATTACAAATTTTAAATTTCAAATTAATATTATTTCTCAATAATTGAGCATTAATATAATTATTTTTCTCAGATATTTATTCTGAAAATGTAACATTTATAAATCGAGTTATCAGATTGAATTGAAAAAGTTACATGCTAAAAAAAGCAAGTAAGAGGTGGCAAGTTTTTAAACCGAGACGATAGACCTGTTTGGGGAGGAGTCTGTTCTTTTATTTTGTTGGCTATTTGTCGTTCAATACTTTCATTATAAGAAAAAATATCACACGCTCAATATGTATAATTTCTAGGAATAACGAACTAATACAATATCTTTTACTAAAACTCTTTTGTTTTAATTGTTCTTAATGTTCGGTGGGCTGTTAAATTCTTATCATTGTTTGCTGTTAAATTGCGTTAATTCGATAATAACAGTACCGTGGTAATAAATATTTATTATACGAGTGGTACAAGTGACATTTTATTTTGTGAGAAGGAAAGGTTGAGACACGAAGTCGGTAGGCCGACCGGAGCATTCCTACGAGTAAAATAAAATCACATTTACCACGTGTGTCACACACTTCTTTCAATATTAGTAGTATTTGATCCGATTAGACGTAAGCCGAAAGTATTTTGTTTCCTTTGCTGCATTCATGGATTTATCGGAACACTTCACTATCTCACTTTTAACACTGGTGCTAAAAATTGAACTTTAGTTCGCTACACATATCCTGAAAGAACATTTACTAGTGTCTGAGTAAAAATATATTTACTGTCGTACTTTGTAGTATTTGAAGCACATTTCCTTTCAGAAACATCGTTACATCACGATTTTGATCAGACACTAATGCTATCTGAAACAGTAATTGACATTTCTTTATTTCGTTTCAACTTGAAGCAACAATTTCATAACAACTATATTTCAAGAACATAAGAATCATTAAAATATAAATATATTCTCGAAAAAAACTTATGTTCTTTGTACCTAAAGGGATCATTTGTTACATTTTCACTGTTTTATTTCATTATTTTTACAGCTTACACCTCATTCTTGCGAAAAGACACAGGTTGCAAAATATCACACACATGAGATGTGTCGTTGAAGGTAGTAGAATTGTTAAACCTCAATGTCTGAATATTTAATTACGATGCTTTCAAATATTCCATCGCTGTAAAATCCAGACGCTTCTTCACAAACCGAATCCTTCTAAATGAGGAAGGGAGCATTCGAAACATTGAGAAAAGAGAACAATACTAATTCATTATAGTTTAAAGAGTACAGAAACATCCTGAATCCGCATTCTGTGTGAAATAATAGTAAGGTCATTTATATACTGGCAAAAGATTGGCAGATAAAAGTACACAAACTAATGTTTTGAGCAAAATTGAGATATCTGCCGAGATATCGTCAAAGTGACGTGATTTTCAGAGAGCGTTCAGTGGTTGGCATTGTCCCCTCCGTTCCCGTCGCCCCCCTCATCTGCCCCCGCGCACTCTTCCGCAATGTGTTCCTTTCCCGCAGGGTTTTTTGTAAGTGGCCTCGCCCGCTTTTTCCACGGGGGGCGGGGGGAGGGGGGTCGAGCAGGTCCCTTTGAGCGGATGCGCATGCACACGTCGCTAACGGCGCACAATCGGTGCGCGCCCGCCCAGCAGAGCGTGCCTTGCGCCCGCCCCGGGGGGGCTATGCAGTGCCTGCCGCACGCCCACAGCGCCCGCCCCCCATCATGCCCCGGTACCTCCGCCCTCACCACCTAGACCCTCGCCCCTCACACACCTCTACGTTCAGCAGCCGCCCTCACCACCTACCCGGCCCTCACCACCCTACCCGCCCTCACCACCACCGCGCCCTTACACCGGCTCGTCACGCCGCCGCTCCGCTTCCGCAACCGCCCGCTCCGCATCGCCCGCCCCGCCCTCCGCAGCCGACCCCCCGCTCCTCACCGACCGCTACCGTGCCGGCCCGCCCTCCCGCCCGCCCCTCCCCGGCCCCGTCCGCCCCGCCCCGCCACCCCGCCCCCGTCCGCCTCCCGCCCTCCCGCCCCGTCCGCCCGTCCCGTCCCTGCC
Organism: Gryllus bimaculatus; assembly: GCA_017312745.1. Lineage (NCBI taxonomy): Eukaryota > Metazoa > Arthropoda > Insecta > Orthoptera > Gryllidae > Gryllus > Gryllus bimaculatus. Next base: position 10,931,021 of record BOPP01000010.1, on the reverse strand, counting down.
CCGCTCGCGTCCCTGGCGCATCGCAGCGATGCCTGCGATCCCGCGGCCCGCCCGCCTCGGACCCACTGGCCGCCTCGGTTCGCGTCGCCCGCCCGTCGCCCGCCGCCCTGCCCGCGCCCCGCACGAGAGCTCGACTCGCCATGCGAGCAAGACATACCGTGCGTGGACGAGTCCGGGCCAGTCAGGTAGCAGGCTCCAATCAGTGGATGTCCGCGCATAGTCCCTGCCCACAAGTCCCGCGCCTCCGCACCGCGAAACGCCGTGCCCGGCGAGCCCTAGTCGGGCAGAGTCTGCGGATTCTTCGATGCCGCATCATCCTCCGTTCCCCGCGACGGCGCACCACCCGGCGGCCTTGACATCGCACACTTCCCTGGCGCGTCTCGATCTAGACGGCCACGCCCTCGCGCCTCGGCAAACTGCACCTCCCCTAGGGCAGGCGAGGCCTGAGAAGCGACGATACGGGCTGTTAACATTTTACGGTGCGTAGGGACGTATATTTCCGCGGCGATGGATGGGCCTCCCCCCCCCCGCCTGGCCATGCTCCAGTAGTTAATTGGCCTTTCCCTCGGACACCGTGACACAAATCATTTTCGGAATTTGGTGAAAGACACAAAGTTCGGGTTCGCCGTCATAACGATCGCTCTCGTATCTTTCACCGTTCGTCCTCCATATCGCCATTCTTTCACTGTCATTTAACGCGACCACCATCCACGCGATATTCGCTCCTTCATATTTCGATGTTTGTTATCTCAATCGTAATTTCGCGATCATAGCTAACTCTCAGATAATTAGGTAATATTACATAAGAGACCGGTAGGATAGACATTGGGCAAGTAGCGAGATATCCGCTCTCTACCTCAGATGTAATAATATTTTAGTGCTCTTGGTTTTAACTTTTGCTGTCCCATATCGCTGGCTTCTTGTTACATATTTCTCGTGACTTACAACTCACACTCTACCAACCACTGTCACATTTTTCCCCTTCCGTTTCATCCGCATTTCCAAGCACTTCCCGGCCCCGCCCGGGTCGCCACCGAGGCCCGATCGCCTCGCTCCTCTCTTGCGACAAATTGCACACTAGGCACACTCACCCGTCCAACACCGCTCTCCTCCCCCGTTCCCGTCTTCCCCTTGCGGCTGGACAGACCAGGGTCGGGGAGCGAGGCAGGTCTGTCCTCGGGCAGCGAGGGTGCAGCCAGCGGAGCGGGGCGGTGGGGTATCATTGTTATTTTGTCGGCCCCCCTCCCTTCCCCAGAGGACGAGCGGAGGTGGCGCGTCGCCACGCAGGGGAGGGGGGGCAAAGCAGACGCGCGTGTGTACATTTCCTGCGCGTCTGTGATGTGGTGAGCGTTCGCACACCGGACAACCATAATAACCCGGCGCCAGACACACACGCGGCAGCAGCAGGCACCGCCGCCGCAGCCACGGCGGGCGCCGCCCCCGCCCCGCCCCCCTCCGCACCCGGACGCGGCGCGGCGGCCCTATGGCGGCGCCCGCACTACCGACCGGGCCCCAGCAGCAGCGCGCCGACCTCCTGGCTTCTAGAGTCCCCACGTGCCGAGAGTAGTGCAACTGCCACCGTTTAATATTCTCTCGCCCGATAGGTAGCGTTCAGGACTAGAAGAGACGTAATGACAATTGACGGCATTATGTATATTTTCAAGAATTTAATATCGGTATTGATGGTGTTCATTGGATTGATTGATGATTGGTGATGGTAAAGGGATGAGGGATGATTATGGTGTTCATGGAGTGACTGAATTTATTGAATATTAATATTGGTAATATTTGATGGTCACCAACACACGAATATAGCGCAGTTTGAAGTGTCCTCACCACTGGATATAAAATGGCAAAAATTCGCACTTCAATTACAACTTCAACTAGTGGTGATACAGAATGGCGCATACTTGCCCGTATTAGTTTTTTATTTCCTTTGGTCTCGGCTAGATATTCGAACTTGCCATATACTCTTGCCAGCTGCCAGCTGTCGCCACCTAAAGTACTTTTTTGAAATTTTCTCAATTTGTCGGTTTCCTAATAGTAGAACAGAAACATAATTTTAAGAATATTTAAGAGCAGTAAAACCTCGCCCTAAATGGGAATTTTATTTGAAAAATTTGGAATCGTTTTTAAGGACATAGGGTTGAAGCGCTGTTGTAAATTCGAAATTTAAACCTCTTTTAAACCGAAAAATTTTGAGTTTTCGAAAACTTTAAATAAGTAATTTGAAGCGCTTTAAATTGCGAGTACAATACTGTTTACAAATTGCTGCAAATGTGCATATTAATGGCCTGAAAGAAGTTCAAGTGTCAAAAAATTCCGTCAAGTCGTCCAAAAAATTCTCATAAATATAACAACGTGAACAAATCACCTCTAATGTAATGTAACCACACACACCGTGTGGCTGCTCCGCCTCACCTGATTACCTGGTTACAGCGATCCAGCGTTGCCCCGGCTGCTCAGTCCGTAGACTCCTTAAAAGGAGGCATGCGTAATAGGGCTTACTCTCGTTATAATACTGAATTGAAACACGTGGTATTTTCAAAGGTATATTTAATGTTCCCTTTGCGTGAGATGAAGCCGCCCGTTATAATTATTCCTTAAAACTATCTAGCTTATCTTAAATTCGGCCTTACGGGCCAGAGTTCATCGTTGGAGGCAGGGCGGCGTCCTTCCCCGCGGTCAGGACCCCGGTTATGGTAGCGGCGGCCCTTCACCCTGGTGTTAGGCGCAGTGCGGTCAGTGGCGGTGGGGTCAGGCGCCGGCTGCGGCGGTAGGCAGCGTGGTGTAGTCCACGGTCACCAGAAACGCTTGTCCGGGCATCGGCGACGCGGTTTGCGGCTGCGGTGGTTACGCCTCGGCCCGTCGTCAGTCCTGGGCTCGCGGTCGGGCACCCACAGTCATGGCCCGTGGCGTTCGTCTGTAGTTAGCGACCCCAGGGGCGGTCCGCGACGTGGCGGATGATGCATTCGGGCGGCGATGTGGTAATGCATCCACTGATGTCATTTGGCTACTGCCGTAAGCCACTCAAACTCGCCCTCGTCCCTACATCAGAAAGGCACTTCCACTCGCTGTCGTCTCCTCTTTCGGAATGACCGAGCTTGCATCTTGCAGCAACCTCCTCAGCTTCGCGGGTCACGTGGCCCTCCCCCGCTTCGTTTTCCGCGATTGGCGGACGCGCGTCACGCGATTTCTTTCACCCAATCGCGACGTCATTGATGACCGTCAGAGTCCCGCCAAATTCTGTTGACACTTGAACGTCATCCAAGTTTCAAAAACAGGTACTGTTGAATTGCCGGGTTGTGAGACGGCGGCGTCCGTATTTCCTGATGAGTCAGCGGATGCGTCCGGGGCGCGCCCCTGTTAGGACATTAGAGCTGTATGCTCCCACGACGCTTCTTACACCGTTTTATTGAATAAAATATTGACCTGCGCGTCGCAACCTGACGCTTACGACCGTCTCATTACAGTAAATATAAACTACGTGAGAGAAGTAAAAAACTTTAATGTTTATAACTTTTGAAAAAACGAAAGAATAGATCAATACGGCGTTTATGTAATCTCATAGAGTACATTTAGCACTATCCCTACCAAAAGTTTAAAGAAAAAATTCGTAGCCGTATTTAAAAAATCTTCGATTTCTTTCAAAAAATTACATTTGTGTAATTTTAAGAAAAATGAACTTTACATCGGATTAAAGAGTGCAATAAGCACTATCCATTCGAAAAGTTTAAAGAAAAAATTGGAGCCGTTTTTGAGTTACGTTTGAGCGCAATATGAGACCTACATCATTCTCTTAAAGGTCCTTCAGACTATCCACCAACAAAATTTAATCAAAATCGATTGCGCTATTTTTTAAATTTGAAAATGTCCTAGGGGCTTATGTAAAGTACACGTCAAAATTAAAATATAGATTTCAAATTCAAGGGGCAACATCTGCTAGATCGTTCGGTGAATATCAATTTTGGTGAAAATCCTTCTTACGGTTTAGCCACTATACTATTATTTTCGCAACTCTGCCCCTGGCTGGTATCAGCTATTGACAGTTACAGCCAATCGGGAGCCTGAACGTCACCATAGTGACGTCACTTTTGTGACGTTCAAGCTGCCGATTGGATGAAACGGCAACTGATACCTGCCTGGGGCAGAAATGCATAAATCGCAGTATAGCGTTGTTCACAGACATGCAGACAGACAGGCAGACAGATATACGACAGACGTTTCACCGTCAATCAATTTTCGGTATCAAGAACCCACAGAACATTAATTCTGACTTCACGTGTTAGAGAAAGTAATTTAGGGATACGTTTTCGTTGACAGGGCTCGGCAATAATATTTTTTCTGTCGAAAATTCTCCCTTTTTTCCTGTAGCATTACAATACTTTCTCTTCGCTGATAAGTAGCAAGAAAGTTAAAAATATGGTGCCGTTTTTTAGAAAATCTTGTTTGCAGTATTGCCCATATTTTACTCAAAATTACGCGAAAACTACTAATATTTTTAAAAAAATGTACATGAATGAATAAAAAAATACGCGGCAAACGTTGTGCTGCTCTTTCTTCCTCACTCTCTTCGTGTCTCCCCACCCCCACCCCCACCCACATTCACAGAGCCGTAATATCAGTTAGATCGATTGGGGAATATCATATTTGGTAAAAATTACAACTGCTTACAGTTTAGGCTCTAGCATTTTTCACAAACGGATGGTCGGAGGCTTAAGCAGTTTTGGGGGATCAAAGACACTCAAAACAGGATTTTGACTCCCCAAAAATTGCCATTATTGGGGGAGGGGATGTAAGTGTGCAATGTCCCCTGTGTAGTAGACTCAGTTATCCAGCTCCGTCCATAGGTCTTCCTGTTGTATCCATCTCTTCTTTGGTATTCCTCATTATTTTTAATTACCCAATTGATCCTGTTGATTTTTTTACTTTCTTGCCCAATACGTTCGTAAGAAGAGAAAATATTGTAATCGTGTACCGAAAAATGGCAGATTTTCGACATAAAATATGTTGTTACCGGACGCGGTAACGAAATTGTTAGAGGAAGTGATTTACTATTTATACGAACAAAATTTATCCACACACTATATAGTCAGAATCTATATTTTGTGGATACCGAAAAATAGATTCGCGGCTAAAGGGCTGTCTGTCCCTGTCGTTTGTAGTCAACGCTAGCGCTTAAACCGTTCAGCCGATTTTCTTCAAAATTGATATTCCCCAGTCAATTCAAAAGAACTCAAGGCTCTCTGAATTTCATACGGATATTTTTTATTTTAGAGGGAACTTTATATAAAGCGTCAACATTTTCAAAATTTTCTAAAAATGTCTCCAAATGTTTTGATTAATTCCTCGGGTAGCGTAAAAGATGCTCAAGAGAATGGTGTATATCTACTTTTGGTTGAAATTCCTGCTGTTTCGAAAATTCCGAAAAATTATTCTCAACCCGGGAGGTCCTAGGTTTGAGACCCGACGATGGCAGAGTTTTCGACACTAGTCTGTCAGCTAGGTCGAATTCAGTCACTGTCTGGAGGAGAATTCTAGCGGTCTGCTGCTCCGAACGGTATAGTTTTCCTTGGTTTCTCTGAACAACACAAGGCGAATACCGGTGCAGTACTCAATCAAAAGGGCCACGGACCGCGCGCGATCTTTTCTTCCTCTTCCTATATATTCACCCCTTACTTACACACATTTACACTAGCATGCACTACACTACCACACATGCCGGGAAACCCGTCGGGAACTTAGAGCTTCACCCGGCTGGGGCGGTGCTCCGCTAGTGGGAGATACCTGGTTGGGGAAAACCCAATAGTTGACGGTAAATCGGCGCTGTAGTTTGCTCAGGGGAAGATCGCCGCCACCTCCTGAGGAAAAAACATGCACTTTTCTTACAGGACTAATTACCTCCGCAGTTGATTCTTCCGTAATCACTAATAATCATTCATTGAAATAAAGTCATGAACATTTTTTTGAAAATATGAGTAGTTTTGCATGAAATAGAAATTAGACATTTTTAAAGCGCTATTTTATGAAAATCTTCTATTTTTTCTTTAAATTTTCTTCTCATATGAATCAGAAGACTAAAAAATAGTGCTATAGTCACATGTCTGGCAAACTCTGAATTTTCAAATATTACAAAATTTTAACATTTCAAACCCACCAACTATGGGCCACGCTCATGACTTCTAAATGATACTGAAATTTTTCTCAACAATGCAGAATCAAAGACCAAGTTAAATGCCTTTAGAATTTTGCTTTAATATTTTTAGTTTTTGAGAAATTTAATTATCTTTGTTTTTTAAATGGCACTTTATTTTTTCTTATTAGCAATGGATACATAATAGAAAAAAGAATCCAATGATGTACCATTTTTAATGTATATCTGTAATGTAGACCATACCTGTTATTCTGAAAATGCTCAATAACGGTTACAACTTTTAAAGTATTAACTTAACATTTTATTATTGAGAAGTTGATTTAATTACATTAATGATATGGATGAAAGCATGTATTTAATTTCTGATGTAAGTAGTATATATTTCTAAATGAGAATTAGAATTCCATTTTAATATAGGCAATCAAATACCAATACATTATCATTAAATATCAATTAGTATATGGATTATACGTGAAAAAAAAACCTCACAAATTAATTAAAATACAGAACTGATAAATCAAGTGACATTACAAATAGCAACAAAAGGCAACCTGGCGGTTTCAAATTTTTCGAATGGTTCTCATTGTCACCAATTGTGGTCATTTGATGATGAAATTAAAATTTTTTGAAAGAAAATAAATTTAAGGCAGGTAATAGATTTTACTTGAAAATAACAAATACATTTTTTTTTACTTTAAGATGTTTTGATCACTGAATATGGTTTTCAGAAATTGTTAGTTCACTTCCTTGTAGTCAAGAAAAGCTTATGTCAAATTATTCATTCTTTTCTGTACTATGTGCTGCTAATGTTGTAACAGTTAAATTTATTCATGTTTGCTTTATTGGTAAAAGTAAGAAATGATTACTGTTCCTGGCTATCAAACTAAAAGCAGATATGCTCCAAGGTGCTTCATTTAAATTGGTTGAACTGGAATTTTCAAGTTACAGACCAGTTGTTAGTAGGACAGAAATTACAATATTTCAATATTAAGTAAATATTTCCAATAATGTAAGAAAATATGTGCTTGTGTTGCACCTCTAGTTTGATTTTGTTATCTAAGTCTTCTTGTTCTTGCCCAATTATGTTACCCTGGAAATTAAATTTCTTTACTTATCAATTATTTTTCCAGTTTTTACTAGCTTTACTCTTATTAATGGTTTCTCCATAGGCCGTACTTGGTTTTTAAATGAACAATTTTCATTCCACATTCTTCTCTCATTCATGAGCAACTTTCTGCTGACCATTTTTTGTTTCTGACAGTACTACTTGATTATCTGCGTACAATATAGTTTTGATTTAATGTTTTCTGTTTAGTTTTATTTCTAGATTGAGTTATTCTCATCATTTTATGATCATGTCTTTGGCGTATAATTTGAAAAGTAGTGATGAAAGTTCATCCTTTCCTTAGACTGCTTGTAGTTTGAATGGGCCATGAAGTTTGTTTGGCAAGTCCTAGGTAACTTGAATATTGGTCTGCCCTTTTATACATGTTTGTTTATTATCATTTGATAAGTGAGGATGGCAATTATTGTGTTCCTTCCTTCTCTAAGCTCTATTCTTCTTTCCCAGAGCATTGTTCACTGTATTATTTAAAACTTCAATTCTGACAAATATAAATGCCTTTATTTTTTTTAAATTTCATAAATGGCATTCCAATAATCATTCACATGTATAAAACTTGTCAGTTTTTTAATAATTATAATAAGAACTTGAACAAAGCAATTAATAAATGCAATTGATTCCTGTTGGAACATTTATAGGATTGCCAGGTGTCTTGTAAATCCTCTTCCCCGTGTGTCATGTATTAATTCAACAAAGTGTCAACTTAAAATTGGTGAAAATCAGCAATTGATTGTATTAATGGTAATAAAATGTTTATTATGTATACTACTGTGTTGCTTTTGAAATTTTCAGAAAGGCCACAGCTCAGTGGCAAAATGTTCGAGCCTAAAATGTGGGCGGGCCCAGGTACAAGATGGCCTATTTTTAGGGAATATTTTTATTATTTCAGGTACTAACACCACGGATAAAAGATTTGCAGGCAGGCCCGCACTCATTACGTTATGCTACTGTCACAGCTTCATGCCTGCCGTGTGCGTTTGCAAATGGAAATTTGTTTACCATCTCTGAACTATTGAAATCTTATTTGCTGACTAAAAACAAATCTCTTTTCGAGTAGTATTAGTATATTCCTGTTGAAGTACATATTTTTGTATTTATCTAATAATATTAGAACATCTCTTAATCCAATTAGTATTCACAAACTTTAATAAATCATTTGCTGAAAACATTAAATAACATACTTGAAAATTATTAGAATTTTGTAGAATCACTGTAAAAATTTATCAGTGCATTGTTGATTTCAACAAATTCTTTTCAGCAAATGGAAAAAAATACTCTTTATTGTAAGGTAATATATTTTCAAGAGACTCACTCAAGAGAGACTCGCTCAAGAGACCCAAACGAACAGAAAACCATTGTTTCTCTCTCTCTGCTTCCTAGCATTAGGTATTGCTAGCTCTTACTATATATAAATATTTATGCCCATAATAACCTCTATGAAATATAACCCATATGAACTCATATGAATAATAATACTGTCCTTAATGAGGTCTTTGGATCCGGGTTGACTTTAGAATTTATAATATTTTCTATATCATAGTGACAGTTAATGTGACAGAATTAATGTATTCTCTTATGTATTCATCATTCAATAAACACACAAAATAAATTAATAAATAAATATATGTAAACTGGAGTTATTAAAATCATAACAAACTGCAACTACCATTTTGAGCTTTTGATTAATGGTCATATGATAAATGACAATATGTTAAGTGAATTTTATGCATTTTATTTATAAAACATTACCTGCGTAATATCTCCCCCTCCTCCAAGAAAAACTATGGAAACCAAATTGTTCAAAAATCAAGAAAAATTAAAACTCTACTCTTCCATTGAAGAGGGGTTCAAATAGGCTCCAGTGTTTGCTAACGCAATATGTGTAAATCTCACAACTTCAACAATGTATCTGAATTGTGTATTTAATGAAGTTAGAAAGGCTACTGAAAAAAAAAAATAATAATAATAATAATACAGAGATAGTTTATAATTACTTTGTAAACAAGAAGTCTGTTTATAAAAATTGAAGATGAAATTGACTCAGTCTGCTTAGAAGATAGTGAAAATAAGAAAATAGGTTTTATTAAAAATATAATCTAAGATGGAGGCTTTGGAGTTTGCTCAAGTTAGTGGCATCTAACTTCTAGGAAAATATTTTATCTTATTGAAAACATATAAACTGATTACTCACCTAATGATTCATCACAGTTTTATGAGATATTAATTGGTGCACACATAAGATAACAATTTTATGGTATGAATTCTGGCATGAAGACTATTACAGCATCACATTGGTTAAAGTCCCATCCTTTTCAAGGTATAGAATTTTGTAATCAGCATTTATTCATTCAATAATACTTTTAAATAAAATCAAATTGATTTGAAAAATACAAATCTACATAAATCTGAATTGTTTCCTAGAGGCCAAGCTAACTGCTGAACATAATAAAGAGCTTGTTACTAGGGCATGGCAATAAGAATTTTTCTGTTGCATTTTTCACATAGCATTACAATACTTTCTCTATTCAGCATAAGCAGTAAGGAGAAACTTAAATGGCTTTAGGAACTCAAGAATACCATAAGACTGACCAAAAAAATTTGGATTTACTTGTCAAACAATATGAATGGGAACAGAGTGAGGACACAGATGTAAACATTTTCATGAATATTGTAAACAAGTTTAATAATATGTATCAAGAATGCAGAGAAACAGTTTCTAGAAATAACTGTAGTAAGACTCAAAATGTGTGTTTATTTACAATATATAAAGATTGGGTAACTGAAGAGCTCTATCATACAATGAAAGAAATAGATAGATTATTTAAAAAGTGGAAATATAATCCAAATAATAAAAGAATACTAAATATACTATGTTCAGAAATAGACTTAATGATGAAATTAGAAATACAAAAAATAATTACTTTAAGAAGAAACTTTATAATAATATGAATAGTAAAGATGAATAATAAAGAATGATAGTAAAGATTATAGACAGAAATAAATAATACATTAAATAGAAAAACTGTTAATAAAATAGATGATATTATTAAATATTTTGAAGAGCAGTGTAAATGAAGAAGTAAATAACTTTGCAAATAAAATTTAATGAGCAAATTAATAATATCATAGAATAAAATGAATATGATGAAGCAGAGGTGATACAGGAACCTCCAGATGTTATTGTTAACATTTATTTACCACTATGTGAAATAAATGATATGAAAACAATTATTTTTAGAGAAATTAATGTAAATTAATTTTCTGGATATGATAGAGCAAAAAAATATTATAAATAATGTAAATACTTTAAGAAGGTCATTAACAAAATTGGTAAATGATTATATTAGTAGTGGTACATTTCCACACTGCTTTAAGTTGAACCGGAAAAATAAAACAGTACAAATTGTGCACACTTGTTCAGATATTAATATAGTTTCTAAATATATTCATCAAGTAAATGTTATGGTGCTCCAGATGGTTCTGTTCTTGGGCCTATATTATTTCAGCAAAGATAGTTGTTTTTTCTTGATTAAAGTAATATTTTAGATATATTATATACCTGAAATATACCATCAATCAAGAGAAATCAACAATCATCATCAATCAAATGACACAAGTATATTCTTAACAGGTTCTAAAGTGAATGGCAAAAGGCTAGTAACAAACACAGATAAAACTATAGCAATTTCTTTTCTGGAATTCCAAAATACCACTTTTCAATGTCCATCTGTTAAGATTCAAAATAGAGACATCATTAACAGTACACGGACCAAGCAAATTTTTTCGTGGTTTGGTTAGACAATACATTGAAATGAAAGCAATATATTCAAGAACTATAAAAAAGTAGAGTAAAGTATATTTTGTTTTACTGTACATCAGGAGAGTGTAGCATATTGGATCAGCTAATATATTTTTTTTATCCACTTCCATTCCATCTCATTATATGGAATATTGTTCTGGTATAACTCAACTCATAACATATCAATTTTAAACTTCCAAAAAATAAGTTAAAATAGTAATGATGCAAGTTAGTAGAAATGTAAGTTGTAGACAACTTTTTAAAACACAACACAAACTCATCACCATGTATGTTCGTTTAAGAAACAGTATTGATTGAATATTATAATTCATATTGATATTTGAAGCATAAAATAGCTAATAACATAAGGAACAAAGAATATCTGTTTGTGATACCTGTTAAAAAGTAGTACTTAGGTAGTAAATTCTTCCCTTTAAACAACCTCTCTAAGCATCTCAAAGATTGAAAGCCATATGTATTCAAAAGGAATCTGCATTTCTTCTCATCTAATCTTAACTTTACAGTGTAAAAGAATTTCTCAAGTATAAGATTATTTATTTTTAAAAATGTACAATGGTATGGAATATGTTTACATTATTTTGTTTTGTTTAGTTGGTTTTGTAATATTTTATAGAGTAGGAGTACTTGGATATAGTAAATAAAAAAGGCTTATGTTCATGTACTGATTTGTTAAAGGATCATCCATAAATTACGTAATGCTAAAGAGTCATCATTATGCTGGTATAAAGAGGTATCAGTATGCTGGGTTACATAAGGGTGGGGGTGTAAGCCTAGTGTTACATAAGATTGATTTTTTTTTCTGAAATAATTTATTTTATTTGGTCATGTACTAAATCATTAAGATATTAATACATTAAATTTTTTTAAATGTAAATAAATTAAAAAATTATGATATAAGTGTTGCAATAAATGGAAATATTTTTTCATCAATGATATATTGATTGAATCTGTTAGATTATGAAGAAAATACTCAAAACTGATTAGAAGTATTTTCTAGAATCCAATTAAATTTTCAGATTAGTCTCTCATCTAGCATCCTTCCTTCACTCAAAAATGGTCCCTAATCATTTTGTTAGGTGCGGTTTCAGCATCATGAACAAGTTTTAACTTAAACTATCATAAATTTTCATATATAAAACAAATAAAATAATACAAATGGTTTTTACTGTCATATAATATATTTTCAGTAACTGTGAATGAGAGGGGGGTGTTTCAAGCATTTGTTAATTCTTTAGAGGGGTTCATATGCATGTTCCAGGTACATTACAGGGGGAGAGGGGGTATTCAAAATATTCCAAAATTTGTATTATGTAATTTATGGATTACACCTAAGTATGTTTGTGGACTATAAATAAATTATTGTCATTATTGTATTGATCTAAAATCACTTGCTCTATGTCGTGTGTTATAGAACCACTTAGATAAAATAAATATTATATTTTATTCTATTACAAAGACTTAGAATCATGTGTTTTCTTTCCAAATCATTAATTTTTATTAACATCTTTGAAAAATTATTTTAATTTCACAAATCTAAATGCAAAGAAATGAGAATACTAAAAAATTGTCAGAATTTCATACATGTTGTTTCACATTTATTTTATAAATTGAGGAGGATTGCTATTATAGGTTTTGTTCAGAATTAGTTATCATTTTCATCTTTTTTGTTCACACTAAATACATTGCATTGAATTGTTAACATATTTAATTCATAATTGAACCTTCCTCTTAATTTCCTAAAACTTAATAGGTAATTTACAATTTTCCTTAATAGGATGTTGAAAATGTGTGATCAAAAAGTACCATCTCCATTTCGGCTATCCTATCTATAATACCGTATTCACCGGAATATAAGATTTTCCCGAAATATCTCAGTCGAAAAATGTCTTATATTCGCAGATTAAGGCTAGTCGGTTAAGATTTAAGTTTTTACATTGTCATTCCTCGTCACGAAACTCGTACTACAGTAGTAACAGTAAACTGCGAAGACTGTACAAAAAAATCGCGCGTAACAATACGCAATTATATTCCGGTTCATATTCTCGGTATCTAGCAAGAATTTGTCGGGCAATTCAGACCGATATTTTTGAATGGGCCGGTAAATTGGATCTCTAACCAAATGACATTTTACCAAATAAAACGTTACGTGAAAATGAATGCCGAGTTTGCTACAAGATGTGGGTTCGACGAGGTCATGCAGAACCTCGGTTCGATGCCCAGCGAATAGGAATCTGCAGTTTGAACAGTAACAGAGGTCATCAACAAGTGTGGCACTGATAGATAATCTGGTGAGAGGCGGGAATGTTCTTAGATGGTGTCTGATGAAATACGATAAACAACGCACAATTTATTACGCAAAATTTTCAAAAGGGGCCTAAAATGTCACATGGAGGGAGGACCAAAAAGAAACATCGATACATGTGATGGTGATGAGGATAGTGACAAAAACCATGATTATGATGATATTAAGGAACAAGAAAATAATAGTTCAACAATAACTCTTAACATTCTCATCAACAAGGCAATGTTATAGTAGTCAATAAGACATTATGTAATTTTATTTTGACTAAATAGTTTGAATTAGTTACAACTTTTAAAAATTGTCAGGAGGCCTCCCAAAATTTGGAAGTCGTCTTATAGTTGGGTAAATACAGTATCTCAGTAAGAGGATGGATTTGTATAATTTATAAGAAACCTTCTACATACAACTGCTGTTCCAGAAGGGAGAATTACACCTCATCAACATATTTACAACAAAAACAAAACAACTAAAAGTGTGCACATTGTGGTGAAAGGGAAAGAGCAGATAAAATTCTGGTCCATTTAGGAATATGATCTAAATATTATATTGAAAACAAAATATAAATTATATACATATTTCTTGATGTTCAATCACATGTTTGGAGGATATCTCCACACCAAAACACAACTTATCAGAAATGTTATAAGTTGGGTTCCATCATGATACTATTATGTAATTATTTCATTTCTAATGATGATAAGTCAACACATTTAAATATTACTGAGTAAACAAACTAAGCCAGGTAACAGCCAATAAATGGAGGATAATATAATAAAACACTCGTAATAGACATATGAAGATATTTATATTCTTTTAACATACATTAACATGAACCAACATACATAGATATGATAATGATGTACACAAACCAATAAATGGACAGTAGTCAGGTCCCACTAGAACATACACAATAGATATTTACACTTATAGAAGAAAATATATCTCATAAAAAGTTGGTCTTAAAATAGCGAATTGTTTCTATGACAAATAGAACCGTGGTAAGTTTTTACAAATTATCCACAGCTACGTCCATAAATGTGTACTTTCTAACAATGTATACATTCTTTAAGTATACAACTATATTCTTTATTTAGCCTGAAATTTGTTTGTTTGTTTTTTTCAGGAGCTTCAAAACCTCCTATCATCAATACTAACAAGTTTACACTATCAGAATTCTTTTTTGACATAGGGTTGAAATGTGTTAAATTAGCTACCAATTCCTGATTTCAAAATTCTCTGCATGATTATCTATCTTTTCAGACTTATCAACAATTGTTATTGTTAATTAGCATTGTAATAATCAACATTTAAATAAAAGGCTCTTACAACTTGCAAGAATAGACACTGAAAGAAAAAATAACAAAAATCAACACACTATTTATAAATTCTCATGTTCCAAATTTTTGTTGTATCTTTTACACATTGAAAAATAAATTTAAAATGTTGATATTCACAGCAAGTTATTGTAATGATATAATAATAATAATAATAATAATAATGAATACCATAATATAGGCCCCTTACATCTCCGTTATGCCTAGCACACCAATTCAGTACGAAAATAATGAGATGCAAGAAGGTAAAATAAATGCCTTAAATGTCAAACACATTTTAAAAAACAATTTCAGGAAAATTATGACTAGAGTGCATTGTTATTAAAATTGTACAATGTATTTCTGAGGGCTTTATTCTCCTTATTGTGATATTGGAATACATACAAAAAAATTAAAAGCTCTTTCTTGTGCCCTCAACCCAAGTTTAAAACACACAGACTAATGTATATTCTAATATTCTCTTAATGATTACACATTCACGCACCAAGATTCACAATTCACACTTACTAGGAAAAGATCAGCACAATTTGTAATGGAGAGTATCCTTCTGTTCCCTTACACAGATAATGCCTGCAGCAATAAAGCATTTAAAAATGTATAGCAATGTAGAAGAAGAAAGTAAACCAGCTATTTCACAATATTCTTCAAAAATATAAAGCAAGGATTCACAATTGATTTGAATACTGAGTTCTAAAACCCTTTATTAAATATCTATTACAAAAGACATGTGAAATTCATAATTTATCGTTTACTTAAGTCATTTAGTTAAAATGATTTTCATTTTGGGGTCCTCATTACATCATTATCCAATACTTCATTTCTTGAACATTTTCTTTTATTTCCATACATACACTTGTGAAAATAAGATTTAAGCCACTTATGTATAGTTGTAAGTGGATGGTACATGTCAATGACTTACATCAATTAATGTGTTTCTGGGATTAGAGAGTATGTAGAAATATAAAATATAATTGACTAACAAAGGCAAATCCCTCCATTATAAAAGTAGGCAAGTACAGAACGACACAAAATTTCAGTAAAGTTTTCACTCTTAGTGGAAAAGTATTATTAAACATTTCTAATGTTGACAAACAAAGGATTGAAATGCTTTAATTAATTTCAGCACTTTTCTGAATTAACATATTAACAACAAAAAGCAAGCTTGTTCCTTGTGTGTTCAAACCCCCATAACTAATTAGAAGATGCATTAATATTTTTCAAAAAAAATGTGCATACAATAGAACTAAAAACTTTTTTTATAACTTCAAATTTTTAAAAAGCAGTAAATGTATAAATTACTCTTTTTTCCAATAAGAAAAGATTATTGGAACTCAATATTTCTAATGTTGAAAATATAAATGAATGCTCTGCTTTAAGCTCAATTCATTTTTTTTCTAAACATTGCATAACATGCGATTTATAATAAAAGAACAATTAGTTATTTCTTTCGTCTGTACTGGCACTACGTACACATCCTAGAACTACAACACACAAATATGTTACTTGAAACTAACTAAATAAGCATTTGTTATCGACATATAACATTCTCTTACAATACTGAATAATGAGAGTTTAAGTAAAGAAATATCAGCTTTGAAGTATTGCATTGGATTGAGACCAAGTCAACTGACGACCCCCAATTGTCTCAATTTTTCGCCCCCATTTAATAGTAATATTTTAAATATATTTTTAAGTTCTATAATTGAAAGCAATTGCAACACTGATTAATACATCATCAAATCTCATTACATATAATTCTGAAAATTTCCTCAAACTATGACTACAATACCAACGATATTACATAGACAGAATATTCAAGGGAGAATGCCATTTACTGGGACATGCAACAGAAGTGACACATTTCCTGTGCATTCCTTTAAACTGAAATATCAAATGCATTATAAAACTCACAATTTATTGTTTTCCTTTCAATAAAGATATTATAGAAAATATTTTACAAATCTTTAGAATGAAGTTTGGTCTAAAGACTTTAAAAATTATAATAATGCCATGAGGGAAAAAAAAAATTGATACTATTAAACTAAAAAACTATCAGAATAAAACAATAGATGCATCTGCAAAGGTTTGGAAGTTTTGTATCTTGGTGCTTTTAAATTGTTTCCCAGTCAACATTGCTTATAGAAATCACAATTATAAAGCAATTGTTGAATTATTTTTCCCTTTAGAGAAATCAACACAAGACAAAAGTCTGACACAGAAGAGCCAATAACTCTCTAACAAACATTCATCTCAACAGAGACACTAACAAACAATATTGCCTTCAAAATAATTTTACTTAGCATACTACAAGAGCAATGCTTTTATTTTCATAACTATTAAAAGTATATTTTCACACAAATTCATTACTTCAATATTTTTTAATAACACATTGTAATTATTTGGAAAAGGGTAATACTTAACATGTGAATATTTATGAAAAATTTATTCATGTAGTTAAACCTAATAAAATGTAGGTGGGATAAATTTTGAGATGATAAATCTGTACCTGAAGGTCAAGAGTCGTAACACCATTTTCTGTTATTTTGAATATTTGGTATTAAAATAATTGAAAAAAAAAAAAAAGTCCATTTAATCTTGAAAAAAGAAGCCTTAATTCCAATGTTACAACTCCTGACCTTTGATGTACAGAGATATTTACCTTCTGAAAATAACAAGAGCTTTTGAGATTCATCTTCAGAGGAAAATAATTTCAAAAATATTCTAAAAATAAATCTTACTAGCTATTCAACAATGTACATATGAAGGAACTGAAAGCATAGAAGACCACATCAAAATTATTCAATGCTCAAGTCACTGTCTTCATCATCCTCATTCTGGTTTCGTATAATAGAAGGCACACAGGTTTTGTCAGGCAGCATTCCATGTTCCAACAAAAAGCTTTCAACATCTTCAGCAAAGAAATCATCTCCAAGCTCTTCACTTACTCTGACAAAATTGCCCATAAGTGAACCTGCCTTGTACACAAGAAGTGCTGGAACACCATTAATTTTGAAAAGTCTGCTTACACCTGCCACAGAACCTTTCACTTTGCAAAATTTAACCTGGGCATAATCTTGACTCAAACTAATTAAAGAACCATTCATTGCTTCACAAGCTGGTACACCTTCTTCATAAATGTGAATCACTACTGTGACAGCTTTATTTTCTTTATCAACAGCATCTAGAAATTGTTGAGAATCTGCCAAATCAATTACTTTACCAAAACGTGGAAGAGTCGACATCTGTGATAACATTTCTTGCATGCGCTGCTTCTGATATTCCAATAAAAATTCATCGGTAAGAAGTTCAGCAATTTCTGGATCTTCCTCTCGTTCCCTATCTCTCTCTTCATCCAGTGCCGACTTGCATGTGAACGACAACTTTTGAATTAATTCTAGCCGTTCCCTTTCCTGTTCGGCTCTTTTCTCTGATTCCAGTTGTTTGAATCTTTGCCAATCTTTAACTACTCCTTTAGGCCCAGTGTTGGTGGAGGAACCTTCCCATTTATAAGGTCCTGGCGGCTCTACTGTGGGTGTTTCATTACGTGTAGACGTAGGTTGTTTCTCATCCTCTATGTCAGAATTTTCGTCTTCGCTACTACTACAATAGTAGTGAGTCTTCTCCCCCAAAATTTTATCTTCCAAAGTCGTCATTTTCACTATAAACTTGCGTTGAAACTTCCCTCAGCAAACATTCACCAATTCTGCGCGTCCTATCCACTCGATCCACTCGTCAGTTGCTGGCAGCTGCGATTCAATCCCTCCCTCTCCCCTCCCGGGACCGCACTTTCTCAGCAGGTTCCTGTCAAACCGTAAGTAGATACCAACATTACAAAGCTGTTCTTCAATTCATGAAATCAATAAAATTAAAATATTTTTTTTACTTGTTTTGTAAAAAATTGCACTTTACCGTACGTATATTTGAAAAAAGTTTATTGTTATTGCGTTTTATGGTAATATTGAATAAATTTAATTTCCTTATTTTTGTTCATAAATGGCGACCATGTCGGTGTGAAGCTTCCTATATTACTCGCCAGAGAGCGGTTATTACGTTTTGCCGGAACTGTTATCTGTTTCTGTCGGTGTTTTTTGTGCTGTGCTGTCTGAATTGGCGTGTTTTGGGTTAAGTGACTGGGGAGTTTATTGACAGGTGTGAGGTAAAAACCAGGGAATTCGCGT
This sequence comes from Gryllus bimaculatus, assembly GCA_017312745.1. Lineage (NCBI taxonomy): Eukaryota > Metazoa > Arthropoda > Insecta > Orthoptera > Gryllidae > Gryllus > Gryllus bimaculatus. The sequence goes on along the minus strand of BOPP01000010.1, from coordinate 10,912,110 downwards.
TGACGGACCAGAGTCCGCGAATATTCCTGGGATAATTTTGTATTTTGGTAAGTTCATAGTTTCTTTTGAACATTTGGAATGACATCATCTACACTGGCTGGGCGTTTCCCTTCTGTCGATTTATCTACTGTGACCGGAAAAGTACTTTTTCTATGATATGAGAATTTTTAATTGTAAAACTTGTTGTAAGACAAAGTGAGTAAATATGTTTAATCTGTAACAATGTATTTTTGTCATTAGAGGGCAAAGAATGGCTGAAAGACATAGTTTTGGAGTCAACCCTATTACATGCCATGCTTGGAATAAAGATAGATCTCGTGAGTGTATATCAATAAAATTTGGTGGTTTAATTTACTATCCATGTAATAATTTAATTCTGTCTCACTGCTAAATCAGAATAACGTGTTTTGTGTTATTCCTTTGCAGAAGTTGCTCTGTCTCCTAATAACAATGAAGTCCATATTTATCAAAGAGTAGATAATGACTGGAAACTTTTGGATGTTTTAAATCAACATGACTTGAGAGTTACGGGCATAGATTGGGCACCTAATACCAATCGTATTGTAACTTGTGCTGTGGTAAGATTTCTGTGTTCACATTTGCCTAGTTATATTAAGTTTATATAACCCAATCAAAAGTGACAAAAATAATCTAACAGATAATGTGGTAGATCAGGTAGAAAAAAATAAAGAAATAATTTTATTGGCATGTATGACCCTTTACTCCCGTTAATCAGTATTTCTAATGCCTGTATCTTACAAGCCTATCAAATTCCTATTGATACACAAAAGTAATTTCTATTTTGATGAGTATTGTAAAATTAATAAAATGTCATTACATGGAGATTGCTATATTATGTATTTTAATCAAATATGTCTTCTTCCACTCTTTTTTTTTGTAACAATTGCCATATTTTCTGCAAATAAGATGAGATATAAATTTTCATTGAGGTTTTATACTTTTAACATGTATCTGTTCTTTAAGACAATCCCAAACTCGCTGACCTATGAATTTAGTCTGCAGTAATTATCAGATTAGCAGTCATTATTTCTTGCTACTGGCTGCTGGCAAACATTCACACATTCAGGTATTGTACTTTTACGATAAAGGAAAAGTGAGGAATGGGGCCCATATGACAAACTTCTCAACAACGGCAGTGGTGATGTACTTTAGGAATTAATTGCCTCTGATGAGGAATATGATAATTTAAAATTTTTGTTTCTATCTGTCCTATAAGATGACCCCAAGTTTTTGGAGTCTTTTTTCATGATTAATCTATTGTGTTGTCTGCCAAAATAAAAGGTTATCAGATTAGTATTTGAAGTAAAACAGATTTCCGAAAATGCATTGAATGTTGTTTTTGGTACTTATTCATATTTTAATGAAATGAATGTAATTGTTTATTAACATTAATCAGTCAGAACTTTCTTTAGTTTTCTCTTTGTGTTTTAGGATAGAAATGCTTATGTATGGTCTCAGGGAGAGGATGGCAAATGGAAACCAACATTGGTGCTACTTCGTATTAATCGTGCTGCTACTTGCGTAAAATGGTCACCACTAGGTAATATTTCTTAAAATTTAATGTAAACTGTGAACAGTGGTTGCTCAATAATAATTCCTTCTCGTTAATTATTGTTTTCAGAAAATAAGTTTGCTGTGGGCTCTGGTGCACGACTGATTTCTGTATGTTATTTTGAAAGTGAAAATGACTGGTGGGTTTCTAAGCATATCAAAAAGCCCATTCGGTCTACAATTACGTCTCTTGACTGGCATCCCAACAATGTCCTCCTTGTTGCGGGATCTGCTGATTTTAAGGTGCAGAATTCATCTAACATTAACATGAATACAGTTCACTGTAAAAGCAAAAATTCAAAAAATTAATGTAGTTAATGAACTATTTGGTCTCGTTTGCATTGATGACCTTGGCAGATTCAGCCAACAGATAATGTAGAAGTAGAATTCTACTTCAATAAAGTTATTGTAAAGTAATTGGTAGGTGTGCATGAAAGGGGATAAATAAAGTTTTGTCCAGAACAAGTATGCCAGAACATTGCTTTACAACAATACAATCATTGTAATGTATAAAGGGATAAGTGACATGTCAATTTTGTCAATAAAGTTTAATGGCAAAATTGAAATGTAACTTATCCCCCTATTCACAATGAGGGAATTGTAGTAAAGCAATGTTCTAGCATACTCGTTCTGAACAAAAAATTTACTTTCCAACATTTACCTTGTACCTGCTAATTAAATTTTAGTGATTGAATTTATTTCCTTTTGTATACTTTTTGGATGATTTTGTATATTCTAGTACTTGGCTAATTGTTTATTATTTCTTTTCTTAAATGGTAATATCATCAACTATGTGTCTCGTAAATATTAATACATATTTCATATGCAATGTTTTTAGGTGCGAATATTTTCCGCATTTATGAAGGACATTGAAGAAATGCCCCAGCCATCACCTTGGGGAATGAAGATGTCTCTTGGGCAGCTTCTTGCCGAATTCCCCAACTCTCCATGTGGAGGTATTTTCTGTGTTGATTTAGTATTGATTTTGAAACACTTTTACTATATTTACTGAAACACTTTTCACTTTTATTTGGGAAATAGATTAAAGCATTTAATGAATTGATTTACATTACATGACACCACTCATTGGCCAGAATTGGGAAGGAACTAAGATTGGGGTAGAGTGTAGGACACTACACAGGGGTTGGACTAGCCCTTGTGAAGCATGCAAAGTCATTTTGTCAAAACAAATTTTACATGTGGTTCTACGGGAATTGAACCCCGAACCTCAGTGGTGAAAGGCCAGCGACTTCTCCACTGAGCCACGAGAGTATCTCCATTTATACTAATGTTTTCTGCACAATATCAAAACATTTTACTCCAACTTTAATTAAATTTTATTTCAACCTCTTATTATTATTTATTGGGATAAACATACATCAATGTTATTTCAGTGATTTTCTTTATCTGTTTCCTCAATACGAAAAAAAGGTAATAATTATTTGTGCCTTCCTGATGTGAAAACGTACGATCGTTCATGCAGGTTGATCATTTGTTTCATAGAGACTTAAGCTATTCTGATAATTGGGTTTGCGGGATTGGAATATATAATAAGACAGCCATTCAATGATAAATCTATGAATTTATTAAAATATTTGTATTGTAATCAGTCTTTTACTTTTCTTCCAATACAGAATTTTTTTTGTGTTACAAGATTGTTGCAATGTAATGTCCAAATTCATCACTTAGTTGTATTCTCAGAATCTTTCAAATAACAAGTTTGAATAATATTACTAGCATGACATGGATTTTATTTTAAAGTTTACCTTCTTTAAAGTACTCTTTGGTTTGTTATGAACTTAATAAAACTTATTAAACCAGTCTTGTCTTTTAAATGTTTGCGATGTTAATTTAAGAATTGTTTTTGGCCAAAAATTGGTCTTTATCGTGAATTATATGACTTAATGATTTCTTGATGTTTGTGGTGCTTTTATGATCCAAAGTCCTCGTATGAAAAAATCTTTGAAGTTCTCTAAGGACTCTTCTTTTCAAAGTCTCTTTGTAACGAAATTCTGTGTAGCCCCTCCACATAACTTTCTTAATCACATACTTGAATATTTAAATGATATGAATATGACAATTAAGTTTCCAAACTTAACTAATGTAATTTAAATAATCTATAACTACTGAAAAAACTGTTTATAAATCACACAGTAATGTCACTGGTGGACATATCTATCACGACACCTAGTGCTATGCTTTCTAAAGCACCATGGCCTGTGCTTTCCAAACATTCCACTCCCAAATTTAAAATGAAAACATTAAAGTTCAAACAAGTCCATCCCTTGATACATAAGTCATAAAATTAAGCTCTTTACTTTTTTGTGCTTAACAAAAGTACCGTCACTAATCACAAAGTCTAATGTTGTCTTGCTAAGTCTAATATCATTCTCCCATCCCTTTCTCCTAAAGTCTGAAAAGGTTCTGACGTCTGTCTCTTCCAAAATCTGAAATCATCTGTTCAGAAAGACATCAAAATCCAACATGAAATATTTCTATTTCTTTTGTTCCAAAGCCCTTGTAACGAATTGTGACATTAGATTTTTCAGCCTGTTGACTGTCCTCTTTTTCTTTTCTTCTTCTATTCAAGGTACTTGACATAATTGGTTGCTGTATCCTTCCTGAGAATATTATTTACTTTTGATGAAATATTAAAATTTTATTTCCAGCAATATTGTTTATTCCTTACAAGCGTTTCTAATCATTAATCCTGATCCTCAACTTTTGGAATATTAAGCCCATTTTAGCCTGGATCATTTGCAAGTCCTGAAGTCTGTTGATAAACACAATTCCTGACCTATTTTCCATTCTTGTTTTAATCTCACTGAAGGTGTCATTATGTGATATATCATGAAATATTTTGGTATAATAAAGCATGAATATTGGGTATATCCCAACTTACAGGGTCTTTAACTTAACTCGCAACCCTTGTCTGAGAGCACTTGTTCTTGTTTTGGTAATTTGGCAAATGCATGACTTTGGCACCTTTCAAAACAGCCGTGCTTGGCACGCCGAGACAGCAGAGGTGGTGACAGCAAGGTGCTGTTACTGTCTTGCTTCTGTGTTGTTTCCATTCAAGAGCTTAGGTGAGCATGTGTCTGTCTCACACGTCAGTATCTTTTCACATTTGCTATTCAGAATGCAGTCTCCTGTGGGGAGCATTTTACTTTTATCTTTTGCATTTATTGTCGGCGCGATGGTGAAATGGTTAGCGTATTGGACTGTTATACCCAAGTTGCCGAGTTCAAACCCGGTTGACGCTGTGGATTTTTAAGGGTGGAAAAATCCTTCATACTCCTTCCTTCGGAGGGGAAGTAAAGCCAGCTGCCCAATGTTGGTAGATTTACTGGCACGTTAAAGATCCTCAAACCTAAATGACGCCTCTGAGCTAAATTCAAATCACCTGTTCGTCGCCCAAGAAATACCTCCTTTCTCCGCTAGTTGATAAAAGGAACGTAGCGAAATTTGCGTAGTGAGACAGAAGAGCGAGCCTGATGGCTCGGACTGCAATAGGACAGAAAAGATTCCTGTCATATTGCATGCATCAGGAGCATATGCAAAATGGAACAGAAATATGCATTGTGTGGTTGCAGCTTAATGTTGTCATTAGCTGCATAGTGCTGGCTAACATAAGATTATTGTCCTGAGTATGAGGGATCTTGTGTGTTCAAGAGAAAAATTTTGGTATAAAAATGAGTTGGAAACATTGCACAGACACTAAAATGTTTTATGTAAATCGTAAACGCCTGAGCTTCCTTTGTCCAAAATTGAAAAAACAGTGAAGTTAGGTTAGATGGTATTGAGTAAACATAAATTAAAGACTTGTCTCAGTAGAATTTGAAAGTACAAACTTGGTTTTTCACTAACCTTAGCAACTTCCACCTCCAATCTGATCCTTATTGATCACACGTTATCTGCTATTCTTCATCACTGTACTGACCCTAGCCATGACACTTTGGCAAAGTGCACCTCAAGTCTGAAGTGTGCTTTAAAGATGTTTCTACTTCAGATTTTATCAACCCTTTTTCTATCATATGAGCCTGAACCAACAAAATGGCAAATTAGCTGGATTTGGACATTAGCTGTAACATGTATAACAAATTTGTAAATACACAGTTTTTGGAACCAATAAATGTGTGTTTCAATTTTTGCACGTGTGTGTGTGTGTGTTTCAATTTACACACTCACACATGCAATTTGGATACTGAAAAGATTTTTCAAATGTAACTTAATTATTTGATTAATTTTTAATAATTTTTGTTCAGCCACATTCGTGTCTGAAAGTTATTGAAAACAAAATAAAAAGAGAATTTGAATGAAGCTTGAAATTAAGTTTATTTAATAATTTAAAAATAATCATAACTTATTTATTTGTAGGAGGCTGGGTTCACAGTGTTGCATTCTCTGGAGATGGCAACAAGGTGTGTTGGGTTGGTCATGATTCATCAGTATCTGTTGCTGATGCGACCCGACAAATGGCTGTGACCAAATTGCGCACAGAATTTTTACCATTTTTAAGTTGTGTTTGGGTTGGACGCAATTCTTTAGTTGCTGCTGTAAGTACATTCAAATTGACATTCTATGCCAAGACTATTGCTACTGTTTCTACTTATATTCGATTTTGAAATTTTAGGGTCATAGTTGCTGCCCTATGCTGTATTCTGTGAATGAAGCTGGACAGTTATATCTTAACTGCAAACTTGATATGTCTCAGAAAAAAGAGGCTGGAGGGTTAAGGTAGGAAGAATAAGCAAGTAATTGAATAAATATCCCAACAGAATTAATTAATGTTCACTTTTTATTTTTGGCATCTAAACAATTTTAATTGGTTCAGAAATTCTTAAAGTTAGAGGTAGGAGAAATGAGACCAATGGCACTCTTCAAAGCAAATATAAAAAGTGCATATAGTTGCTAAAATTCCTATTATTTGTTCTTAGTGCAATGAGAAAATTCCAGAGCTTAGATCGTCAAGCGAGGATTGAAACAAATGACACTACTCTAGAGACAGTTCATCAAAATGCAATCACATGTGTATGTCTGTATGCTGGAACTAAAGGAAATGCTTCTCGCTTCAGCACCAGTGGCCTAGATGGGAAACTTGTTATATGGGATCTTCAGGTTAGTAATTGTTTTCCTGAATAAAATAATAAACTTTTTAAATACCTCATTTTAATTTCAACATGAGACAAAGTCAATCAGTTTGTTATTATAACATGAAAATTATTTCTATTTAATTACATTTATTCTTAATTAAAATGTTTTTCTTGTTTGCAGACTTTGGAGAATTCAATTCAAGGGATGAAGATAGTGTAATTTTTTGAGAGTAGCAATTTTGCTGATGGTGCAGTGACAAAGTGCTAGGTTAATTTTTCATTTTATATTGTTCGTATATTAATTTTGCTGTCACTACATCTTCAACTGCCATTCCTGGAAAGTAATGTCGTAAATAATTGCTGCTCTTTTCTGATATCTACAAAATTTCTTAATATTTTTAAGTTTTATTGAAAATTTAGGAAATCAATATTGCAATTATTAACTATTTCAGGCATTATCTGATTAATATTTAGCATATTTTGACTCATTTATAATCTTGTCATTGTTCACAAACATAAATGGTAAATATTGTTATGTAAGTATCTTGACATACCTAAAGAATGAAATACTGTGATATTTTCTCGTGGTACATGCTTTGTTCCTTGAATGATTTCTCCTATTTCTCCCAAAACAGACACTTCAATATCTGCTAAACCTTTCAGTTCAATTTGAGCTGCTGGCATTGTATCTGTGTAAATAGATGCTGCTTGATAGAGCTCCTTATCTAGTTCACTGTGGTGATTAATTCCTGCTCCAACAGCTGCAAAATAATAGTAATTAATGAAGGAAAAATTATTTGATAGAATTAAGAAAATCCAGATCTCAGGAAAAAGGATTAAATGATTGTAAAGAGACAAAAGGACATCAGTAACATTGCTGAATATAAAAAAAAAAATTTAAAAAAAGATTAAATTTAAGGAATTTAGTAAAATTTTTACAATGTACTCCTTTTCAGTGATGTTTTTCTTTTTTTTTTTAGGAAATAAGAATATTTACATATATATATAATCTTTTTTTATTATTATTTTTTATTTTTGTAGAACAAAGGTTTGAAAGATGAAAAAGCCTACTATGTCATTTACAAGAGACATCAAAAAACTACTTTATCCAATGCAAATGAAAAATTAATAATTAGTCAAATGTAAAATTCAATGCAAATTAACAAAACAAACATTAACTTTACAAAAGACCAAAAAATTGTGAATAAGATATTGCTCTGGCAGACCTTGAAAAGCAGATTAAGCAAAAGTTGACAATTAAAAACAAAAACTGGTAGAGTAAATTCCTCTATTACATGAGAGAGACTAAGGGGCAATTTCTTGTTATTTTTCTACAGCATACTCCTGTTTTTCACTAATATTTTGCTGCAGTGAAAATACATTGATACATTGCACCATTTGCATGTACTGTACCATTTATGTGAACTCCATTTTTGATCCATTTCCTCTTCAGTATTGGAGATGATGCATAGGTAGCTGTTACAATCACATCTGCATTTTTTACAGCATCTTCTGCACTGTAGCAAACTGAGATGCATTTTCCAAGCTCATGAAATTCTGCAGCTAACTTTTCGGCACCGTGTTGATTATGATTCCAGACTCTTATCTAGAAATAATTTGAATCAGAATCTAGAAGAAAATAATAATTCATTCTGATATCTAGAATCATTATAAAGTATTTCTCACCTCCTTAAACTTTAAAAGATGTGTCAGAGCATTTATATGACTTCGAGCTTGAACACCTGAGCCAAGAACTGCAAGAATGTCGCTTCCTTTATGCAAGTACTTTGTGGCAACAGCAGAAGCTGCTGCAGTACGCCATGCAGTAATCTCATTGGCTTCCATTATCTGTTAGCATTTTAGAACTTCAACACAGAATTTCATACTTGTGAAATACATAACAAATAATTATTTTCATACCGCTTGTACTTTTCCAGTATTGGTATCAAAGAGTAAAACTGTGCCAAATATTGATGCCATTCCCTTCTGAGCATTGTCAGGAAATGATGTTACAAGCTTACATGCTAATGCATCATCATTTTTACTGAAGCCTGGCATTGTAAGCAAGACTCTAGAATTGAAATACACAGTCATGTTTCAACTTTTGTTATTTGCCAATGTGGTCAGTTAAAAAAAATTACCCATTTTTGTCAGGAACAGGCATAATTGTGCGTGGAGGTTGTACTACGAGTGGCGTTTCAACAGTTTGTGAAACAGTTTTCAAAGCTGTTTCAATGACTGGAATTAACGTGTCCCATTGCAGAAATTTTTTAACATCTTCATCTGTCAGATATAGGGGAGATGCAGTGCTCGAGCTCATTATAAGCGACTTCGTGTTCTCTACTCTTGCTCTCGGTCGCACTCTTTAATTATCATACACAATTCTCTTGCGACACCTGAAGAATCCCAAGAACTGATAGCTGGGAGATAAACTTCAAGCTGCTTGAAGCTTCCACTATTATATTACGTCTTCGTGTACACATGCTTATTCTCGAAGCAGGTTTAATGTCAAAAGAAAAAGTATAATTTGAAAGAAAATGATTTTTTTTATTGTTTAGACAATTATATTTTCCTTCGCATTTCTCTTATCTGTGCGCCTGCTTATGAAATAATACGCGAACGTTTTCTGTAACTCTCTCCCCCACTCCTTTACTAACATTAGTTCAATTAAGAATAAATGTCAGCGACAAGCGTTATTACCAAAACTTAAATACTAGAAATATTCGCTCTCATATAATAGAAATTATTTTTCAAATAAAAATATGCTTTAGGGGTGATATAATAATCCTGGTGTCCAAACACACTCTCTCCCACTCTTCGCATCTAGCGAAATGAGAGCTGACGTTTATTCTCATAACTCTCTTGGTTTATCACGTGGCACCAGCTGTTTTGTGCGCATATCTACTCTTTGGTGCGCATGAAGATGTTTTTGTCAGGCAATGCGCCACAATGCGCTCGGGTGGCTCAGGCGGCAGTGAACAACATGGCGCCGCCCTTGCAACACGTTACTAGTACTACACTTTACTGAGAAGGCTGAGAGAGAAGTGAGAACGTTATCTAGAGATTCTCCGTGTCAAGTAGTTATGAGATTTGTGTAATCATAGATGTTTTATGTTTAAATATTAGTGAAGTGTGTGTTAAGTACTGAAGTAAAAATGAATGACAGCCAGCAGAAAGATACTAATGAATCCGACAAGAAGTGTCAGGGAGAATCCAGTACTCCCGATAGTCCCAGTCACACGGAGAACTCAAAAATGGTGGTAGCTAAAGCTTCGAAAGAACGCAGAATATTTCGGGGTCCCATTAAATCAATTAATAGAATTCCGGAAGATTTAATGGAGAAAGTGAATTCGTTTCCTCCTGTGCAAGCTCTTCCACAAAACTACAATTTTGAAATACCAAAGACTATTTGGCGTATTAAACAAGTTGAAGCAAAGCGCGTCGCCCTTCAGATGCCAGAGGGATTGCTCATGTTTGCCACAACTATTAGTGACATTATTGAACATTTTACTGGAGCTGACACTGTCATAATGGGAGATGTAACATATGGTGCGTGTTGTGTGGATGATTTTACAGCAAAAGCCCTAAATGTGGATCTCCTTGTACATTATGGCCATAGCTGTCTTATCCCAATTGACCAAACTTCTGGAATTAAAGTTCTGTACATTTTTGTGGACATTAAAATTGATGCTCTTCACTTCATTGATACTGTTGAACATAACTTTGATAAGTCGCAGCGATTGTGCTTAGTGAGCACCATACAGTTTGCAGCAAGTCTTCAAGCTGCTGCTAGAGAATTGAAGGAGCAAGGTTATGAAGTGATTGTACCACAGTGCCGACCATTATCCCCTGGAGAAATTCTTGGCTGCACAGCTCCTATTGTGCAAAATGCTGATGTTCTAATTTATTTAGGAGATGGAAGGTTCCACTTAGAAGCAATGATGATCGCAAATCCGAAGTTGAGAGCTTACAGGTAAGGCTCAATTAAAGAGTTATGAAAACATGATTTATGGGGTAAATGTAGTTGTAGTGAATGGGGGTATGGGGTAAATGTGTGTAGTAGTTGTGTAATGAATTTCTTTCAGATACGATCCCTATGAAAAAAAGTTCACTGAAGAAATGTATGACCATGATGAAATGAGATCAGTTCGAAAGCATTCAATTATGGAAGCAAAAAATGCTCAAGAATTTGGTTTGATTCTTGGAACTTTGGGACGACAAGGCAGTATGAAAGTTTTAGAGCACATTCAAGTAAGAAATATGAAGATAACATTGATCAATTTGTACTTTTCTCTTTAATGTACTTACAAACCACATTAGAGACTGAAGACTGCTCGAAAAACAACTGTTGATGAATTGCAAAGGATTAATTTTAATGAATCATAAGGAACGCTATAAGGAATATTTTTGTACTAATAACTTGTTGTTTTTGAAAATTCGCAATACCGAGATAAGATAATTTCTAATTACTATTCACTTATTGTTAAGCAGGGATTACAAAATTAATGTAAAATTTACATTTTGTCAATGGAAAAAAAAATGTATAATGAATTTTTGTTGTTGATATTTTAGAAGTACTATGCATATTTAAAATATCAATTGGTACATTAAAATTGTAGTTCGTGTAGTTTAAAATATGTGCTCAGATCCCTGCAAGTCACATATTTTAGAGTTTTAATAAATATTATTTTCTATTAACTTATTTTTTAGCATGCGAATTATGAGCTGAATTCCTGACACATTTGAATTTTTTGCAGGATCGATTAACAAAACTTAACAAGAAGAGTATCATAATTCTACTTTCTGAAATTCTGCCAGAAAAATTGGAGCAGTTTCCTTCAGTAGGAGCCTTCATTCAAGTAGCATGTCCCCGACTGTCCATTGATTGGGGTAGAGCTTTCCGAAGACCTCTTCTAACTCCATATGAAGCAGCTGTTGTTTTAGAGGAAGCTGAGTGGGAAGCTTCCGAGTCAAAGAGCTACCCAATGGATTTTTATGCAAATGACAGCTTGGGTCCGTGGACGCCTAATCACAAACCGCCCAAGGAGGAAAAGTGCTGTGGGATTGGGAAATGTGGTTGATTATTGAATTTTGTTTGTTTATTGTTATCAATTCTAAATATATATTATTTATGTTTCAGATAACATTTTGATTTTAAAATATGAGAACTTTTGCTTTTGAGAAACCTTATATAACCATTATTTAGGTTCCATTATCAGTATTGTGAATTGGAATATTGAAGCAGCCAATTCCTTAGTGATATTGTTTATAATAGTAGATGTGTGAAAGACAGTTCAGTATTTTCTTCTTGCAGTTTGTGTGTTTTACAAGTTACTATTGATATTGTGAAGCAAGCAATTGGGGTATAAAATTACATGGTGATTTTCCCCTTACTGGAGCACAGTGAAGTGCTTGCTTAAATGACATCCTTAAGTTGTACCGTGTTATAAACTTCTACTCACGTGACTTGAACAGCCCTGAGAAAATATTTGAGAAGAATCATTCATTACTATCATTACATATTGTTTGTTTTGTTGTTGTTTTTTTCCACAATTTTTTATGCGGAAAATACCCAACTTGATGGTGATCATGAACAGTTCATTGTGCCGGAGTAAGACATTGAAAAGCTCATGATGTAAAACAAATAGTAAGTTTAAGAAATTTCAAAATTTTGTGAACCTGTAATTAGAGCAATTCATGAAAGTTACCAAGGGTTTCCTAAGCACAACCCTTTTTGCTTATCAAAATCACACAAAATAGTTTTACAAAAAGTAGGGCACGTTCTGATCAAGAACAACCAATTAAATACTTTTGTATAATGAAAACATTTAGTATTTTGAACTGAGTATTGACAATAATGCAATAGCGTAGGGTAACAAGTTAATTGGGATTTTTGCAAGATGTAATGGTATGAATAACATTGTAAACAAAATTTTTTTACAACAAAATACACTTAAGAACATATGAAAACTATGTGAAGCCGGCAAGTAAAAGTAATTGTATATTTACATGGGAGAATCAGAAACGTCATGATATTAGCGTTCCAATGTAGTGTAACCCTCATCACATTGGATGTTGTATTTAAGGTACACTCGTCATGATTTGCAATAGCCAAGATGTGTGTAATCTACGCAAATGAGAATACCATTGATTTATTAAAACTTATGTCATATAGAATGGTTACTAGCCATTTGAGCTAAATGTTTTCTTCTCATGATCCTTTTCTGGAGGCTTTTTTAAAAATAATTTTTCCCTCGTTATAGAGATGATAATATTGATGGCTTTTCTACAATAACCTGACCAGAATTTGGAGGAGAGTTCTTATTTTAACACATTACCATAGGAAATGAATGAAAAGTTCTTGAAAGTAGACCCGACAATCTGTCCTCAAATATTTCAACTTTCATATGCGAAAAACATACATACTCAATATCTAGAAAGTTCTATATGTTTGTGTAAATATTTACTACCACCTACTTTCAACATACACCTCTGAAAGTAACAAACACTTTTGCCTTCATGGTGTTTAAAGACATTGAAACCTGTATTGGCCACTGATTGTTCCAGAGAAAAATTTCCACGATCACATGTGACTGCTTAATTTAGGTAACAAGGTAGAGGAAACCAGAGATTAGGTCTGTCTATTAATGCTTTCTTTGTAGTTACATTTTTAATAACACTAAAAGTACAAATTACTTGAAGCATATTTGCATCAGTGCATTTAAACATCTCAAGTGCATTTAAACATCTCAGTACTGAATGGTAAACATCGCCAGTTTTGCTGTTCTTTTAGCGTTACGGATCAAAATCGCAAATTCATCAGGAAATTTTGATCGTCAAACGCAGTTCAAGCTAAATTGCCGCTGACCGCTGGGCCTGGTGACCGCTTAAAAGAGGGAATGTTTGTAGTATTATGGGAAAACCTATCGGTTCCACGAACGAATGGCCGTTATTAGAGGTGATCACTTTATAGAAGTGGCCATTTTGAAGGTTTCATCGCATGGGCTTTCGCGAGCAAAAGCAATGTAATGAGTTACTAGTGAAATTTAAAATTACAATGCCTATTTAAACAGCTAGTACAGCACAGCTGGGAGCTTCAGACGACTGTAAACCAGATTTCTACTTATAGCAAATTCAGCTATTCGTATTCCTCCATCTTTTCAAAATGGTCCGCGTTTGAATATCAAGGCAATGGAGAACACTATAAGTGTAACTTCATTAGTATAGATGCACTTACAAACAATATATAGGTGTTTCATATACAGATGTCCGTTTCGTAGATCTATCGAATGAGTTTTAGTATGCAAGTTTTTCAATTTACCGCGATTAATTAAATTATTCCTGTCCTATCAGTACCTGCGCGTTAAGGCGGCTCCACACATGCGGCATTCGGCGAATAGTGTGGACGGGTTCCTTGCGAAGCGCCGAACATTCGGTATTCGCACTACCCACTGCTTGACGGGCTTCAGGACACATCAAAGGGAGCGAAAATTCGCCGAACATCAGCTGGCTGGGATTGGGCGAGCAGTAGCTCGCTACCCGCCGAATGTGTGGAGCCGCCTTCAGGTATGGGCAATGTGGCATAGTTCGGAAACAATTAGAAATTAAAAAATATTTTATTAGTTGAAGTAAAAACGTTTGCTATTGCATAACAGTTGTATTAATATGAGACCTGCAACGAATTTGCAAATAATTACCAAGTAATGGCTCTCAATAATCATTCTCGTAACTGATAAGCACATACCATCTGGACACTTGTACTGAAACTGTTCAATGTCCTCTTATTTTTGTATTTTTACAGTTATTTATAGAAACTGTGAACGTCATGTGTATTATTTTGATACACACCCCACGCTCTTCATTTTTATTATTTATATACACAATGGCCGGTACAGAGAGAGAGAGAGTGAAACATCGCTGTAACCCCTTGTATGCTTCATTACAATAGTGGCCCCGAAAAGGGGACAACCCCTAAAGTCGCCAGCTCTGAAAGTTTAATCTCTGGAAAATCTGCGATAAAAGACGGGAATATATGGAACACCATAGGCTTTTGTGTATTGCTACAGTGCCGTGATTGGACTACGCAATGTTTGGGAGAGCGGAGGTGCTTTTCACCGTGAATGTTTCCAAGGAAATGGTAGGTCAGTTAGGCGCTGCCCCCCCCGAACTGAAAAGCGTGCCCCGACTCAAAATGAAAGGGAATCAAAAAATACAAAAAAATCTGTTCCATTTTGTATCACCAGTAGTTTACATTTTGCACATATTTTCTGCAGATTTGGCGTTGCAGAGAATTCAAGCAGCGTCCAAGGACGCAGAGCAGAAGGATCCGGGTTCGAGTCGTGTGTAATGAATGTATGGATGCTTTCACCATGTAGTTGGCTACTATTATATGCGTTGTATACTATCTGAATGTGGCGTCGTTGACGATTTAAAATGTTTTAAAAATATCTTCATGTGTACGAGCATTACAAATCTGTCTGGCTCTTTCATTCTCGTGTGAAGTACGTAAAAATAATATATTAATTAAAGTAAAGTAATATGCTAACAAAATAAAAAAAAAATAAAATGTGGTCGTAACTTCTGTCGTATGTTGTTTCGGGCTACGGCCACTACACTTTTCAGAGAACTGTGCTCTAGAACCGTATCCGAACGCTCCCAGAGAGGTGGTTCTGAAGAGTACATTCTTTCAATAAATAATCAGGTGACTTATTAAAGAAAATCTGTATATTTGCACGCTCATATTCTACAATACAACCTTCCATTCTGATATATTTATATTACAATATAAATTATCGTACAAAAGGAGATTATCACTATCCTATACGCTACATATAACAAAATTATAAATCAAGACGATAATTAACATACGTGGCAACGTTGACGGTAAACCTTTTCGTTCCGAATGATTCGTTACAAGATCTGCACCGCTCTAAACTTGCGACCTGTTTTTCATCGCGTGGGTACGGGTTGACACATTTAGCTGTCACAACAGCTACAATAGAGAATTGCGCTGGGGCATGGGGTTAGCGCGGCCTCCGCTAGATCGGAACGCTAAAAAACGCAAAAACACTATATTACAAATTTCTTACAATCTTCAGAACGGATCCGCAGACAAATCGTTAGTCCCCTACCACGAGACAGAGACGCGTCGAATGACATATCATTTGTCTCCATTGGTGGATGAACGGAGAGACGCAGGTTACTCAAATACTATTCTTTATTCAACGAAAAAAAATAAGTGGATGTAAAAAATGGGACGTTGGTAGGCTGATGCTGATCAGCTGCAAGCCAGCGATTCACATTCTTCTCCGGACTTTTTTAAGTATAATAAAATAGTTTCGAAAAATTCAAGTAAATGCTTGTAACGTACATTAGGAAGTCAGATGTAAGCGTGTGTAAGATGTGTGTTACTTGAACGAGAGGGGTAAACGAAGATACTGTACACACCAAGCGAAGAAGTATAGAGCGGCAGGATAGTCTCTCCACACTGGCTGATCAGTGTGCTGACAACAAAAATATGATGGTAGCACGAACTGCGACTTGTAACAAATGAAAACATAAATTGCGCACATACCACAATCATAGAGGCTCGTTTTAACGATGGAATATGTCAAGGCATATCGCACCTTTCTCGGTCGTGCCGCTTGATGTCGCATGATCGCGACTTTTTATAAAGCCCTGCTTGATGCGGACGCGATCATGCGACATCTAGCGGCACAACCGAGAAATACGCGAAATGCTCATGACATAATGCAACCGTGAAAACGGGCCTTAACAGATTCTAGGAGTGTTGTCCCCTCACTTGTCCGTGTGGTCTGGTTGCATTTAACATAAAGGCAGTTTTTATTAGGAACCTCTGATCCGAATCGATGCGGAGACTTTCCTGTATAACATTGGTAAAGAATCCAATAATGTGTCGAAACAATTATTATGTTCAAGTATGTGTTAAATTCATTATGCAAGAAGAACGGAACTTGTGTTTGATAGATGATAGAGCCATTGAGATTCAAAAGGAGTGACTTTTTTTCTTTTCATGTAAGTAAGAATAACAAGATCATGTTAAATCAATGATAGATTACTGTAGTGCTGTACAAATTTTTGTTTTACACGTAATAAACATCACTGTGTCAATGCAAGGCAAGACCATCTCCCATTTTTGAGGGGTGCAAAAGTCCGAAATCATTTTTATAATAAATTTTAAAAACAATACGCCGAGTGAATGGATTATTTTTCTTACGAATACTGTGATATTAAGCCGAAGTCGGATTCTCATTCGAGGCCAGCGCAATAGCGATAGAAGGGTCTTGGGCAACATGTAGATGAATTCGAGATTTCCAACAGCCAGCGGCACAGGCGGTAAAATTACAAGACAGTGACCCCGGACCATGCGTTTCAGCGGAAGGAATACGAGGGAACCAGCGAGGCACCGCCCCAGTCGAGACAAGATTTGTTTCCGGCCTATCTGCCGACAAGTGTGATATTGTAGGGCGTGTAAGTGTGTGAAAGTAAGGGATGAGGTTGGCCAAGGAAGAGAAAGGAAAGATCGCGCACGGCCCGTGACCCATTTGTTATTCGGTATTCGCCAGGTGTTGATCGGAGAAACGACGGAAAACTACCGATCAGAACAGCCGGCCGCCAGAAAGTTCTTCCAGACAGCGGTTGAATTCGACCTTCCTATCCAGCTGTGTCGAAAATCTTGCCACCGCGGTGCACCGTCAGGCGTCAAACGCTAGGACACCTCAGTGAGAGGCACTGTAGTGACATTAATTGATGCCCTGAGCCACCTCGGATGGTTATTGTTTCGATGGAATCGTGACTTGTACTATGTTATTTGGAAATCTGCTCGTTTTGTGGTTACAAATTCGGACACATCTAATGCTTATGAATTATTGAATAATTGACAAAGTGTTTGGTACAAATTTGGTTTCGCAATATTGCAATACAGCCTCTACGCAAGGCGTCAGTACAAGCCAATGACATCGTTACATTGAGACCTATTGCTGCATCGGCGTTTGCCTGTATCACAAAATGTTTGGATAAAAGTTTTCTCTGTACGTTCAATGCAAGAAAAATAAGTATAATGCTTGAGAAAATTATTATTATTATTATTATTATGATATTTACTATTATTATTATTACTATTATTATTATTATTATTACTATTATTAGACTTATTTAATAAGCTGTAAGAAAAATTAATTTCCTCCATTTAAAATAAAAAAAAAAAAAAAACGTTTTGTCTGGTCGAGAATACCTCGCTATAATAGAAGAAATTAAATGTAAATAGATGTTCGATGAAAACTTGTAAATATTGAATAACTAAAGACACACGTCGTATTTGAAAATTTTAAGAACTACATTACTTTTGATTTCAGGTAAAACACTTATACTCTAACTTATATTCACGGCTATTAAGTCGAAAAGAGTCGGTGCCATCTTAAAATTATCCAGCAGAACAAATTACTTGCTACATATTTTCTACAACTTACTTTGGAAATCTCAAACATCTTCAGTAGAAGTGGTTTAAAATAGAAAAACTCAACTCCATTTTTTGTCACATATTATTTATTAACACGATCAAATTAAAAATAATGGAGTACACGGTACATAATATTAAATGAATGTGTTTGTTATTCAGAAACCAAATTTATTAATTGAGGTAAATGAAAAAAAAAATCTTTCATACTTCATTTCTTTCATGCCCAGGTTCGTTCAAATATGTTCCTTCAGTATCTGGCATTGGACGTACCAAAGAATCATCTGAGACTGTTATACTCCTATTCATAAGTTCCCAACTCTCAATAGCCTTCTATGTTACCGCCACACGAGATATGTACTGGTCTTATTGCAATTTTAAACTTATAATCGCCGTAGCAAATACTTGTAGGTTTTGAAGATGCTAATAGTTAAATTTTAGTACAGCTACAATTTTACGCTTTCTTGCTATAATTAATAAAAATCCACATAGCACTTTTACATTCGCACAAATGCTAAATATTAAAATGCAGGTCATTCCCAATTAGTTTCGAAAATTCTGTCGCAACATCTCTTACAAATACATTTGATTCTTCCCAGGATTTCCTTAACACTTCCATATTTTTCTCCTCTAATTTTGCAAGAGATTAAAACAAACTCAGTTTAATTTGTGTTCACTTCCACATCTGCAATTGCTCTATTAATCGTTTTCCTTGCGAATCCAGTGTTGCATGCGAATCTAACATTAAAATACGACTATTTTGTATATTTATGTGAGTAAAGTAGTTTAAGGTAAATTTAAGAAGAATAAGTTGTGGGTCACGTTTATTTGAAAATCGGTATTTGCACACTTAGTATGTAAGAACGTAAAAGTGAGAAGTCGAACATAAGAACGTTTTTTCATTCCCGCAATACTCACAGTTTTGTTTTCTCCGTATTCATTTGAAATTCTTCAAGTTTAATTAGTTTTGAGACAATACTGTTCGCAGGTTTTCGCAAATTTATTTTTAAAAGTACGGAAAATCGATTCAAAATTTTAATGCGATTTGCAGCACGATTCACTTGTTCACTTAAAGATGTCAACATTAGTGTTGCCAAAGTGAAAGAAAATTATGGAATATTCAGCGAAAATAAATTATCAGTTCCTCATTAGGAGACAGACATGCGTAGAATGACACCTCATACGTCTCGATTGGTGCACGGGAAGTGGTCTAGCCATGAGTGACGAAACCGCACATACGAATATATGCACACTGAAGAGTTTTAGTCGAATAGTGTATGGGGTCTACTCGGTATGATATTTCAAAAGGCAAGTCTGCCGGGTGCGTCGGAAATATTGCTTGCACAGCTCCATCTTTTAGCCTTCGTAAAGATAATTTGGTGTTACCTTGCAATTTACCTCAGCCAAATATTCTAAAACTGGAATAATATCTTCAAGATGGAAATGAAACTCGCATACCCAGACAAATTCAATATATTAGAATTTGTTATAAAGACAGCATACATATTACAGTCATGAAAGTAGACATGAATTAAAAATATATGAAAATGAAAAATGTTAAACTTGTGGACATAGCAAAACTTACAACGAGGTGTATGGGTTTCACTTAACTCACAAAATTACACGGCCGAATTAACAGTTCATTTTTTTTTACTTTCTCGCCTTACGAATTCTTCGTAAGAAGAGAAAGTTCTGTAATCGTGTACCGGAGGAAGAATTTTTGAAATCTTATAACCGAGCTCGTGTAACGAAAAAGAAGATAAATCCTGTTGCTTAGTTTAGAAAAAAAATCATCTAACGTGTTGTAGCCAGAATTCATATTTTGTCGGTTCTTGATACTGAAAAATTGATTGACGGCAAAATGTCAGTTTGTCCGTCCGTCTTTACGTCCGCCTGTGGGCAACGCTAGCGGCTAAACCATTCAGCCGATTTTCTTTTAAATTGATTTAGCTGATCAATCGATCTAGCTGATGTAGCGGTCTTTGAAATTTGAGACTGATATTTAAATTTGGGTGATACTTTACATGAAGCCCCTCGGACAATTTCAAATTTTTCAAAAAAGTGATCACCTTCAGCCATCTAGTGGATGACAATTGCAAACAGTCACAGTGATTGCCTGCTCAGGAGAAGGGAGAACACGAGAATGTGAAAACCTCTTGCCTCGCTCACGATCAATAATCAAGTACGACTTTCATCACCACGACACTTCCCTTGATGGCGAAGCTTGTAAATGAAACGAAGTAGCGAGGATCGTTACAGCTCCTTTAGCGTCTCGTGTTCAGTGGGGGAGACTTCGAGTAGGAAAAGCAGACACATTCACTTTACGTTTTGGGACATTTTATATTTGGAAACGCAGCAAAGAAATTCCATCGCTTAGCGCAAAGTGTTAAAATGTCTTTTATACCAAATTTTGACATAATTAAATTGTGCGCATTAAACACGTTTGAGAAATAATTTAATTTGATCTTAAAAACGTATTTCAATGCTTCCTTCATTACTTCGTTACTTGCAATAAATTCTTCCTCCCTTTCTTGCAATAAACACGTATTACTGTTCAAGTTATCTACAAAATAATATTCTAGAAGATACGAATAGTAGTGAATCGTGGCTGTGTATTTGCGATTTAGGATGGAAGAATTATTTCCTGGCGAGAGAAAGAGAGAGTAGTGTGCCCACATCGACAAAAACCAAAAGTATCAGAACATTTGTAATGGTTTTTTGTAAGTAAATAATACTACTGATACACTAAAAAAAAGAAGGTTCACTTTTTCAGTGTCAACTTCTCTGTCAAGCCTTAAAAATGTGATGGAGTATTTTATGTACTGAAATTGTTAAAATGTAATTTATAAATTAATAAAATTTTAATAAAAACTAATTTAATAATTATGAAAAGAAAAAATAACATGTTTATTTACACGTTCATGAAATAGTTTCCTAAAATGTGTAGTGTTTTTAAGAGTGGCAGGTACTATGATTGTCTGGTATTTTATATTTTTTACACGTGTTATTGCATCAGTGATTACTTTCTTTTTTCAATTACACTGTAATCTTTTTAAAGGGAGGTCATCGTATATTGTGGCTCCTACTGACTTCATTCCAGCATTATTCAATCAAGGAAAAAAACTTAATTAAAAATGTTCTTTTTGAAATAATTCCACGGAGATGTTTAGTATATTGCAAAGCAAAATTGTTATTCACGTACCAAGGACGTTAAAAATGTTATAACGATCGAGCAGCGACAAAACGCCGGAATGCCTCTTTTTATTCTAATTTTAAATATTAATATTTACTTATTTACTAATTAACAAGTTCACTTGCCTCGGTTTGTCATTTCATATTTCCCTCACACAATTCCCCCTGTACTCGTAAGAGACCTGGAACTGTTTTCATATTACCCTCGTCACCACGATTCTCACGATCGAGGTGAGAAATGCAGCAAGCAATAACGTGGCAGAAAAAAATAAATAATATTTTACATCCCTGTAAATAAGTTACATTTTCGGTTTGTGACTGGGAATAAAATTGTTGGAAACGGGAACCTCGTCTCGCAGGGCCGAGCCGGGCCGCTGCCGCCGGAGCAGGAGCAGCCTTGCGTCGGCGGGGTGGCGGCAGGTGCTGCTCGGGCGGCGCGTGGCGGCGGCGCCCGGGGCGCAAGTGGCCGGCGCCGCGGCGCGTCGCGTCCGCTGCGCGTCGGCGCTCGAGGGCGCGCCCTCGGGGCGCGGGCGCCTGCGAAACGGCGGTGGCGGAAGGAAAATAATCGATAGCGGCGCGGCAGGTGCGAACAGCAGGGCCGGCCATCGGCCGGGCGCGCTCCCCGCGCGCGCGCCTGCCGGCAAAGCGGCGGCGGCGGCGGCGGCGGCAGGCGCAGGCGCGCCGGGCGCCGGTGCGCTGCCCGCCGCCGCGGCCTCCGCTGGCGCCGAACCCGCGCGCGGCCGCTGTGCGCAGCCGTGCGGCCGCCGCTGGAGGGGGCGCGCGGGGCGGGGGCGGGTCGTCTGGGGCCGTGCGGTGCCCGCCAGGCTCTGTTGCTGTCTCGCGTCAGTGCGAAGCCGTTCGTGGCGCCGAGGGCAGCGAGCGGGCGCGTCGAGTGCGAGTGGAGAGGTCGCGCGTGTGGCGTGGCAGCCAGTCCGGGCTCTGGGTTCGCCGTCGATTCCGTGCCGCGATCAGCGCGCCGCCGTCCGCAGGCCGGCCAGCGCGCCACGTGAGGGACCGGCGTCCGCGCCAATGTCCTCGCTGACACCCGGTCGGCCGCGTCATGTCCTCATCTCCGCCCAGGGGTTGTGGAGCGAGCCAGTGCCGAGCTGTCCAAGCGGATCAATGGGCGGGGACTGAGAAGCAGCAAGCACACCGCTCGGGGCAGAACGCGCGAACCATGCTCGCCCAAGGCCAGCGTCATGGAGCGGGTCACCAACGGTTCTGCGGGGGCGGGGGCGCGAGCGCGCGGGCGCCGCCGCGGGGGTGGGCGCCCCCGAGGAAGCCGTCGCGGCTGCGTGTCCAGCCGCACCAAGGGCGACGTCTCGGCCGGAATGAAACGTGTGCTGGTGACGCCGCAGCTGGCGCGGCGCGTGACGCGGCCGGGCGGCGGGTGCACTTGCGGCCGCCGTCGCCGCTCGCCGCCGCCGGCAGCCGCCGCCGGTTCGCTGCGCCGCGCCGGCAGCACCGCCCTACCTGTCGTGGGAGCAGTTGATGCAGGGACGGAGCGGCTTCCGGGCGCGTTCTTCCTGTATTCAGCGCGGCGCGAGCGGCGCGCGCGGGCGCAGGTGTGCTCGCGCTGGCGCGACGTGCTGTACCGCCAGCGCGCGCTTCTGGGCCGGCTGGTGCCCGTGCTGCGCTGCCGGGAGCTGCGCGCCGCGCCCTGCGCCGAGCGCGCGCGCCTGTACGCGTCGCTGCTGCGCCGCGGCTTCCACGCCGTCTGCCTGCTCGGCGCCACCGACGAGGACGCGCTCGACCTCGTGCACTCCTTCCCGCAGGCCACCAAGCACGTGCACTCGCTCAGCCTGCGCTGCTCCAGCGTCAGCGACCACGGCCTGGAGGCGCTGCTCGACCACCTGCAGGTGAGGCACGGCCCCCGGCGACCCCGACGCGCGAGCTCCCCCACCCCGTGACCTTGCGCCGGCTCGGAACACGAAAGGGCCGTTGTGGAACGAATCGTCTCCGATGTGTCTATGATCAAACCCTGAAACTACGATGTTACTGACCTTCAACGTTCTCAAGAACTTCCATGTCATATCGTGAAACCGGTATGAATTTTATTTTAAGGGTGTGTTCAAGACTTCAGAGAGAGAAGAATCGACGATGTGATGAGGGGAACGAAGATATATTATCGCAATAAGAATAAATCCAATTAATGTTCTCGTAAATGTTTGAAAAAAATCAATTTCCTGAACTGATTCGTTGAATTGGACATTTCAGTGTGGAATTCATTGATGACATAGTAGGGGACATCATTATTTCTGGCAGGGGTGCCAAAAAGGGCTGAGGCAACATGCACCTGGACGCGACTTAATTATGTCCCCAAATTTTTTTTTCATTCCAAATAAATTAAAAGCTTCTTTACAACTAATAACTAATTCAAATTAACCGTTGAAAGTTATTTCTATTGCTTGGAGAAATAAATTCTCTTAATCAATTCTGTGGGGGGGGTGGACTTTTATTTGAAAATAGGGGCCGCATTGGATCTACTGCCCCACGTCTTTTGTCTTCTTTGGTGCCCGTGCTCCCTGGGAATGCTCTATTAAACACCCCGCCCCGTTAATTTGCTTCTAACGAAGGAAACATATTTGTTTACTTTTAAATTTAAAAAAAGATTCTTGTCAGTGTTGAATTTTCAGTTTTGCATAGTATTTAAAACTGCTTTCATAGGATTGACTCCGGAGATTTCAGGAATGAGTTATACAGCTGAGTGTGATTCTAATTACTGCCGATGCCGAACAAGGAATACACAAAGCTAATCGGTAATCACTTGAATAGGAAGTGTTGGTACATCTTTGTGTTGCGAATATGGATTTTAGGATGGCTGAATTCACAATTTTCGAGACCTTGCGTTCTAATGGCTATAAAGTTTACATTTATAAATGTTTCTTTTGGGAGTGATGTAATTAATACAATATGTGGTCCTGCATTTTTCATGTTCATCTCGTGTATTATTTTATTTTATTCACAATTTGTTGAAATGTAATTCATTTTATCGACAATTGAAGAGTTCGATAATGATTATACTACTTTTGATACACCGATGAAAAACATTTTAATGTTTCAAATTCAGCACTGAATTTCTTAAATCTGAATCACAATATATTGATTAAGAGGTACTTTCTTACAAAATTTTCTATTCAATTTACTTTTTTGTTGACTCATTTATTTTCTTCAAAATTAGTTTACGGTTATAGCCACGAGTTGTTCTTCGTGCATTCTTGTGGTTGATCGCGGTCGTTTGTTGGCCGGCAGCGTTGATGACGCATCTGAAACACGTCAATACTGTCATTAACTTTTTTTATTTTTCCGAGGAAGCAAACACGACCGAGATTGACATATCGACAATTTCATACGTTAGTTCGGTGTCTGCAGGTGTATCAGAATGTGAGTCATCTAGATAATCTCGTATCTTATTGCGATGCTGAAACTTTATTTTATCTTTATAACTATATTTTAACTTTATTTTGCTCTACATATTACACGTCCTTTGATACTAACAACGTTTGGACAAATTGTTGTTCTGCTACGCAAAGACACGTCCTTTTTATCAAATGTACAGGGATAAATTGATGAATTGATAATAATGTCAACAAATTTGGAACTGACTCTTTAGCATCAGTCAATGTTTTCTATGGTGAAATTGTAATAATTTTCTCACGCAAGAGACCCACGCCTCACTCTAAATACCGCGAGTAATAATCCTATAACACTGAAATCACACCTTTCTAATTTGAGTCACAAGTCGTAGAATTAATGTAAAACCTTGTAACCATGAAGTTATTCCCCACGTAGTCTTGGCCTGACATCCGTGAGCTACCTGTACTACAGGAACGTGTATAGATCGGGGAGTTTTCATATTTGGTTATATAAAAGTGAAGAAACATTGGACAAAGATCGCCGGTTGGTCCGATATTAGTTGTTAAAGGTTTTTTCTCAGCATCCACCTGCAATTGATCGAAAAACAAACAAACACGTAAACGACCAATCACAGCAGCCGACTCCCAGCATGCTCTTTCCTCTCATACAGCAACATAGCTGGAGTCGAAATTTCGGCGGCGGCGGAATCTGATCCAAGGGCCTAGTGGTCTTCGAAGCTTCAGTCGCGGACTTCACAGGCAAACTCATTCGGTGTACTCCTAGCCCTACCTTTTGACGCTCGCGAGCACAAAGCCCGGGGCGTTGCAGAGAGGTGGGCCTCCACGGCGTCAGAGCAACTTTGCTGTTTAGGAGCGTTGCTGCATCGAGCCATGCCACGCAGCGGTTAGTTGTATGCGATAACAGCTTATCTGTCTTTGTGGTGTTCTGCATAGTTTTACTTTATTTTGAGCTATTGTGCGGTAGTTTGTAGTTCGAAATAACTTTATTTGCAAATGCAGATTCAAATACGTGAGAAAGTTTACTTTTAAAAAAAGTATCGTATGTTTAGATTTCGATGGTTAATGCAAGCATTTTGCCAATGAGAGGTCTCCATGTAATTTGTATGCATTAATATTTTGTATTTATCTAGTTTGCGTCTATAAAAAAGAAAGACTGATCAAAGCGACACGAATATCATGTTACGAAATTTACTTGCCGCCCGACCTTTCTTGGAGAGGTCTCCTTTGTTGATCTTAGGAGAGGAAGTTGTGAATTCGCAACTTTTTTATCTGCTCAGGTTCTCACGGCCCGCACTTCTGTATTTTTGTTTGGTACCGGAGTATTGTGTTTAGTATTTTTTGTTCATTGTCTTATCAGATACACATTTAATGCGAAAAGCTACGTACAAGTTATAACAAATTGAATATATTGGCATGAAAAACATTTTAATAATGTATTAATGTTAAATTAATAATAATAATAATAATAAAAATAATAAACAAATAAAGTAGTATCAAATATTATTTTATTCAATAGATTCAGATTAAACGTAAGGATTGTATAGAATTAAGCAATGTTTGTTAGTAATGAGGAAAGTCTATATCCGCTTGTGATCCTGTACTCTGCCGTCAGACGGAAAATATCCGTGTGGATATGTCAGAGGGAACTAATGTCTAAAGAGACTCCCAAGGAATGGAACCCGTTACGCACAAACCAACTGACATAAATCACTATTGGCTGTACTTTCTAGAGGTAGTATATCTGTGAAAATTTTTAAACATAAAAGAAAATCATTTTATAATAAAAATTACAGTTTGTAGAACTTATGATAAACATTGTGATCTTTATTAGAGCACAATAATTTGAAAGATGTTACTCTATTTCTCTTCTGTAATACGCAGACAATATAGTATTTAATTATGTTATTGAATAATTTATAAATGAATATTAGAATGTATAGGTACCTGCAGTAATAAGACAATTGTGACATATCATTCAACCTATTTGGTAGGCAGTAGAAGCGAAAATCGTATACTGCTTGGAACAGGCAGGCAAGGTCGATGGGATAAGTAACTATACTCTGATTAAATCGAAGGGCGAATGGAAAACAATATCTGGCGATATTATCTAATCTAAGCTTCTTTACAATTGAGTATATGATATTGAAGTAAATTCGTCTTTCGAATTAATAGCAGAATAGCGTACTAGAGTTTGTGAGCACTGCATCCAGAGTAAATGACGAGAAATTTAAAAGTGTGAGTTGTAGAATTTCTCCGGGATAGCGGTACGTCACTGGATTCTTGGGCTATACTGTATTTTGGAGAGATAAGATGACAGTTATTGGCCACGAAATGATGATAGTAAAGAAAAAGGACTGTCCTTTCTCCATATTAGCTCCCATTTCCTCTATTAAAGCAAAGAAATGATTCATTGGTATGAAATACATCAGCCACATTTCAAATTGTCAGTTGCGTGTTGAATGAAACATTTTGATTCAAAAGCTTATTTCATAATCGCATTTACTCAAGAGATTTCAGTAATTGCAATAACTTCATACATTCAGGTCAATGTGTTTAAAAGACGAAAACTCTTATATCTTAAAAGAGCTGTAAGAGAGACTTGGTAATTTCTTTCACATTATTGCTATATACAACAAATAACAGAATGATTTAATACAACATAACACAACGAAAACAAGCGAAGAATTTGCATTCAAACATATTTGTACAAAAATGTTTCGAAAACTTTAACATTATTCAAATCTTTATTGTACGATAGAAAACATCAAGAATACTTACTTTCGAATAAAGCAACCATTTTCGTGGTATTTTGAGCTTTGCTCTTACCATTTCTGCTACAGCTTGAGCTCGAAAACATGTTTCTTGATTTGAGGGGAAATAAGAACGGGGTCAGGGGAAGCTGTCCGTGCTCACAGAAGCCCAGGGCTTCCCAGGCGCAAAAGCGGACGCCGTTGGTCATGTGTCTGCCTTGGAGTCTCAAAAGTCCGGAGACCGAAATCCTTGTCACGGAAGTTTTTTACTTATTCTCCGTGTGGTGCATGTATCATAGAGTGTCTTGAGTGATGCTGTCTCCATGATTAAGGGTGGCGTGTGTGTGAAGGGATCCCTACTCGTTGTGATAAGAGTAATTTACTTCAGCAGGACAAACGGTATTCAGCCTGTAGATTCGTCGTGAATTTCCTAGTGGTAGTCTTTTGCTTCAATCCGCTTAAATTATTTTCACCAGAGAAAACGAATTTCTTTAACAAAAAAGTGCTCCGGTCGCTCATAAACGTTCCGAGTTGTTCGAATCCTTTTTCCTCGATTTTCGCATTCTCAGATCCTCCAGAAAATATTAATCCGGGAACAAAGTTCCGCAAATTGAATTAATTCAGAGATCCCCTTTGAGATTCTTGCGAGGACGGAGTGAGGAGCTCGGAGTGAACCGACGTCGCCCTCTTGTGCCGAGGGCGAGTGAAGGATTTTCCCTCTGGCGAGGCGACAGGCTGCTCCTGTTGTCTGCGTCTTAATGATGGGGAAGCGCTCAAGCCGTTCTTCGAAGACGTGCGAACCGTCCTTCCCCTCTCTGCTTTCCGCGTCTACGAGGAAGATCTTCAGAGGACAGTCGCACAGTGTCTAGCCGGATGTCATTTTCTGTTTAGAATCTGAATGAACGTTCCCTTCAGAATTCTACGTTGTCATTAGTTCATCCTTTTGATTCGTAACGTTGATTAGATTACTAAAATGGCTATAAATCGTTTGGTCCGTCACAGTTTCGAGTCGAATCTTTCGAAGTTCATCGAGGAACGTAATGGACAGGAGAAAAGTTGACAGTCCTGAGAAAAAATCGAGTAAGCGGGGACGTTGTAGCCAAGGACGATTCTAAGCCGTGGGAAAGACATTCTGTGATAATGACAATGAAGCAGTGGCGCCCCCAAAGGGGAGTTTTAGGAACCAATGACACCTTTTCCCAAATATAATTTTACTATTTTTTTATGTACCGAAAGTTATTAGTTTTCCTTTTCACTACGTTAAAAATAATTATAAATAGACATATTAAAATAAATTTTAAATTAAGCAAAAATGAAAAATTCTTAATAGGAAAACATCAAATCGTCTGGCCACCGTTCTCATCCCAAAATCTAGATTGCGCTACTAATATAAAACATAGTGAATGAAGACTGAATAGATTATAGTAATTAACGAAAATATATTGCATTTGTGAACAATAAACTAAACAATAAATTATTGTAATTTGAATATTTGTTTATCGGTACTAACATACCATTAAACTAGATTGTCATTGCCAACTTTGTTTTTTCACACTCAGGTTTGATCTCACTGAAACCTACGAAGAATTCTGTGATAAAATCATGTTGATTACGCCCAATACATGTTTAGGCGTGAAGCCCGTAAAGACTATTCTTCCAGGATCCCACTAAATATTTTAATTTGAAAATAGAATGTGTCTTCCGTTGAAAAAATTAAAGGTGTCAATCTCTCATATTGACAAAACATTGCATCAAAACTTCCTCTTCTGTAGCGGGAAAGGAAAAGAATACGAAAATGATTAGGGCTCCTCGAGATCAATGCAAATTGCACGCGTTTCTTTAGGAATCACAATAGCAGAAGAATGGCGGAGAAGAGCAAGAAAACTGATTTCCAAACAAATTACTTTATTATTCCTGACATTGTTTCTTTGCGCAATGTCATCATGATCATCAGCTTTCGAAAATTAATGAACGCGTATTGTATGAGATACATTATACTAAAAAATCTCTCACTCTAGAAACGTAATGTTAATATCAAATAGTGGTGTTACATCATACACTTCTCCCATTATTTGTAACTGCTCCGCAATTTTATATTTACTACATGAAGCTGCAAAAGTGCATTCAACCAGCAGTTTTTGTCCGTGTGGAGTCTCGAATTGAGGTCCATTGAGTAACTTGCCGTGCGCTTTAACGCTTCAACACGCAGGCGCTCTGGCGTATTCTCTCGGCTGGAGTTTAAAAATATAATTGTCTCTCTGTTTTTCCAAAACGCAATTTTCAAACATTCAGAGAGTGCAACGAAAATCAGACCTGCGCCATTCTTTTAAGCGCCCCTTGTTTTATCTGTGAAAAAAAATTGGAGCGATTTTGAGAAAATGATTTTTTTATAAATTGCGTTAATTATATAGTTACACAATATAAGTTTTTTACACATTAAGAATGTAAAAAAAATTCTGTTTTATGACGCAACACGTGAATAGTAAATATTGCTTGGCGCGGGGTATCTTATTTAAAGTCTTACACAACGCAAGACGCCAACAGTATCGCACTGAATATGAGAATTCAAGAGGTACACGAAGTACGAGACTGGGTGGAATAATACAATAAAATATTTGCATTATTGAGTCAAAATCGAATTGTCATGTCATTGTTTTAGAATTTGTCTCAAGTTTCTGATTATCTATCGAAACGAAAGTCATCTCTGATATGGCAGAAAGCTGCGTAGTTTTCTTTTACTTTCTGCGCGCATTAGGGATCAGTAATCTAGAGTTTTTGTTTTTCATCATGTTCCTGGGAATTTAACGAAAACATAGACCTTTCACACGCTGGTTCTGCGTAATATTCTTTCAACTTCTTCGCGCGTTGGAAATTAGTAATATTTTAATGTATTCAAAATTAGCACGTGATGTTAACAGTTAATGTTCCGGTAACGGCTCTCTAAGATTAGTTCTTTAGACTCTTCAGGAAATCAACGTATTCATTATTTTTTATATCAACGTAATTTATCATTAAAATAGATTTTTCTCCTAATTTAAAGTTTTCGTTTCCCCAGTAAATTATAAGATTCCATTTTCCGTTTTCAAGACGCTCTTAATTTTTTGTCCGAGGGCAGTAAAATCTTTCGTAACATCATTTCCATGCTTGACGAGCTCAATGAATTGGAAGGTTCTTGACGTCCTCGGTGTGCTCATCTATTTTCCGCGCAGCTCACGTGCGAGCAATTCGGGTCGTAATCCGATTTATTAGCAGCGGCCTCTTGGCTTTCGTCGGCGAGCGAAACGCGGAAGACCGCTTGGCGCCGCAGATTAGCAGGGCTTTGATATCCTGCTGGCGCCCGCCAGGCTACGCTATCGCCCGAGAAAAAGCGACTCCCCTCCCCCGCACGCGTCCCTGCCCCGCGCGCGGGCGATGCGCGGGTGGTGAT
The DNA here is from genome assembly GCA_017312745.1 of Gryllus bimaculatus. Classification (NCBI taxonomy): domain Eukaryota; kingdom Metazoa; phylum Arthropoda; class Insecta; order Orthoptera; family Gryllidae; genus Gryllus; species Gryllus bimaculatus. Next base: position 10,881,223 of record BOPP01000010.1, on the reverse strand, counting down.
AGCACGCGTGTGTGCGGTGCAGCTTGGCGCTGATCGCGGTCGCGGGTGGACTTCGCCACGAGATTTCGCGTTTCGCGATTTCTGGGCATTGCTGGCGGTGCAGTCGCGAATGGAAACACGAAAACGCGAACTGGGGATTTCAAAACATAATTGTCAGTGATGAATGTGACAACGTGTCCAGATTTGTTGCAGAAATGGTTTCAACGTGATGCGAAAAAAAAGTAATTTGTAAATGTTATCATGAGACGACCCATGTCAGAAAACCGTTGTAGTGATTGTCTTAATTTACTTTCTCGATACTTGTTTTGTACTTTCCGAGAAAGGTGGAGTTTTAGGGAAATTGTGTTTAAGGGTAGGCTACCTAATGTATTGATACATGCTCTATATCGTTCCTAAATATATGAAAAGTAAAACTTAAATTGTGTTTCTGCAGAGAAACTTCATATGTATTGTACGCGGATAAAAATAAAAGAAAGTTTCACTTGGAAATATAGTCACGAAAGTGCATCACGGTTTGTTTATTCGACGTTAGTTATTAAATTATTATTATTATTATTATTATTATTATTATTATTATTATTATTATTACTATTATTATTACTATTTTTATTATTATTACTATTATTATTATTGTTCGAAGTTTGTTGTTTCTGACATTGTAGTAGTGAGAACAGCGAAGTCAAAAGTCTTTGTAAGAAATGCTGAAATCAAGAAAAAGGAGAAAAAGATGAATGTAAAATATAAAATATTTACAATATGAAACTTTTACTTTACAATGAATAATATCTACTAGCACCGACGTAAATATTTCGCGTTTCCTTTCAGCAGACTTTGAAAGGGGCAAAAGAAACCTCGCCAAAATGCTTCAAACGTAAAAGCTTTCGAAGCTCTTGTGAATAATGAATGTAGTTGGCATTTTGGGTCTGTTGTCCGACTTTGCCGGCTAGCTAACGATGCCCCCTCCCCAAGGCTGGACCTTGTTTAAATCCCATGTTTGGGGGGTAGAAGACATGTGGTGAACATGACATATTCCTCCCACCGTAAAGAACTCCTTAGCGATACGTATTGGAATGATGGGTGTAGGTGATCGAAATTGAAGAACCCCACTTAATTGGGTAGCTGCGCTTGCTATGTCTGGATCTGGAGAATCTGTATTTATAAATAAAGATCCCGTGCTCGGATCTCGGTAGCATCAAATTTTTACACTTCGTGACATTACAATTTCAATCCACTTTCTAATCGTTTTTCTCTTTAGTGTCGTGCATTATTTTATAAACTTTATCTATTTAAACGAAAACGAAGAAGTTGAAATGAAATAGCTAATTATAGCATGTATGCTGAAAAGTAACAAATTGACCCATTCCCATGTAATTTGGACATGGATCAGTGAATAAACAAAGACAAAAAGAGAGGTTGGAAATAGGTAAAACCTATTTTCAAACTCGAAAAGTATACTTTTGAATTACCAATTCGATATCTAGCTATGACGTGAGAATTTCGTTCAGTCGCCAACAGGCACTAAAATAGTTACGTCTAAATAAATATTAACATAATATAAATTTTCTGTAAATATTATTAAGTAATAATATTCGATGCAGTAATATAATAATGTTTAATATCAAGTGAGATAACCGAAAGTGAATAACTTAAGTCAAACTTTACGAGGCTAATGTCAGTTTCGTAACAAGTTATTAGGACCCTCGTACTCTAATGTTCCATGGCACACTATTATCAAGTTTATTGCTTTCCGCTATTAAAACATTTTGTAATGAAACGGAGAAGCGTTCACACACTGTTCTAATAATAATGGTCACTTACTAAGGCAACATCAGTCGCAGGAAGAGTACTCAAATATAAACGAAGGTTTTAATGAGTTCAATGGAATTTTTACAAAGTGGGTAAAACGTTTAACGATTTTCGTATCGCATCATCTTATTACGATACTAGATTAGTTATCAAACTCGGTCTAACGATCTAGTTTGTCAATTCTTCAATCTCGCATTGTAATGAGATATCTTACGAGACTTACTTCGTAAATAACCATTATTGCCTTCAAACGCTGCCTTAGCTTAAATTTCATGATTCATTGCTACACTTCATAAAACTAATAATATCTGAAATAAACATTTATCGCCTGTGTGTTGGCAGTCATAGTAAAAAACCAAGCCGTGAAAGAAGCTGATGGACCTTTTCTGATAACAGCAGTGTCATGACGTAAAATAGAAATTTACTGACTCCGTTGTCTGTCCAGAAAACATGGACACAAAATAAGCGTAAAACACTTTTCTGCTCAGTTCGTCAAAGCTCAATTCTGGCTCGTCGAGATTCTCTAGATCATCGTTGGAGCTCTTGGCGAATGGCACATGGCCAGCAACTGGGGGATGCAAAAATTTATCTCTAGGAAAAGCTACGGAAAATTAGGGAACGCTTTGTAGCAGAGGCAACTTCTGTCAGCACTTTTACTTGTTAGTGTTACAAATAGTTCACGAAGATCTAATACCTCCCAAATATCGGAGTGTAAATCCCACTGATAGGAAAAAACGTGGGTGTCATTTCCCTGAAAATTGTATATCGTGTGTGTTTAATGTGAGCAATTCAATAGATATTTCTCTTTCCGTTCTTCTATTACTATTTGCTAAGTTGTATATTTCGAGATATTTAATTCGTGCTGAAGTTGAAGTGCATTTGTGTTTTACGTATACAAGTCGAATAGATCATTAATTTTAAATTGAATAATAGTGTAAACTCTTTTTTGAAATGAAAGTTCTAGGAATTGGAGCATTGATAGACACGGATTATAATCAATAACATTATTACGAATACTGCGTCACGTTAATCCATCAATTTCTCTTATCACTCTTTATGTCAATTCCATAATACACTATGTCAATTATTAATTGCCATTTAAACTGTTTAAACTCGTACACCGATTTGTCCAATGTAAAATGAAAATAAATAAGTAAACCGTAAGTTATAATTTTGGTTCAGAGAATTCTGCTTTAATGAATTCGTTTAGAATGTTTCACTTCAACCGTGTGTCTCGGCCACACCCACTTTGGTTTCTAATTATGTCTGTCATTCGGCCTTTCTCGAAACTCACAGACATTAAAAGGGGTTTAATTTTGGGCATTAGGCGAGTAGGATGATGGTGCCTCCGAAAAGCCTTTTGTTCGAATCTCTACAAAAGGATCAGATGTACGTTCGTGGTTTATTCAGTCTTTTCACAGGGATTCTTTTGAGGATAGGTAAGGCCAGCCAGACTACTTTATCGTATAGGTACCGAACTTTCATAACAAACCATCTTACTATTCTGGCCTTCCTTTTTTGCATGATTGTTCGTATCTTTTTTTTGAAGAATAGTTTCGTGTGAAAGGTGTTAAAGGTCTGTCACCTCCTGTTTCCACAATGCTTCCACGACGGCAACCTGTGTTATAACCACCGTGCACCCACTTTTTTGGGAGGTTGGCACTTCTCCATCTTAATCTCTAGCTCTTGAAACGTGCGGGTGACAGAGCAGTACGGGACTCAGAGCTCGGTATGTGGGTGGTTCAACAGTTTTGCGCTGTTTTTATTAAGAGCGGCTTCTAGAACTGAGAAGAGAGAGATTTTTTCATGAAAGTAGTGTGGATATGTGAATTTAATGAATTGTGTTTGAGATAATTATATATACAACTGATAATCGAAAAACCGATGTATACTGAAAAAATGCGCAGACTTATTTCTAGTTCGTTGGAAGTTCTCTCTTCCAGAATTATTTTGCTGTCCTCCCCAAAATATAAGTGCATTAGACACCGCTTTTTGCTAAAATCATTCAACAAGTTTCAATTATTCTGGATAGTCCAAATTCTGTTTTACTTTCTCAGTAATTTTATTCATTTGTTAATATCATCAACAATTGCAAATAAGTTTGCCAATAGTACTAGTGTTCTATGTAAGCTAGCCAAGTCCAGTGATATTTTTCTCAGTGTTTTGCGAGAGATCTGCAATGCGGCTGTTTCTAAAACGTCAACCTCAAACATTAAGCAATTCACATGAAATGCAAAACGTAATAAGTAAGAAATGCTTGGTTGACAGGTTTACGTAACAAGAATTCGTCATTCAGAAAACAAGCCGTAGAAATCTCCGTGGATACACTGCGTGCGAAGAGATGCACGCACATTGTTGTCCGTTATCTTACGCCTCGACGATCATGGCCATAAACACTTAGAGCAACTCTTCTTTGTGCTCCGGACTAGTACGCTCCTCGTTTCGATGGGTGAGCGTGCTGATTCTGTTGGTAAAGAAAGTCGCTTTGTATGTTTGGCGGACGAGATATTTGTATCGATCCGCAGCGCGGGGGGTTTTCTCTCGAGTTGCTTTTCTCCTTTTACGACAGCGCTGGAACCAGCCGTGAAGCAGAAATCAACAGTAAGCGCAACGTTTCCAAAATACACTTCGCTTTTAGCGTTGCTCTCTAATGAACTTTCAAACTTCATTTGATGCCTATTTTTCGCTCTCGTAGTTTAATGCGTTCTGTGATGGAATTTGTTGTTTGAAGCGAGCGTGGTTGTTAAGTGAATTCTTGAATCGTCAGGGAGGAAATTAACTATTGGATGTTTTGTTCGGTGTGTCAAAGCTTCAATTTTCGCTGTTATTACGTCTTGTGTTCATGGAAATAATATTTTAACCTGCGACGAGTTGGAAATAGGTCTTTGATGTAGGTTGAAAGGAAATTCTTGACGATTGGTCATGAATATACCAAAATGGACTACAAAATGATACAGTTCAAATCGCGGATAGCAATAAGTTGAAAAAAAATAGTCTTGTAAAAAAACCATGTAGGGTTAGACGGATCGAGTCACTTTTAAAATTACCATTAGCTGGTGAAGGGTAGTGCTCCATCAAAAGAACGATACCAGACACTTCGTCTGCAACTGCGGCAGACTTAATAATCACTATCGCCGTGATGGTTAGCGAAAGATTCTCTGGGCTGTTTGGAGATGACAGACGCATTACTAAATGTTCAGTTCATCGAAAAAAATATCCCGGACCGACACCGCGGATCATCTGTTGAATCTGCGGTGACAGCGGCGTGAGCTGCCTTTCCAGCGACTGGCGCGGGGGGGGGGGGCAGCGGGGCAGCCGGGAATCGCCCGGCTTCATCCCGGGGTCAATTTTACCTCAACCTCGCTTCCCGCGAATCCCTTTTCACTTTTATTTACCTGAGAAGGCATAGCCCGCTGCATCCCGGTTCAATTATCTGGTGATTTGGAAGGAGTAACATTTTTTGTGCTGAGGTGGCTAAGAGCATGTACCGACTCAGTGCTTCGGTCCAAAGCGTCGCGAGTTCGAGTACCGCCTTTGGCATGGTTGTCGTTCTCTTATCTCTCCTGTGTGTGTTTTCAAGTGGGGCTTCGCGTTCAGAGGAAACCCGCAAGTGTGTTGGTGATTAGTGTATGGTGAACACGCGTCTCTTTAGGTCGTCAGGGGTCACTGACAGTCAGATGGATAAAGTACACAAGTAAACAAAAAAATGTTAAGGTTCCATTTATAAGTAACGTAAATAGATGATGGGCTCGCTACAGTCCAGAGAAAATCTCGAACACCTGTGAACATGGCATAATCTTCGGAAATATGTAAAGTAAGCAGGGGACTAATGGTAGGAGGTATAACGTTTTGTTTCCTTAAACTTTCAAGCGTATTTTTCAACGCTGACAGTGTTCTAAAAGGGCGTGCAAATGTTTCTTGAAAAGAAACAGGAGTGGATAAATTATAATCGATCAATACAAAACAAATCAGACTATGGTAAAGGTAGAATTCAATCCAAACACTAGAGAGGAAAACGGAATGGAATGCAGTCGGGCTATGCCGTTTTGTGAAGGTAGTTAAACGGATTAGGAAAAGTTAGTTGCGGGATGCAGTCGGTATACGTCCGGGCAGTCAGCAACTCACGAAACAAAATCGCTTGATACCAATCAAAGCGCTCCGTTTCACTCTTTTCGGCGATTTTCGGCCGCTGTCGTTGTGAAGCCCCGAACATTGTGAAGCCCCAGCCCCGGCCTGGCTTGGCCTGGCTCACGATCCTCGACGCACTGTGAGGGGTGTCCACCAGCCTTGCAACTCTCCATCAAATCAGGGGACAAAGCTGGAGGTGCTACTCTAGGAGGTGCTAGTGTCGCCGGGTACAGCTGCAGGTTAGGCTCGCCAAAAATTGGCTAATTTGTGAGAAATAGGCATAGTGTCTTTTAAATGTTCAATTATTCAGAATTTACACATATAAGAAACTCCTGAAGAAAGCGCGAACATCGACGCTATCTTTTGTAACATAATGGGCCTGTTTTCTCCGCGAACTCACGCAGCTGCCACTCACGTTTTAAGGCCCATTCACAATGCAAACATAAACATAAGCATGGCGTTATCATAAAAGTTAGGACTACGTCCATAAGCGGGGCCATTCACAATGCGCTTCAAGCTTCTGTGCTTATTCTTAAGTAAAACATAAGAAATGAACCAATCACAGAACTCAAAATCGAGAATCGAAAGGAGTGAAGTCGATAGACAAACTAACGCCCTATAGGCCATGGACACACTCAAAATCGATCCTCATCCAACCAATAGAAAAATTAGAATGTCTCACAGCCAATAGAAACTGTTTTTTTGCTTACGTTTATGTTAGACACTGTGAATACTTCAGTTTATCATTTATGTTATGGTTGACGTCTATGCGTTATGATTATGTTTAAGTTTGCATTGTGAATGAGTCTTTAAGCATCGTTGGCAGCAGTTCATGTTTTAGTTCCTGCAAGAAGGTGATGCAGCAGAGCGCGTCATGGTAATGGTTTCCACCACGTTATGTGGGAGTTATAAGGCCCTGTGCCCAACTGCGACGACGCCAGGGCGCCCCAACGCGGGAGGCGCGCTTCGTCCTCGGGGGGGGGGGCTGGCAGTGGGAGGGGAGGCGAGAAGCTGGAGGTTTCGGCTGGACGGGTGCTAGCGATGGAATTGTAGCCTGCTCCGTTTCCTCCGGTTGCATCAGATTCGTTCCGTCCATGATCTACTTCTAGAATAGAACGATATTTTAACGAAACTGTTCACGATGATTTAAGGATGTTAAACAGGGCGACCTGTCCTTTCTTATTTTGCTAATATTTCAATTTTTTTTGTCACGGCATTGCCATCGCGTAGGGACCACTGCCGAAAACGAACATCATGTGACCCTGCGGCCCAGGTTATATTCCCCGGGCAAGTTAACGTACCTTGTATATTTTTTTGGAGGGGGGAGGTCACACTTCTAGCCGAACTCATATTTTACACCCCAGGTTGTTGGTCCTGGGGCGGGGAATGAAGTCTGAGAAGGAAGAAGATGAGGGGATGAGAGAGTGAGTGATGGATGATGAGTGAATAAAGATGGATGAAGATGGTAAGGATTGTGAGAGGGATGCGTGGAAGATGATGTGAAGATGATGAAGATGATGATGATGAAGAAGAAGAAGAAGAAGAAAGAAGAAGATGATTGATGAAGAAGAAGAAGAAGAAGATGATTGAAGAAAGAAGAAGATGATGATAAGAAGAGAATATCTGATGATAATTGAAGAGAAGAAAGATGATGATGATGAAGAAGAAGAAGATGATGATGTGAAGAAGAGGATGGGTGATGGATGAGATGAAGAGAAGATGACGATGATGATAATGGATGATGAGAAGAAGAAGGAAGAAGAAGAAGAAGATGGAAGAAGAAGAAGATGAGAAGATATGATGATGAAAGAAGAAGAGATCAGATGATGGATTGAAGAACGAAGAAGAAGAAGATGATGATGAAGAAGAAGAAGGATTGAGCATGGATGAACGAAGAAGATTGATGATGAGATGATGATGAAGAAGATGAAGAAGAAGATGATGAAGAAGATGAAGAAGAAGATGATGATGAAGAAGATGATGATGATGAAGAAGATGATGATGATGATGAAGATGATGATGATGATGATGATGATGATGATGAAGGGTGAATGGACAGTCACAACCATAAAAAGACACACAACCATGCCTGAGGCGGAACTCGATCTCCCGAAACTCGAACTCGAGACCTCCGAGTAATCTCAACGCCAGCCGTACTACATCGTTATAGAAGCGCTTAGGGATCGAACTCGGGTCGACGGTTAAAAATAAAATTTTCTCAACAACCAAAAATCTTTTCGAACAGCCAATTTTTGAAATTTTCTAAAATACGGAGAGTTTGCTGTAAACGGGATTAGTAAAATATTTTTTACCGCCCGTTGTTTCATTTTCAGAGAAAATTTAAGAAAAAATTGGTGCGGTTCATGAGAATATTTTGAAAATGTGTCAAGGGTTTCAAGCAAAGTACTTTCAAAAATGAATGTTATTGAAAATATCCTTTAATATTAGGAGGAAAAATCCAAAGCATAGTTTAGGCCCTAGTGTTGTTCACGGATAGACGGAGAAATGGCCGTTTTAAATAAAAAAAAAACATCACCTTTTTCGGGAACGATGCAAGTTTTGGAATCAAGAGACCCCAAATCTTGCATTTAAGTGTTGTTACACTAGTGTGTAAAACATCTGTGTATTTGTTATTCTTCTTGTCTGGTGTAATATGAATTAGTTATAGAGGGCAGAAATGTTGATTTTTCACAGCTCGGTGAAATGTCCTTCGGTTTTCTCTACATTTTCGTTGCTGCAAGTAACGGCTAGTAGCAAGCCACCTCCATATCGTAACCCCAGCTGCTCTGTGCTGATGGCGGATACCCAGTAATGTTTCACTCGCAAAACCCGCCCCCTCGGCTGATCGCAGGCGAAGCGTCCTTTGGCCAACGACGGCTGCGCTCGCCGAGTGGGTCGTACTCGTATCTCCGCGGAGGCGGCGCGGGGCCGAGGCGTGACGCGCGCTGTCGCTGTTTGCCTCCTTGTTAGCGTCGGCGCGGACACTGCACCGCGTCACCCGCGTCAGCCACGCGGCCTGCCACTGGCCGTCGCCGCTCTCGCCGTCGGCTCGGCTGACTGTCGTGCTGCCCGCACCGCGCCGCGCGGCCTCGTCTCGTTCCCTGCAGCCGCCGCCGTAGGCTGCGTTATCGCTGCGGGAACACCGTTGCCGCTGCGGCGTCGTTATCAGGGAGGTCCTGGGGTTTGAGTTCGGACGGTAGCACATTTTCCATACTATCTACATGGCTGAAATTAAACCGTCTTCTGAGAGCTGCTCTGATCGGCAGTTTACCGTGTTTCTTTCCGTTTAGAACCAGGCGAATGCCGGAACTGTATCCCATCCAATGCGATTCATATGTGATGTTTATTCTCTCAACTTTGACCCGTCTGCACCCTTTACAAGCACTTCACTACTACACACATTGGAAACAATCGCGTTAACAATGGAGACAATCGGGAGCCCAGTGCTTGTCCCGGCTTTGGCGGTGCCCCGCCGAGGGACTGCTGGATCAGGGACACCCTCGCACACCCACGTGTCCAACCACGTGCGACACCGGATCTCACGTTCCCGCAGGAGTTGAACACCGTCACGTTTAACCTGGAGTGATGTTTTTCGCAACTGATGCGCCCGGAATCACTAATCAACTAACCTACCAACCATAAACTGCTAAGATCATTAGTTCAGTAAGTGCAGTGCATGTTTTAACGCCGGATGTATCAGTAATCATTCTCCACTGGATGGAGAAATTCAGGGAGAAATTCATGGAGAAATTTTTTCCCAATCAGGTTTCTCCCAGCAGCTGTGCACCGCCCCAGTCGGGACAAGCTCTAAGCTAAGCTTAGCTCTTGTCCGGTCTCCATCTTGTGTGGTAGTGTAGTACATGCATGTGTAAGTGTGTGTAAAGTTAGGAGTAGGAGAAGACAAGGAATGTGAAGGAAAGATCGCGCGCGATCCGTGGTCCGTTTGTTAAGTGGCTGCTCCGACATTCGTCTGCTTAGTAGTTAACATGCTCGAATCAATTCTCACTCGTTCACCCTCTCACCCACTCATTCACCTTGCAGCCCCTGTCGCCGCCTTCCTTGCTGGATCTGTGGATAACATTCTTTACTTATTTCTAAATGAGAATCTTTGTATTATTCTCACGAAGACAACGACTAGTATACAGATACTGACGAGCAGCACCGAACACTGTCATGAAGTTCAGGGTAGAAATTCTCTACCAATGAAAACCATAGCCCTGCAACTGTGTTTCTTTTATACAAAAATCTAGTACGCAGGAGTAACCGTGTATTTTTCAATGGAAGTGATAACAACCATCAGATAATCAATAATAATTGTCGATGTTTCTCGACCACACCAACTCTTTGTCTTCGGCGTCATCGTAATCACCCGGATGCTATAAACGTAATTGAAGTTACGTAACCTTTGCTACTCAGCCTTTTTGCTCACGTCGCCTTGACATTGAAACCGCAGTTTCACTCTTACTTTATCAGGCGTATTTTCCCCTCAATAAAATTTCCCAATAAACAACTATCCCTATGAATAACTTCCAATTACAATATACGCTTTCTCGATATCTTTTTTGCAATTACGTTCGACTAATGTAATATCTAGACTGAGATGAAAAGCTCGATATATTTAGTAGTTTTAATTATTTACTACTAATATCAGTTGCGTTACTTTGATATCCTACCGACTTACTTTTCATAAATTTATTACAAAAAAAAAACAACATGAAATAGATTGAACATTATCAAAAATGACTAAAACTTCGTTGAAATAATTTTCTCATATTTTTCTCATTAATCTCGGCGATTTCCAATTAATAATAATTACAATTTCATTTTATTTTAAGTTTGTTTTCATTTTATTAATGTTAGTTAAAAATAATTATATACACAATAATCTCAAGAATTACTAAGTTGTGTTCAATACCTTGATTTCATTTATGCAACTGATATTACCTTATGTGACTGTAATTCACATATATTAACAGGAAGTCATCTTTTGAAGTCTCTGAAATTGCCGACAAGTGGATACATTCGTATTTTTTGAACATTCATCCTGTCATTCAATACGAATGACACTTGTAACCCGCGTTCAAACATTCTAACAGCGCGTACGTTGTTCTCCCTTCTCGTACCAACAATAAAAATCTCTGTCCTTAACATCCCCCAGTAAGCGATATTTATGTACTTATTCGTAAATAAAAATTACGATATCGCTATTCTCAGTTTGAAAAAAATTGAAATCACTGTTCCTTAGAAAATGCTTCTCACCGTAATATATGATACGACACTTTTGCACAATGTCCTCGTACGATTACTACGAAACTTATCTTCACACTGTCGTACATACACGTCATTTACCCCAGTCGTCCCCAGTACGTCCCACATAATTCTGTTTGTAGTATGTGATTAATTTGCATGTTTCTATGGTAGCCCTGGCCTCTTTCGCATGTTTCGATGTTACACACTACAAAATTCTCAAAAACCGATTCCTTATATCAATTGGTTTAAATTAACTTGGGTACAAACTAGTAACAGAACTAGACATTGACAGAACTAACATCTCATAATTCGTTCGTTTTCCGTAACTAAGAAATAGTAAGACTTTGTACTCGTATTCATACAACCTGAACATGGGGTTTATCATGATCTTCTTTACCTTATGATTTTACTTATTGAAATATATTTTAACTACTTTCAAATATAATATTATATATAATTAGTTTCTGCATCTATATACGAGAATATTGTATTTTGTTGTGACTCGTCTCGCTTACCTAGATGCCTCTTAAAAAGGTTTATAATTTGTTCTTGTGGCTATCAAACAATTAAAATATATTTTCCACTAGTTAGATTTCGAGTTAACACGACTGTATTTTTTTCTAACAATTACAGTGAAAAACACTATGACTCTTTTTATTCATACCATACTATATTATAGCCTTTGGATACATTCATTTCGGCATAACCCTTAATTGAGTCCTTTGGAATTACGTTTATAAATAATTCGATCTTCCGAAGTAAATTCAATTTTAATATGTGCCAATAAGACAATAACGTCACCCTTATTTTTATTTTTTCGCATACGTACATATATTGTATAAATTGGTTGAGTTTTGTAGAGAAACCCTTCACTCAGCTACAAAACAAAGGAACGTGATTTGATTGACGCTCGTTGGCGGATGTTCATGTTGCACTATTAATATTTGCGTGGTTCGCATATCTGAAGATAAAGATGACTCAACTGCCTGACCTTCAGTCTGCGGCCAGAATGAAGCGAACGCCTTTGAAAGAATCACCGCGATAATGGCTCTCTTCTCATCAAAGACATGTGTGATGTTGCTTCATTGTTATATCAGAATGTAGCTAATGACTAGAGTAGCGAAATCCTTGCTAATGATAAATCTTAGTCCTGCTAATACGAGTTGGCTAATGATGAAATCTTAACACTATTGACATTGTTTGCGTGTCTACAGAAAGATCTAGTACACTAAATGCACGTGCTACTAGAAGCATTCCTAACAATGGAATTACTCGTACCAAGTGATTCCGCTGCAGATTTCATTTCAATTATGATTCGAATTATCGTATTTTTAAAAATAAATTTGCAAAAACCTACGAACAATATCGCGTCAGAACTTATTAAACTTGAAGAATTTAAACTGAATACGGAGGAAACAAAACTGTGAGTAATGCTACAGAATGAATGAACGTTCTTATGTTCGTCTTTCCACACGTACTTACGGAAGTAAGTGTGCAAATACTGATTTTCAAATGAATGTGATTCACAATTTATTCTTATTAAATTTAACTAACACATTGTTCATATAAACATACAAAAGAGTCGCTTTTTAATGTTTATATAGATTCGCACCCAAAACGATTAATAGAGAAATTGCAGAGGTAGAAGTGAACACAAGTTAGAATGAGTTTGTGAAATTTTAATCTCTTCCAAAATTAGGAAAGAAAAATATGGAAGTGTTGAGGAAACCTGGGGAAGAATCAAATGTAATTGTTAAACAAGTTCCCAACATGTTTTCTAAATTAAATAGGAATGAACTGCATTTTTGAATTTTGCCTTTGCACTAATACAAATGTGTTATGTGCATTTTTGTGATATTAGCAAAAAAAGCGTAATAAATGTAACTGCACTAAAATTTAAATATTAGGATCATGAACAACGGCAAATATTTGTGATTTTTATTATTTTGAAATTGCAATTAGACGAGTACATATCCCGTATGGAGGTAACAAACAAGATCATTTGATGCAGGGAACTTTTGAACGGAGTATAAAATTATCAACTACTACGATTCATTGGTATTTCAAATTACAGATACTGAAAGAAAACATTTGAACTAAGCTGAGCATGAAAGAAATGAAATATGAAAGAAATTTCCAACAGAAGAAACTATTTTTACAACATTTTGCAACGTCTGCGACGCTACATTTTATTAATTAAAATATATTATATAGTTTTCTTTTTAAATTCCTATAATAATTAATTTTTATTAGAAAAAAAGTAGAAGAGAATTAGAATCTTAGCACTATTTTCTTTAAATGAAACACTATCATTTTTCCTACGCATTCAATTTTCATCTTGATGAAAACATAAACTTTTGTTTTGTTTCTTTTGCCAGATTTGATGCACGTTTGCAACACCTTTGTGACAATATACATTTGGCCAAAACTATTTTATAGATTTGCATTATCGAAAAGTTAGAAAGTTGTTATATGATTATTTATTTATTAAACAACGTGCAAATTCTCTATTTAACTAAATGTAGAAACAATTCCGGACTAGTTTTTTTAAAGACGTTTTAATTAATTTCATATAAGGCATGTCCTTCATTGTATTCAATAAAATAATTGATCTTTTCGACATTTGTCTCCTCATAATGTCAGGATTGAATATGTGTGAGAAAATGGATGGGAGTACATGAGGCAGTAGTTAGAATCATGAGATCAAAGGAGCTTGTTAAAATCAATAACTTTATTACATTCATTAATTTGTTGATCAATTATTAGTTTCATCCGGACAATGAATAGCTTCTTGATGTTTCTCCAAATCATTATTTAACAATGCGTGTTACTCGCTTCATTAATTGGGTTATTACCAAACACAGTTTATTTGACACGCCCATGTTATTAGACTATGTTTAATTTATTTATCTGCTCGAATTTTTAAGGTCATCTGATATCTGTTCTACAAATTCAAAAACAATTGGCAAATACATTGGTTATTATAGTAACAAGGTACATACATCTCCCATTGATTACAATTGTGCTTTCCGATTTCGTTTTTAAATGTAATATTTCAATATCAAACATAGTAGCGATCATTAGCGAAGCTTCACAGCACTTTTAAGACAATAGAAAGGTTGAAATAATTTAATATTCGATTTCCAAGGGTGGTTAAAAAAATGTAAATCTATTTTGAGGTTGATTGTGTCCAGTAACTTGAACATTTTCTCCTCACGTGTAAAATGGATTACGAAAGTAATACAGAACTGATATACACTGGAAAAAGTTTACAAAAATCTGGAGTACCCTTCTGTGAGTTTACTTCCAGAGATTTTTTATTAGTGCATATTTTCTTACTCTCATTAGAATGTGATACGAATACTCATGACTGGACGTAGATCTCGAAAATAAAGTGAAGTGGTTAAAGGCCAGGTTATGGCCCCTGCATTTGAAACAGTATCAAACTTTTCCGAGTTCCTACTTCCGTAACTTCTTTGATAACGATGAATAATTTCTTTATGTCACAGAACTTTTAGCTAGAATAATGTTTGGGGCGATCAAAATGGAAGGATATTCTGGAGGAGCCAATTTACATCATTTCTCTGGCTCTGTTAACACAATTGAAATAATTTTTGAAAATATCAAGAAATTAATTGTAATAATTTTATTCCATTACCACAATGTTTTTTTAATTTTTAAAATGAATAATGCTTATTAAAATTAAAGGCTTATTATATCTATCTATACAAGTATTTTATTTATTTATAAATGTAGTGACTCCTTCTTTGTTTTATTTGTCTATGGACTTCCGTGAAGATTGTGTCTCAGAAGAATGTCAACACATTAGCATTTAGGAAGTAGTTAGATAATTTAAATCAGAGAGTTTATTAAGTCTATGTTCCACTACCTACATTGTTACGAATTCTGATGAAAGTTTTTATTATTACATTAATTCAATAAAGTATAGAACGTCTACCAGTAACGTTAACCTCGAGAGCCGAAAGTGCAAACTTGTTCTTGCGTTACACCTCGCGTGCGCTGACTAATGCTTTTGATGCTGTCGATGTGGAACGATTGGAACAAGCCTTCACTTTTATTTTCTCTTCCATACACAGAAGAATGGATTGAAGGCACGGATCAACAAATTTTACTTGCGATTGATTTTACCCGTTGTTTCGTATTCAACTATACTGGCTCAGTATGGTTCGCGCTTTCATCTTGTTCCTGTTAATGTAAATTTTATTTTTTCCGTTGAAATTTTTATTTAGCGTTCACAGTTTGGGGGTACTCACTTGCTTCTAATGGAGTTTCGAATACTGACATCTATTTGCAACATTAATTTCCTTGTAAGGTCACTATTTATAATTATTGCTTACGTCCCCGTGATTGTGTCGGCAAGTTTGAGGAAATGGTAGAAAAAAAACTTTAGTTTTTTGCTTATTATTGTTGTTTAAGGATATGGTGCGAAAAGATTTTGTGTTACAATGTCCCTTAAGCAATTACATATTAAAACCTGACCGGGTTGGCATGAAAAGAAAGTCTTATTTACTGATATTGGAACATCTGGCTGTACACGTCAGTAGAGTAATTCTGTAGTTGGAGTGATTCGAGGTATAGAGAAGGGATAACTGGAACGAGTTTGGTGAATTTCAAAAATACAGTAACACCAGGTGAATTTTCCTAAATTAATGTCGATTGAGGGGGAGGTGGCCATATTAAATTTAGTAGTAAATGAATAGTAAATTAAATAGTTTACTAATGTTCATTATAATTAATTATTTTTTGGGCGTTTGATATTGATCAATTATTTTTGACGAGGTACCTCTAGCATTTTGTATAATAGCACATACTCAATTCAATGATGCTTTATTTTACGTTGGAAGCTCATGCCATCTCTTCCATCTGACTACGCAAACTCTTGCTTCGTTCCTTTTGCCATCTAGCAGAGAAAGATGGTGGGGGGGATCTCGGGATACGAATCATGAGATTTGAATTTAGCATAGAGGCTTATATTTGGATTGAGGATCATTTACATGCCAATATTATACATATAAATTATACATTACATATAAATCTTCAACATGGGGCAGCCAACTCTTATTTCCTCTCCGAATAAAGTTATATAAAAGAAATGTTTCATTCTTAAAATCCACAGCTGCGAGCGGGTTTGGATTGATTTGAACATGTTTGAATCCGCGAACTTGTCTATAACAAGCCTAGACGTTAAACCGTACACCACCCGAACTGCAAATTAGATAACTGGAGTAAATGCATATTTATAATTGAAAAGATTGGAATAATACGGGGCCGGAACATTTTATTGCAGTGCAAATATTCAAATAAATTAAGGTACAAAGGACAGCATGAGACTAAACAATATCATGAGTATCATTTTTGTGGGTGAAAAATTAGTACATTTTGGTTTTTTTAAACCATGAAAATATCCTTGGCAGTTTATTGGCAATTTGAAAGACTGAATTGAAAATGTTTGTTGCAAAAGCTCGTTCTACAAATAATTTCAGGACAACGCATCGGTTACTAATCTTAAAAAACAACAAATATTAAAATGTATCAATCTGAACAGTGTCAGTTCCATATGTAGGAATGAAGTGCTAGAGCCATTATTTTTAAAGATATATTTCGATCGTGGTACAAGTGGTTTGAAAAGGAAAGCGACCAATTGATGTATTATATTCAAAAGAAGTACTATTTGCCCTATCAATAACTGCGTTTACTAAACCAATTGAAGGGATTAAATCTGTTTTGTGTAAAGCCTATGTAGCAATAAATAATATAATTATTTGAAAGGAGCTTGCTCTCATTTTGTGAATAAATTGTTAGGCTAGTTAATGGTACGGTAAAAAACAGAATGCATAATGAAATCGCGTTCACAGAGGCGTTATAATGAGTATGATAGTTATCAATGTGTAATATTATGAAGTGTGAGAGTAAAAGATGAAAAGATATAGGTAAGGGACAACGAGGAGGCGCATGAAAGTTGCAATGTAGTTATCACGACTGCTAAATATAAAATGATACTTATCAACTTCTTTATGCTTCAACTGGCACTTTAACTAATACAAATTGGTATGAATTGAATTAAACAAATACCCGTAATGGTAGTGTAAGCAATAACCCTTAAGAAATCCTGGTGTAGAATTCACATTGAAATAGGTGATAACTTGATATTATTTTCTTGTAAAAAACAAAATAAAGTATAGGATTGTTATGCCCAAGTTCGCGAATTCAAACATGTTCAAATCTATTCAAAACTGCTTGCAGCTGTAAGAGCAAAAAATTTATTTCGTACTCCTTCCTTCGGAGGAAAAGTAGAGTTCGCTGTCCCATGTTGAAGATGTGTGGCATGTAAATGATCGTCAATCCAAAAATAAGCCTCTATTCTTAATTCAAATCGCATAATTCGTCGCCCGAGTGAAACCGCCTTTCTCTGCTAGATGAACTGAATACGTGTTATTATAAAAAGTACTAGAGGTACCTCGTCAAAAATAATGTGTCAAAATCAAACGCCCAAAAAGTAATTCATTATAATGAACAGTAGAAGAGAGCAGTATCGCGCGAAGCAGTGGGGACAATGTCAGAACGGGACTGCTGGGTCGTCTACTGACGTCGGGACTACTGACACATCGGGTGGGCCGCGACCTCTCCCACAAATGAGTCGTCGTCGGCGGCGATGTGCGGATGAAGGTCGGTCGCCAGGTGCCAAAGCGCCGTCGCTTGGCTTCTTCAAAGAGCAGCTCCCACACCAGCGCTTTGTTCGCGCGCGTGGACGCGGGCCTGCCGCGATGCTTGGGACGCGCGTTGTGTAACAGGAGGAAATTTCACGGATTTTTCAAAGAAGACGCTGACGCGTGGATCTTGAGAGGACATCCGGCAGAAATACACTGCTGCATTGTGTGGGGGGCCAGGAGATGGGTTTCATTAATATGAAAAGAACCTGTTATGATATGTTATTAATGAAAATAGAGGGTGAATATTCTAATCAATTCAAATTCTACAGATACTTTACTTGAAGGTTGGGGTGCAATGCAATAAAAGCTTTAATAAATGGACGAAAAGGCGTATTTTTGTGAATCTTTAGAACTTGATTGGGCGATTTTTGGTGGTTTTGATGACCTCTGAACAGAAATGGGTTGAGTGATACTAATAAATCAATTTTGACTTCAATTTTTTAATATTAATACAGTCTCGTTTTTTATAATCTGAAACTAGGAACTCAGAGTTCACACAGAGTTCGAGATCTGTGCCGACGTTGATTATCACTACTTTCTCTTTGACTCTCTACATGTCTTCCTGTTCGCCTTCGGCTCTAACGTCTTTTTTCTAAGACAACAGGAGATAAAATCGACAAGTGTGATACTGCGGTTCTTACAAAGAGACACTTGCATATTCAGACACTCTGAATTGATTTTACTTTTACTCCACATTTTACTGGATCATTAGTCGTTTCGATAGACAGGATTAAGAGCAACTGGGCATGAACAGGAGAACCAGGTTCGATTCTTGGCCGGGGTGACTAATGCTTTGAGCAATTTAAAATTCTAACGTACCTTTGTTCTAGTAAGACCTTATTACACAAGATCACCTAAACGAAGATATTTACTATGCGAGACGTTTCCGATATTAATTGTCTATGCAACATGGTGTCAGGTTGGTGACTGTTGAATATCACATAGAGATAATATATCTAACCTAAGAAATTGTTCAAAGTGTAAGTCCACTCAGTAACTCAGTGGTGAGAGCATCTGGATATAAATCAGAAGAACCAAGGTCAATTTACGGTCGAGATGTAATTTAGGCATTGAATAATTTACTATTTTTTAATTTAAATTTTAATTTAAATTTTTAACCAATGTGTTTGGAAACATTGTATTTGGGAGAAAGTATTGGTTTTAAACCATTCTATTTTTAATCGGAGGCGGTATTTAAAAAATTAGAATATGAAACAAAAAATGTGAAGGAAAGTTGGAAGAGGTTAGAGATTTGGGAACTGGTGGAATAAAATCATTTTCAGTCAAAATCATTGTTCCAAATAATTCATTTCGCTTAGCTGTTTTTATAAACTTTCTTGAATTAAACCCCTTTCAGGGTATCATGTGTCAAAATACGGTCGATGAGAAAAAAGAATAAAATAAAGAATTAAAAATATTCGTTTCAAGCTCAAACCATCATTTTTGACCAGCTGGATCCCAACACTAGGTATGGGGTATGGTATGATCGAAATTTTAGTCAAGACTGTGGGTTCAGATTCTTGAAAACGGATATTTCATTTGGAAATGACATGTCGTGTGGTGGTTTTGTGCTGTGAACTTACAATCAAAAACGTGTCATTAATTCGATGCATGTGAACATTTTTAAGGTAATAAATATTTTCTAATGTTAAAATACAAAAAATAAAATTGCACTTTGTTTCGTAAAAAACACCAACTAAAACAATTTCATATTGACACAGCATTAGAATACTTCCCTTTTCTGCAGAATTTCGTGTTTTCATCAAGAAAATTAAGAGATAGAACAAAGAGTCTGCTAAGACCCAAAGGTTGGGACATGCATGTGATCACTAAATATTATCATTTGTCACATTAGTCGGTATTTGACGCCATAAGCGTGTATGGATATTCAAAGCAGCAATGAAATATTGAAGCATTTTTAGAGTTAAACGATGTTCGAAGGAGTGTGCGAAATATGCTTTCACAAACCTTTCTCTGTGTCGCGTGTCAAAAAGATCTAGCGGCGTTTTCCGCTAACTACCACGGGATGCGGTGGGCAAGGTCAAGGGCGTCGCGAGGACTAAAAAATCGGGAAGCCCCGTGAGGTCACGTCGCTTGCAGCCCCCCCCTCCCCCTGACGCGGCCGCGGCGGGCGAAAAGCAAGTTCCCTTCGGTGTCCTTGCGTCGATCGGCAGTGCAGCAGCTGCGTTATCCGCGCGGCAAGGCAGGCAGTCGGCCGTTGCTGTTGCGCTGCCGCGGTCAGCGGCCGAGCGGGCGGGGCGTGTCCGCCGATAACGAGTATCAACACGCCTCGCTCTGCCGTTACAGGCGCAAATTACCGCAAGGTGAAACCTTTTGGAGTCGCGCCGTTGAGGGAGACGCTTGTAATTAGTCACCCGTCGGTATCGGCGGCTGTAAGCTTGTTTGTAACAGTGTATTCTTATTTTAACAGATTATTATTGTTTAGAGTTGTGCTTTTTTGTCTGTTAGAATGATTCGAGGTCTGTAAATTCATTTTTGCCTCGATAAAGATTTTGTACATTTCTTTGCAAAAGTTGCTCTCAAAGTACTAATAAAAAAACATTTAACTTCATGCTTTTTATTCTTTTTCTTGCACGTGACAATACTTATTATTCGTAATGTTAAATGGTAGTTTATTCATTTTAAGTGTAATAAATGTTCATGTATAAACATAGGTATGAGAAGTTAAACATAATTGGTTGAGAATGGCCCATTTATGTAATCTCAGGTATTGTGTGAAGTAATTGATGTTCGTGCGGTTACATAACTCGAAAAAAGGTGCTTCTTCTTATGCAATTTTCAGCTTACTTAAGTATTTTCCTGTCTTAACTTCTTCATCGCATGGCATGAACGTACTTTCTACGTTCTATTTAGTTTACGTTCCCTTTCATTGTACAAACATAAACTTTTTAAAGAAAACAACCCGATGCATTTAATTTATAGTATTTAACAATTGTTTCATTAACGTCCATATAAAATAAAAACATATTCGGTGGCATTATTGTGAACTTGGTTTTCTGAAGTCGAGGTTATTTTCTCACATTTAATGAAAAACAAACCTGTAAAGTTGACTACCTGGATCTTTTTAAATTAGTCCAAGTACTGACAAAAGAATGACTTACATATATAATAAATATGTCTTCTCTTTGAGGTTGATCCCGTACTTTTTCTTATGTGTGAGAAATTACGTATTTTAGGAAAGGTAATAATTTTCTTGAGATTTCATCTACGCTTTCTGTGTTTTACTGTACGTAAAACGCCGTGCTTCCTGGTTCTATAAATCTTTTCTAATTTATAAACTCTCTCAGCAGCAGCAGCACTTACGATATCTCAATTGTTTGTTTGATTGTTGTGATTTAGGAAGTTGTAACAATATTTGAACTACAGAATAATCTTAATACGTTTGAAAATCATGGAGATAGCAGAACAAATGGCCGCTTAGCCTTTGGCTTGGTCAGCGCCTCCGTTTACAAGTATGTTTGCGGTGTGCGAAATTCGTTTGGCCGCCTGCGCCCTCGCCCACCGCCGCCTGGCGATGTCTCGGCGGCGCGGCGCGGCGCGGCAGTGGGCGATGGCGTACGGAGGTAGATCCCGCGTGCCTTCCGAGATTAGCATCAGCGCAGGAACAAAACGAGCGCGAGTCAGTGGCCGGCGCGATGCGACGCCGACTCGCTATTCCCCCCACCCCTTCCCCGCCCTCCCCTCCCTCCCCCTTTCCCCGGATTCCCGTCATCGCGCTCGCACCTCCCCCCCCGCCACCGCTCGGTTCCCATGGCAGCAGCGCCCTTGGCCGCCTGGATTGCATTGTTGACTGAGAAAACAAACGAGGCACTCTGTTTGTTTTCGTTTGTTTATGCTTTTGACCATTGATCCGGAGCTGAGTGATTAGGTGTACAATTCTGAGCAAAAACAGGAAACGTTTAGAAAAACAATCCTGGTTAAATAATAGATAGAATTAAACAAAACTCTAAAAGGCAGATATTTCGAATGTTTAGTTTTATAGATGTCACGATAATTATTGGATCAATAAAACTGAAATTTAATTCAACAGAAAAAAAATCTATTTTTGTTTTGTTGGATGAGCTTTCATGCCCGGATGGGAGGAAAGTTATTTTTTCCTTCACTAACAATTTCCTTTCTTTGTTGTGTCGTATTGATACAACATCGTACTGTTATTTCAGAGTAATTAATTTAAAACAAAATTACATTTAAATTTCACTGTTCAGGAAAGTGGAATAAATGTAGGTTGCCGATGTTTGGAATGCAGAAGACACAAGAGATTAAGGGAAAAATATCTGTATTACAATTCCGGAATGAGAAATCAGGGAAAGCATTCATATTTAAGGTTCACATATTTATAGCCGCACTTCATATAAGGGGAGTGTGATTGGATTGAACCAAATTTAACACCATAATACGTTATTACAAACTTAATCTTCAATTTTGAATAAAACATTGTCTTTACTGTTCTCATTGACCATAATTTTGTCTCTCGCCATTGTCTTAATTTTGTCTCTCAACATTGTCTTAATTTTCTTTAGCCGTACAAGTGTATCATTTTCTTGATATACTTCAAAGTAGTCTCTTTAAAAAAAATCTGCACGCAATAATTTCAAAACCATTACTAAGATGCAAAAATGTTAACCAACAGCAGATTTCTTTAAATAATAATGAACGTAATTTGATGTTTACATTTTTTCATTTGAAAAGGTATTTTTGATTCAATTCATTTCAATTTCAATGGCTTTCGTAATTTTATCTGATGTAAATGAACATTTTGCTCTTCTTCATTTTTTGACACTTGTTCAGAATAGCTCATGTTATTCCTCATCTTGCGTCATTGTATTTTAAGAACTGGTACAACACTAATTTTACGTCTGAAACGTTAATCCTTGTCATTCATGACTTTTAAGAACAATCAGTTGATATTGTGGAAACAACTATTTTTTTTTCTTGATTCGATCAATATTACACAACACTGCACACTGTAATAATAACTCTGAACATAACGCCGGATCCCCGTATATTTAAGGTCTGCGTAAGAGTGCCTGCCGTGGGCGGCCAGGGCCAGATGTTCGGCCGATGCTTATCTTTAGACGCCGGAGGTTATTCCGAGAGGGACTTCTCAGTGCCATTTGATTTGACACCTAGAGACCATTCACGTCGAAGACATGTACTGCAGATGTATCAACAGCCCCATTCCTGAAATTGGAATTAACGACTAGCTATGTTTGAACCAATAAGAAACGTTTCTTTTTGAATAGGCGCCCACAGTGAAGGGGTTATGAAGTGTTAGTTGATTTTACTCGCAGCAATGCATGTTTATTCCTCGCTCGGATATTATGGTAACAGTTAATTTATGTGTAATAATTTACTCTTATTTGTAATGCAGAGTTTAAGATGTTATCATGAAATTTATGGAGAATGTTTGTTTCAGGAACTTTAATGTTACTTCGAAATCAAATCAAATTACTGCGAATATTCAGGACTCTATTAATTGTTTACATCAAAATGAAAACTATGCTATTAAGGAAATCGGGGTGCAAATTGGCAATTTTATTGCTAGGGAGAAATTCAAAACTTCACGACAGGACGAATCAAAGAATAAATAAGTTAAATAAATGGAATTAAGATCATCTTGGCTTAAGAAAAACAGTACGAATTATTCCACAGGTTGCTTTCGCAAATGCCTTATTGGCTCAATTTTCTTGATATAGATTCTTTAATTTGAACATTTCAAACTGCGGTAATCAAAGATGAGGTTCCTGACACTGATTAATTGTACTCCTGATAACGATAAATATTTAACTGCAGGGGACGTTGAAACTCCTTATTCGATTCAAGTATGCCTTATTTTACGTGGCGACACTCGGGCCATGAAGCCTTTCACCATCTAGCGGAGAAATAAAGTACTACTTAATCGTCGAAGGAGATGTGATTTGTATTTAGCTCAGAGGCACCTTTTAGGCTTGATCTTTTAGATGCAGTAAATCTAGAACGTTGGGCAGCCGACTTTACTTCTCCTGGGAAGGAAGACGCACAAAGGATGTTTTCGTCCTTAAAAAAATCCGATCGAGTTAGAATACGCAAACTATCGTATAATATACGCTGCCCTTTATACCACCAAAACCATAATCATTTTCATGGGTGAACGATCCACACGCATTTCCCTATAGGAAAAAAAATGCACAATGTTCTTATAACGAAAAACATACTTGTCATTGTAAGACAAGACCTCTTACGAAGAAAAATCAGAAGTTAAAAGAGAAAAAGCTACTTTTTCTGACAAAATTGTAAGTCAGTTTTAAGATTAAAAATATAAACACCTAAGCACCATTATGTATTTAGAATAATCTTAAGAGAATTAATTACTCATTCTCAGATTAATTTAGTCATTAAATTTCAGATTCAAACCAAAAGATATTAAAAGTGAATTTCAATTGAGAAAATGTTTCAATTCAATAACAATTTATATTACATTGTTAGAAGTTACAGGTCTTGCTTAAACATTCTGTTCTAAATATTTCTGTCACACAACTCAAATGAAACTAACCCAGAAATGTATTTCTTATTTAAAGAGGGAGTCAAACGGAATGACTCGTTGAACTATATCACGCGAGCAGCGTTTCTTTGACTAATACTTCTCTGTTTTTCGACGAAACCGAGGAGGAAAGGTCGGAATTCATTCGGGTCTGGAAGTTAACCCCATCCCACGCCTGCCCTTTTCACCGTACATGTCTGACCGGGTCGCGTGGTCCACAAAGACCGTGTGAGCTGCACCGCGCCCTCGGCAGAGCGGGAGAGAAAAGGGATACGAAACCGAAAAGCAAATACGAAGCGCATCCTCGATTAGTCATATCTCCTCGTGCGCACACAGCCCCTTTCATTTGAAACCGCGTCGACTTTCCCTGCGGGCGGCGACGCGGGCGCGCTCCAGCGCTCTGGTGACAAATTCGTCCATCGCGCAGCCCCGCCCTGCGCAGCGCGGCGGCCGGCCTCAAAGCCACGACGGCGGGGGCGGGGG
>BOPP01000010.1:10827803-10854283 GCA_017312745.1 Gryllus bimaculatus | reverse complement strand
GCGGCTCGCTCAAAGGGCGAGAGGCTGCGGTGGCGGCGGCAGGGGTCGCGGTGGAAGCGTCGGCGGCCACCCTGTCCGGCCGGACGCCGGGCAAGCGCTGCCTCGGGGGCCAATGCGGAGTCTGCAGCGCGGGAAGCGAGGAGGGAGCGACGCTGTCTCCCTCTGCTGGCGCGGTCGGGGGGGTTCACTAAGCAGCGAGCTCGGCGCTCTATTAAGCCTCTCTGCTCTGTTCTGCCCCGCTCCGCTCCGCGCCGCGCCGCGCCGGCCTCGCCGCCCGAACTTTCCGCCGGGGCCGGGCTTTCGTTCGCCGCTCGACCGTCCACTGCGCCCGGGAGTTGGCGACCGACGTCGCTTCGTCAGTTTCAACCGGGCCCGATCAGCTCGGCACTTAATGCGGGCAGTTGCGCTGCTGGTCAGCGGCTGTGGGATGTTGACGGAGAAGCTTCCAGCGAAAATTGAGAGAGCAGATTGCACGTAAATGCCTGGAGCTAATGAGTTTTAGGGTCAAAGGAGCGCTGTCAACCTCCGATCATCCGCGGGTCATTTTTGGCACTAGTAAAGTTAATGAGGAGGAGATGGTACGATTTTATATTTACGAATATAATCACTGTCGTATCCACTGTCGTATCCACTGTATTTTAGTATAGCAAATTTAACCATTGTTTTCTTGCATCTAATATTCTATATCAAAAAAGTATAATTGAAAAAAATATGTAACTAGTACGTAAGAAAAAGAACAATAATAATTATGAACAATCATATTACATTAATTTTTATATTTTGATTCCTCCAAGTATTCTATGTATTTTATTATTCTGTAATGGTTAAATATGGTATTATTTTCACAAATTAGCCATACATAACTTTAGCGAGCGATTCAAGCTGGATTAAACTATTGGCAGGAAAAGTTCGATCAGGTTTTGTCATAGTATGAAATGGTGTGCTTTCTGATCATTACAACTAGATAGGATTGCCAGGCATTAACAAATGCTAAAATATTCATGCGAACATGCAGTATCAAGTGTGCAGAAAAACTCTTATTGCCAGGCTTTGCTAACGAAAAGTGCAAATATCCTGTTTCTATGTTCAGTAAATTATTTCCTCGAACACCTAGTATAGCCAATCTACGTTTTGTGGATCCTTGATACCGTAAATCGATTGATGGCAAAACGCTTGTCAGTCTGTCACCACTAGCACCTCAACCATTCAGCCATTTTCTCCCAAATTAATATTTCTCAAATGATCTGAAGGGAGTCAAGGTTTTGCTAATTTCAAAATGATGTTATGAATTTTCAAAGTACTTTACATAAAGCTTTAAAAAACATTTTCAAACTTTTCTCAAAAATCACTCCACATTTTATAATGACAATTTGTCCTCGGATAGCATAAAGAACGTTCAAAGAATGGTGTCTGCCTCGTGTTGAAATCACGGTGTTTTTAAAACAATTGCCAAAGTGCAGTTTTTTGGGTAGTTTGCCTACAACAGTAAAATTGAACAAAATATATATTCCCCTAAGAAAATCTGTTTCTTAAAAACAAATCTTATAACAAGTTCTTGTTCAGTTTTTCGAAAAAAATGAGTATTTTTCCGTGACATATACGCAATAAAAAAAGTTAACATTTTTTTCTGAAAAACTGCTCAAAGATTTTTCTTTAAATTTTCTTACTAACTGTAATAAGGGATGGTAGAAAATATAGTTTTAGTCCCATTTCCAACGAACTCTGTGTTTTCGAAAATTTCAAAATGTTGACATTTCAAAACTACGAAATTCAAGGAGGATATTTTTGCGTCAGTCAAAGACTTGTAAAAAACATCTCTTTGAAAAAGGTCATATACATTTTCTATAATCATGTGTAGTTTTCGCTTAGTTTGAGCTTAACATTTATGCGCTTTTAAAAAATTCTAAAAAAAACACTCCAATTTTTTTCTTAAAATGTTTCCACTGATAAAAGAGACACTTAAAAGGATGGCGCTTGTCTCATTTTTTGGGTCTCTCTGGCTTTTTGAAAGTTGCAAATTTAGAAATAATGCGAGAAAGTAAGTGATGTTGTAGAACCACTAGTTATACAAAATTTCCATGTATTTTAATATTAATAATTTGTGTAAAGAAATAATAAAAAATATGTAATACGCCAGATTAAAGTTTAAATATGCAACACTAAATAAAAAACCTTCAGACATGCATTATGCATGAATTTCTCAAAAAAAAATCTTCTAAAAATGCAAACGCCCGGAAAAAAATATGCATTCTTTAAGTGTGTTTGCTATGAAACATATATTTACGAAATTTGAAAGCTCTTAGAAACTAAAGTAAAAAGTGAAATTTTCAAAAAAAGGTTATTTTGATGGTCCTGTGTTAAGTTAAATTTATTCTAGAATATTCAGTTTCACAGAATGCCAAATTAACTTAAATTTAATTCGATATATTAGTATCTAAATAATTAATTACTTTATTTACACGTTCTTCAACATGCATACTGTTAACGTTTTACAGTTGCCACAACTGTGTGTTTACTGCTACACTCAACATTCAGTTCCCACCGAAGTCTAATTCTCCGTCCTGTCTAGTCGTGGCATTTAGCATGGTGCTATTTGAGCTATTCAATCGTGTCAAGGCAGCGTTGTGACCGCCACAAATCGATTGGCGTGCGGATCGAACAGCCCGAGCCAAAGTCGTAGCCTCCGAAATGCGGCGGAGGCAGAGGTGGGGAGACGGTGGCCCCAGCGATTGGCAGCTCCCTGCTGGCCTGGCCGCCAGCAGACAGGGGTCCCGACCCGACCCGATCCGGCGTGACGCAGTGATCGCAAATGCTTGTTTGTACCGAGAGAGGTGGCTCAGGGCAACAGCTGATGTAAGAGTGCCTCTAACCGGGAGGTCTTAGGTTCGATTCAAAACGGTGACATGCTTTTCGACACTGACTTTTCAGCTAGGTCGACGTCAGTCGCTGTCTGGAGGAGAATTCTAGCGGCCGGCTGCTTTGATCGAACGTTCTCCGATCAACACCAGACGAATGCCGGAGCAGTAGCACCCTAACAAACGGGCCACGGACCGCGCGCAATCTTTCCTTTCTCTTCCATATTCTCTCCTCACCCCTCACTTACATATACACTAACATGCACTACACTGCCACATATGTCGGGAGACCGGTTGGGAGCTTAGAGGTCCCGGCTGGGCCCCAAGGTGGGAGATACCTGCTTGGAAAACACCCCGGTAGTCGGCGGCAAGATCTCGTCGGGGAATCAGTGTCGTCTCCGGAATAAAACGTGCATTACACTTAAGGGAATAAAGACCTTAGCAGTCCGCCTGGAATCACTAACAATAAGCCAATCAATCAGCGAACGCTTGCTCTACACCGGCTGTGCCCGCCTAGAAAGCTCGGCGCTTCTGCCTGCACGGTCAATTTCCCCTGACTCCGCTCTCATTTCCCCTCTAAATCATAAAAGACGTGTAAACACGCAGGCTGAAATGGGGAACGTAAGCACAAAGTGCGATCCAAGGAGTACGAACGTTGGATCCATACGAAAATATGTGGCAAGATCGTTTCTATCAAACAACCGAGATTTGAATTATTTTTATATACTTTATTAATATTTTCATTATTTCACGTTTATTTTTTTTTAATTTTGACTTTTGTAATAGTTTTTGTCAAGAGACAGGAATATGTTGGAATTGCGTATCTTCTCTTGATTTCGTTGTTTGTTGTTTTATTAAACCATTCACATATTTGGTGTGTATATCAGAAATGTTAGAATGGCCATCATTGAGGAGTTGAGAATGCTTCAAGTTCCTCGCCAGATGAAACGTAATGTGGAGGTTTAAATATAAAAATTTTAAAGCAGTGAATTCAAATTTTAAAACATTGAAATTGAAAAATCGATTGAAAGTATCTGTGATTTTGCGAAATAAAGAATATTGCGAGTTTTTAGAAATTTCCTTCCTCTTACTTCTCCTCGCTTCACAATGATTACACACAAATACATGTACTGCACTATTGCACGTGCATACAGTTCGGGACTCTAGTCGAGAGATTGTCCTGGCTGGAGCGATGCCCGCAGGTGGGAGATGCCTGATTGGGGAAAATCATATGAGCCGACGTGTATGTACAAATCAATCAATGAAAGGTTGTTCGAATGGGACTGTGCCCCGCAGGGGGAAATACCTTGAGAGGTCCCCCCCTCCCCACAAGCAAGACGTGTAGATCGCCGCCGGAAATCACCGTCCAGCGGGGCAGGATCAACGCCACCTTCCGGGACATGCACCGCACTTACGGGACTAGGGATCATATCGGTTGACCCGCCCGGAAACAATCCTCACTCACACGCTCGCTCTCGTCGTAAGAGGAAAACCGCGCTTTGCGATGGGAGTCGCCGTGGAGTTGCTCCTGGGCGCGGCGTGGGTCGAGTAGAGGCAGTGTGCATTGCCGTGGGCGCGCAGTCAGCCAAGCGATAGGCGAGTCGCGGGCAGATCGCCGGCGCGAGTGGGCAGCTTCGGGCGGCGCCGAGGTCTGTCAGCCGCCCACGCTCGCCCCCCCCCCACTCCTCCCGTGCGAAGCCGCCTACGCCGGAGCACTCTCTGCCGCGACGGCCCGATTCTAATTCTTCTCGTTCCCGGAGATTTTTCGGCAAGAGGAGAGCGTTACGGGGAGTGTGCAGATTGTGTGATGAAAGTTGCTGTGGACTCTTTTATTTTTCTAAGATTGATGTTTTTACCAGTGTTTTTTCATTACATAATTAACATTTGAGCTTAACTATTATCAATATTCCTTCAGGAGTCAAGAATAGAACTTCTGTTTGATAATAAATATAATGTGAACTATCACATTGATGTTAATCATTCAGTCTTCAACACTACGCCAAAACCACAGAAGGTAAAAATAACTTCCCAGAAAATCTCGTTTAGGTTGAATTCTGTAAAAAGAATTAGGGTTTTCAAGTTCATAAATTATGTATAATAGTCAAGCATTGAAGTGTAGAGATGAATATTAATAAATCAAAATGCATCAGTCCAGTTGCAAATTACTACATTATTACATATTCCTGGCATATTCGATCTTTTAAATCAGCTCGTCACAGAAGTAACCTTTTGCACTTTCGTGGTTTTGGCGTGGTGTTGGAGACATAATAAAACTACGTCGAAAAAAAAAATTACATCAATCCGTCTTATTCAGTATGAAATACATATATCTCATCAGTGTATTATTTTTTATTGTCAATGTTTTATAAACTTATTATTTTATATTTGAAGATGAAATAGAACTTCAGGTTGTGATAACTATGCTTTACATATGCGAGAATGTAACTACAGTTCGGTCACATACGCATCTCGCCGTGTGCTGTGGTACATGTGGTACGTGTGGTACACTCTTCTGAAATCGGTTTAAGACAAACAACTCAAGTTGCTTCAGTACTAGCTGATTGTCCAACACTGCTCCGGTATTTATTTGTCATGATGGCGGTGCTGGCGACTGTAGTCGCGCTCAATCATTCCTTTGCAATCTTATCCCCTCTCCTAACCAGAGGCCTGGGTTAATCTCTGTTCCCCATGGCGGAGAACATTTAGGAATTATGATAATATTTATTCCAATATCCATAGTACTTATAATATTTCATTCATTATATTAATCAAATGCGTATTAATCTATATACAAAAATCAATGTTTATTTGTTTGTTCGTATTGTATGCGTACCGTGCCATTTGATTGATTGCGATAAAGCTTTGTCAACTTTTAGCTTGGACTTCCGCAAAGGTTATAGGCATACGAGTAGTACAATGCGCGTAATTCTGTCGCACATAGAGGCAAAATGGGGGCGTTGTTGTTTATGATTTATGCGATGACTGAAGCGCCCCTAAACGCAACCCGTCGCACCTTTAAGTATTAAGCACGTCTTCGCTGCATATGCCCCTGCAATTGTGAAATATCAGCCGGAATTATTACTTGAATCTCTCTCTCAAATTAGTAAATCAAGTTTCTGCAAGACATTGTCTTAACGAATTCGTGCCCAAACGTGAGGGAGCATATTTTAGCAATAGGATACCTGACAATTATGTCCACACCAGAACATATAACAAATCCATACTCACGTGAAAGTCTCATCTATTAAAACTTTGCGGAGCGGAGCGTAAAACGTTATTAACAATCACGTGACCAATAGCGTGTACTCTAATACTTTGCAATAGAGACATATTGCCGGGTCTAGTAGTGCTTTATAACATTTATGTAACATAGTGTAATAAGCGTTATGTATCGTCTTCGACGTAAAGATTACGACCCACTCAAGAACAGACTTGTCGATTATTATAATTTCCGGAATATTTAAGTTGAATGCTAGAAACCCATAATAGGGATAGAAATACAGATAAATAAAAGGATTAGAGGTGCAGATAAATATGTAATCCAGTTCGGCTCTGGTCGAAGACTTGAGCAGGTGAATAAAATATTGTACGTTTTCAGGCAGTTGATATTTGAAGTTTGTACTGAAACACGTTTAACTATGATGCTGAGTTAAGCTATACTACACTTATGTGTAAAGAGTATGCAAAACTATTATTGGCTATGTAATATGAATTTACTCTGCACATCGAATGTCAGTCATTGACAGAACTAGTTGCTACATTTCTATTATTTCACGGTATTACTGGTTTCTGCCTGCTCGCTATAGCTCAGAATGATTAGTTCGTTATTGTTCGTTGTTCTAACTACAATTCTGTATGTAGTTCTCATCAAATTAACTGGTTGGTATTTAACAAACTGAATTGTTTTTGAATATCAAAAAAGTTAACGATATAATTATTAACTTTTTATAACTTATTACTATCAGCTGGTATCTAATTAATTGTTTAGA
Source organism: Gryllus bimaculatus (assembly GCA_017312745.1). Classification (NCBI taxonomy): domain Eukaryota; kingdom Metazoa; phylum Arthropoda; class Insecta; order Orthoptera; family Gryllidae; genus Gryllus; species Gryllus bimaculatus. Next base: position 10,847,439 of record BOPP01000010.1, on the reverse strand, counting down.
CGATTACTAACAAAACATTTGTTATTTAAAATCGAATGTTCTTAATTATGTAGTGGGCGTAATCATGTATCTTACTGAGCTATTTAAACATTTGTGAGATAGTCCATTATAGTACCTCGGCTAAAAGTTTCTTTGACCAGTTTAATAACGTCCTTCACCCCAAAATGACTCGGTCCCCATGATCTGGAAGGGCAGCCTCGGAGTGTAGGAGGATGGAAGGTCAAGACTGCAAGCAGGGCTGTAGTGCCTTTGGAAGCATCGAGATCTTCCCCGCACTGGGCTGCGCGGCGTCAGGTGGGGTTGGGGGGCGGTGCAGAGCGACGCTGTGCGCACAGGTGATTCTATACCGCGAGTGCGCGGCCCATTTCGCCCCTCGGCGAGGCGCCAACGCCGGCGGGCGGCGCGGGGACGGGCGGGACGGCGGGGACGGGCGGGGACGGGCGGGGACGGGCAGCTGTGCGACGCGCGCGAATTGGCCTCGACCAGGGATTCCGACAGAACACTCCAAATTATGCGGAGAACGCACGCCTCTCATTTACGAGTATTTTTTACTTTCTCGCTTCACTTTGTTAGTGATTCCGGGAGCGTCAACCGTAAGTGTGGTGCACGTTTTCCTTGGGGGATGGCGGTGATCTTCTCCCGCTGGATGGCGAGATCTGGTACCGCCATACGGTCGGATACCAGGGTTTCCCGAAACGGGTATCTTCTAACTGTGGGGCACAGTGCCAGCGGGGACAAGCGCTAAGCTCCCGACCGGTCTCCCGACATGTGTAGTAGTGTAGTGCACGTTATTGTGTGTGTAAGTACGGGTTGAGAATAGGACATGGAGGAAAAGAAAGGAAAGATCGTGCGCGGTCCGTAGCCTGTTTGTTAGGGTACCGCTCCGGCATTCGCCTGGTGCTGATCGGAGAAACCAAGGAAAACTATCCATCAGAGCAGGCGGCTAGAATTCTCCTCTAGACAGTGATTGAATTCGACCTAGCAGACAAGCTAATGTCGAAATTCCTGCTACGGTCGGGACCCGAACCTAAGACATCTCGGTCAGAGGCACTACTGTGACACTTCTTCAGGCGCCTTACTTCGTAAGAAGATAAACTATTTTAATCGTGCACCGGATCTCTGCGATTTTTCTTCAGAAAAACTCTTATTGCTGTGCGTTGGTAACGAAACATTGGATAAATTCTGTTCATGTACCTAGAAACGTTGTGTAGACGAAATCCATGTTTTGTGGATCCTTAATACTGAAAAATCGATTTAGGACAAATTGTCTGTAGTCAATGCTAGCGCCCTTCAGGCGATTTTCTCCAAAATTGATATTCCTTAATCGATATGAATGAACGCAAAATCGTGGGGGTTAGAAACGGATATTTTGAATTTTGAGGGTACTTTACATGAAGTCTCAACATTTTCTAAATTGTGTCTAAAATGGCTTCAAATTTTTTGCTTAAACTTAGTCCTCGGATAGCGTAAAAAACGTTGCATGTCTCGTATTCGTTTAAATCCCTGATTTTTCTAATTTGCAAAGGTTCAGAAGTTTTTTCAACGTTTTCCTAGAACTTCAATATTAAAGATAGTTATTTTTTCTTAATGAAATCTATTTTTAAAGACATCTTGAAATAAAGTCATGTTCTATTTTTCGAAGATATGAGTATTTTGCGTGTACATTTTCTTCAAATAGACAGTTTTTATTTTCTCAAAAAGGGCTCAATTTTAAAAAAATCTACTCTTACGCATCAGAGAATTGGTAAAAAAAATTGGTATTGGCTCCATTTTCTGTAAACTCTCTATATTTTAGAAAATTATGCAAAATTAACATCATCAAAGTATAGTATTGAAGACAGTTTTTGTTTTAAATGAAATCTGTTTTGAAAACATCAGATCTTAAAACTCATGAGCATTTATTTGAAAAATAGTGATTTTCGCGTGATTTGTGATCGACGGAAAAAATAGACCATTGGTTTCTCGAAGCTGCCCCAATTTTTTTTTCAGGGATCGAGGAAAGGGCGCTTAAAAAATGGCAACGGTCCTCTTAATTTTCCTGAACCGTCTAAATTTTCAAAACACGCAAACGTTATAAATAATGCGAAAAAGTAGTTGCTGTTGGAGAACGAATAATTTATTTACATTATTGCTGGTACGATATTGATTTATTTTCATTTGTTACTATTTACGTTTATTTATTTATTTGATAATTTATTTAATGATAACGAGACTGGGACCATCTATTCCGACAATTTTTTTTAATAATATATAATAATATATTTAATAATAATATATAATATAAGAAATATTGATGTAGGGATAAGTATCGATAGAAAATGTTGAAACACGCAACAAACATGAAGAAAGGCCAGGGGAAGTATTTGTGGCAACGCTTTTTACCGCAATGCTTTGGCCACAGCAAAGAATAATAGGCTGCGTGTTCCTGCCACGTCGACGTCATCAATTGTGGGTTTTATTGTACTACCACGAAATGTCAATCAATATGGCTCGAAATTATGCGTTTCGTTATGCTATGAAAAAACCGAGATACAATTCACATGTCTCCATAATCAAATGGTCTCCTGTGATAAAGAATTACCGTTGTCTGGACTCGAACTGGGATATCAAACTTAACGGAATCGGACTTCTAATATTGTTGTAGCCGATGCATCTTCATAAAATGCATACCGCTTGCCTACTATGGAAACATATTTTTTAGATTCGCTTTCTACAAATTAGCAGTGAAAAGTTTGCTCTTTTGAACAGGAAACCGAACACAATGAACCTGCATTGTGTTTCCACTCTGTGACAAAATTTGTATTTTATTGTCTACTTGGATTTTTTCATATTTTGTAAAACAGTTTTGTTTTACGAAATTCGTCAGGTTTATCGTGCTTTATTTTCGTGGCGAGACTCAAGCTATCAGGTCCACTTTTCCGACTGATCACACTTTCGCTATGTTCCTTTCAGCATTCACCGAACGAAGAAGATATCATTCTGGCGACGAAACAGACGATTTGAATTTATCTCAGAAGATTCATTTAGGCTTACCTTACACGCAGTAAATATACAACATGGTACAATCGGGTTTACTTTCTTTTCGAAGGACGGCTTCTATCGGGTTTCAACTCGCAAACTTAGGTACTACAGTCCAATACGCTAACCGTTATTTCACCGAAGACACATAATAGGTGACGGCAGCTCTTTTAATATCCAAAGTTCACACATTCCCACGAATTTACTTCTTCCTTATACAAGAATATTTGAGTGCTTTACAATTTCAGTGATGCAGTCGGATCTTTTCGTAGTATTCTAGCTTGTATGTTGACTCACGATAAAATGCTCTAGTAAAAATAATTTTGAAAATACGCTGTTGTGAATAACAAACGCCGACTTTTCATTATCTGACTATAACACAATTGAAATTCAAGTTTGCGTGATTGGGAATGTCCAATTCGTCGTTTTTCCGGGAACGTAGTTAAGTATAAGGACGTTGTAATTGTCCAAGCGATACTTGCGCATATTCAAATAGTCATAAATTTTCTCAACTGTAGGGGAACACATCTCAATAATAGTCGAAGAAATTTGAAAGGACCGCGTGGCGCTTTCCACATGTTGCGAGAAAAAGCGATGACCTAACTGAACGTGAGACTGCGCGGAAAATATAATCATTTGTTTTAGATAAGACACGGTGGCGAGATGTATTCTGAGCTGCTATTTGTCATTTCGAAGGTATGTAACGATATGGCTTTTCACATTTGCCACAGTAAGGCGAGTACGAAAAAAAGGATTGCAATAATAATCACAGAAACTTCCTGAGTGAACGGGATTTTACAGATATTATGTAAAAAATGCTCTAAGGGGAAGATTACGTAGTTATGTAATTCTAAAGTATTTCTAGAGGTAAATGAACCCTCTGATCTTGCTTCGTGGTAGAGTTTTAGGCTGATGCTCAACAGGAATAGCTAAATCAACATCTGGCAATCAGAAATGAAAAAAAACTTGCGTATGTATTTCGTTTAGGATGTGTACGTCTATTGAAGATATAAAATTACAAAGTATTGTAAAAGAAGAAAACTTGTGAAGACCACAAAGGCGCGTCCTCAAACGACGTCACTGGGCATCTAAAGGGATTAATGACAAAAAATGTTTCAAAATCTTTCACATAAATTAGAGTGTCAGTTGTAAAGAGTAGAAATGGAAAGAGAAGTATATTTATTTAAAAAATCATACACGTAAACATTTAAATCTGTAGGATCAATGATAAATTAAATATATATTTTTCTTTTCATTTCAGTTGTTTTCGTTTTGAAATTCTAGGATAAAATACCACTGTCTTCACCACAAGAGCATAACATAATTTAATAATCACAAAAGTTTGGTTGTGATTATTGTTAATTTGGTAACAAAAATGTTTTTTTTTCCATCTGCATTGGAAATAACAGAAATATATGAAAACCTTACGTTGTCTTGGATTTTATTCACTTGGTTATAGTTACATCTCTTGAAGTGCATATGTCGTGGTCGCCGTAGGTTGAGCTCGTATGCGACCGGATGAATAAGACAGCACCTTCACTATTTCGGTGCATCTTGGCGCGAGTGCACGTTCCTTTCGGCTGAGCTGCATGCATGGAGGTGCGAGACTGACTCTTTAAGCGGGCCTTCGTAACGCCTCCAGGTCGCGTGACCGGTACACGATTGCACTGAATGAGGTGAGGGACGTATTGGGGTAATCACGAACGTTTTTTAATATTATGGAAGAAGTCGTTTTTATGAACGTTAACTGATAAGTTCAGCTGGAACTAAATTTGTAGAACGTAATCAAATAAGTCTAATAGAAATTCGTCTTATATAAATTTAGTTTAAATCAGTCCAATAGAAATTCGAAGAATGGGTACATCTGTAAATTATAGACATAATCAGGAATGTGTGTACACATTCAAAAAATATCATTTTCGAGATGCATCAGAGAGATAGGAAACGTTAAAAAGAGGTGAAATACGACAGACAGAACCTCAACACACACTATGCATTTTCTCTATTTACTTATAAACAATGTATTTAATTTATGTGGTGAAGAGAGGAAACTTTGGGAGTAAGCAATAAAAATTCTCTAGGTTAGAGATTGTTCAGGATGATAATTAAATGGTATTTATTGTCAATTTGAACATTTATGTGATGAAGAGAAGAAACTTTGGGAGTAAGCAATAAAAATGCTCCGGGTTGGAGATCTTTCAGGATGATAATTATATCGAATTTATTGTCAATTTGAACATATCTTGGGTAATATGTGACACATGCCACCAGGCACTTTAAATTATACTTTGATTTCAGTACCTTTGATTACACTATGATTACATTTTGATTACACAACAGCTGCTCAACTTTGGCCTTTTTATCTGTCACGGCATGAGGTAAAAGTCACGGCATCCCGTCCTCCTTATCATTTTTATGAGAAATAGAAGCACAAAAACACATTCCTATTGCTAGAATTGTGTCAATTGTTCAGATTGTAAAAAATACAATTTGCCAATGACAAAATATGATCAAATAGTATTGCGAGTAAATCAGGACAAACAGACCTGCATTGGGAAAACTATTGCTGCAAGGACATGAAAAGGTAGTGTAAGATTTTACTGATGTTCTTTTCTATTTATAGAACATCATTTACTTCTTCCGGTTTTTCTTCAAATAATTATCGAATGCAAGTTCACGGTCTTGCTTTCGTCGCCCTTTCAATAAGACGTCCGGAGCATGTGCCCCGCTTGCTTCCTCCCCTTTTCCAAGTTTCGTTCTTGACAATGACACTGCTATCTACAGATGACCAAGTCATTTTCGGTAGTGAAGATGGACTGTTAAGTAATACAACTCGTGAGTTGTAGACACTGTGAAAATCTTTTAATAACGACAGTATTGGTTAAAAAAGTGAAGATATGACATTTTGTGCTGGTATTCTGTGTGATCGATAATCCCAATAGAAAATAAATAGATAAAAGCAGTGAATATACTGATATTGAAAAATATCCATCAGGCAGAGAAGACCACAAAAAATATTAAAATGGAACAATTAGACTATATCTGCGATACAAAGTTACAAATAAAGTTTTGAAGGACATACTTTTATAACTTAACAAATTATCTGTGCCAACTCTCCTGTAAATGAGAGCAAACGTTGGGTACTGAAGGAAAGACAAAGAGTAGAAATTACATTCCTTAGAGGAAAAGATGGATACAGAAAGTCAACTCACGAAAAAACATCGAATTTAAATGGGATACACATCTCTGCACTTGTAAAATGTCACAGGAGTGTAGAAAGGGGTTGTCGGCGCATCTCTCACAAAGTAACGACCGCCCTACCACTTCTGACCATATCGCAAGTCTCTTGGTAAGGTAGGGAGAACTACAAAATGGAGCAAGCAAACCTAGTTATAGAATCATGCCTTGTGCATGAAATTATGATGACAGTGATGAATGTTTTTGATACATATATCAAATACTTAGAGAAAATAAAGAAAAAATGATAGAAAATTCGTTTTATATTCTTTAGCAATATACTTCATTACACCCAATATATTTAAACCATTATTTTTCAAAGTGTGCTTTTATTTTTACATACTTATATTTATTTCTATCTTTTCAGGTATGTTGCTGAATCAAGAATCCATTTTGAACTGTTTAATATTGCAGAAACATGTGGGTGAGTTCAAGCCCTTTTATTTTAAAATTTTAAAATTCGTTAAAATATAATACGAGTATTCCATCCTATAATGTTTCATAACTTCACACGTTGTTTATTTGATCAATACTCTCAAATTATTCTATCCAAGCAGCTTGAAATCGGTTTGTCAAAAGATAATTAAAACCATTTTAAGGGAAAAAATATTTCATAACACCTCAATGATAATGAAATATATTATCAATGAAAATATTAACATATTTATAGGCCAGTTTTGTTGTAAAATATGTTTATTAAGTACTAATATACCTACGAAGATTGTTACCTAAAATTTGTTTTAGGGTCAATTTTGTACGTGAGATATAACGAAGAATTAGTGTATTATTAACTCTCAGATTTTATAATTTATTTTGAAATTGTTTCTCTTACTCCAAGCAAGACTAACTTTGCAGGCAAAGCGTTTATTTGAACATTCGCCGGAGAAGAACAAGGGAATCGATAATGAGAAGGGGCTCGGGCCAATTAATTGAAGAATATACAATCTTTTCATCTTCGTAGTGGAAAATATTAATCCTGTTAAGGATATTGAATTTCAACCCTTTTGAAGCGCAAGCGATTTCTTGATCATTTTCCACGTAATTTCAAAATAGACTCTCTTGAGTGTGCCGGCCACTTTCCGAGAAACAGTCTTTAGATTTGACTTCTGAAAACTAATACAAAGCAACATAAATCTTCTTAAATATTTTATATATATATATATATATATATATATATATATATATATATATATATATATATATATACTACACTAGTGTGATTCTGCGAATAGAATATAAACGCATAAAAACAGGCAGATAGACAAAATAGCCGAACGATCGAATTTTCTTGGTCATTGAAATTATTGCAAAAACTAAACTTTACATGGAAATAACCAAAAAGACGGACATTATCCTGAAACGAAATATAAAAAGAGCCTTACGTACGCGTCATTCTTCAAGAATGTAAAGAACATTCTTCCCAAATCCGAATAAAACCGAATAACGTGTTTGTCGCGATTGCGTAACAAACTCACAGACAGATGAAATAACAGACGGTACCTTTGTACGGTCAATTATAACGCAATGTATTACCTCCTATTACGATGTTTTCTTGGTTTGCGATATAGAACCAAATCACGGTTTCTTTTTTATTAATTTCTCTGTGCTACTATTCATGACAAGATTTTTACGTACTGATATTTTAAACTGAATATGGAATCTGGGAAACGTGTATTGCAGAATTTATAATTATGCATTGAAAGGATAATTGAGTAATGAAACTTTAGTTACCGAAATATGAGTATAGAAGTACGAACTGAATGTCGCTTATCAATATGGGAGCTGCGGGAAGCTTGTGGCTTTAAGGAAGGGCTTGGCTTTCAGAACTACCTCCAGCATGTGCACAAGACAGTGCTACTGTAGTCTTGTGCACATGTTAGATATGGCCTCACACATGTCAGTGTGACATTGAGTAATGCAAGGAAGAGAGATGCGGCTTAAATCTCCATTGTACATCTCCATTCTCCGAACAGTAACGTTTTGAAACCTGCTGGTTCCAGCATCGTGAAAACAGCCAGTGGCTCGGGAGCTATTTGTAAATTGCATTGCAAGTTTTCTCGGGCTCGTCATTTTACTCTTTATCATGTTCATTCTAACCCTTCCCTTCTCCCGGAATTATCTTCCTTCACAATCAACTCCCTGCACAATTAACCTCGCACCTTAAGTACCATTGCATTCGGTGGTTCCCTTCAAGAAACTGCGGGGTAAACTGTTTACAAGTCTTTTGTCTGAAGTAAGACTACGTGGATTGAACTGACGTTCTTCTAACAATAAGTATTTTCTCCAGATATGAACTATTTCTCGTGTTTTGTCACACATACATGAAATAAATGTTTTTTGTTAAATATAAGTAAATTATTTAATAAGCTCTAATTCTGTCGAGTGTTGTAGAAGATTATAAAAAAACCTTCGTAGTTGGCCTGTTATTGGATCGTGTGTTATACTGTTGACGCTTTCTATATGCTGGTTCTCATCAGGGATTTAGACGAGAGAAGTTTCGTTAATCGTTTCAAAAATTTTGTAATATGAAAATTCTGAATAAACTTGCACCAAGCTGGTTATTAACATTTTCTGTTGTTTAGATATAAATGAACCCCAGTGACATCCTACAAGGCAAAGTTAAATTCAACAACCTGAATTCCATTGTGATAACTAGAGAATATTCCGTCAACCACTCTTGTCACTGGTAGAGGAAGGCGTGTGTGTCAACATGACGTAACACTCCTCTCCAGGGTTACAATCCGGAATTAAGCACCTCGGACAAATTGCGCGGGGGGGAACATCTGGGAAACGCGTGCTATTTGAGCCTCCGTCAGTTTCAAAGGGCGCGCAGCCCTGCAGCATTCATCCTCCGCCTCTGTTCGTCGCCCTCGCCCTCCGCCCTCGCCCTCCGCCCTCGCCCTCCGCCCTCGCCCTCCGCCCTCGCCCTCGCCCTCGCCCTCGCCCTCCGCCCTCCCCTCCGCCCTCGCCCTCCCCCTCGCCCTCCGCCCTCGCCCTCCGCCGCTCGCCCTCCGCCCTCGCCCTCCGCCCTCGCCCTCGCCGCCTCGCCCTCCGCCTCGCCCTCCGCCCTCGCTCCGCCCTCCCGCCCTCGCCCTCGCCCTCGCCCTCGCCCTCCGCCCTCGCCCTCCGCCCTCACCTCCGCCCTCCGCCCTCGCCCTCCGCCCTCGCCCTCGCCCTCCGCCCTCGCCCTCCGCCCTCGCCCTCCCCCTCGCCTCGCGCCCTCGCACTCCGCCCTCGCACTCCGCCCTCGCACTCCGCCCTCGCCCTCCGCCCTCGCCCTCCCGCCCTCGCCCTCCGCCCTCGCCCTCCGCCGCTCGCCCTCCGCCCTCGCCCTCCGCCCTCCCTCCGCCCTCGCCCTCCCTCGCCCCGCCTCGCCCTCCGCCCTCGCCCCCGCCCTCGCCCTCCGCCCTCGCCCTCCGCCCTCGCCCTCCGCCCTCGCCCTCCGCCGTCGCCCTCCGCGTCGCCCTCCGCCGTCCCTCCCCTCGCCCTCCGCCGTCCCCTCCGCGCCTCGCCCTCCGCCCTCGCCCTCCGCCCTCGCCCTCCGCCCTCGCCTCCGCCCTCGCCCTCGCTCTCGCCCTCCGCCCTCGCCCTCCCCTCGCTCTCGCCTCCGCCTCCGCCCTCGCTCTCGCTCTCGCTCCGCCGCCCCCTCGCCCTCCGCCCTCGCCCTCGCCTCCCCGCCGCCCTCGCCCCCCCTCCGCCTCTCCGCCCTCGCCCTCCGCCCTCGCCCTCCGCCCTCGCCCTCGCCCTCCGCCCTCGCCCTCCGCCCTCACCCTCCGCCCTGGCGTTGTCACCGGCGTTGCAGGCGCGGCATCTCTCTGCTGGGGTCCCTCTCCCTGCCGCGCGCTCGCCCTCGCTCGTGTAAATTGGACAGGCGGCCCTCGAGGATTATGAGTGACTTACGGGGAGATTAGGCCCAGCGCGCCGGAGCGCCAGTGCGCCGCCTCCTGTGCTCTGCCCAGCCGCCGCAGCCGCGACGCCGGCGTCGGATTTTAGGTGGCCGTGGGAGCGGACACCCTCGCCTGCGCGTCGCCGCTGCCCTTCTTGCGCGACGGCGAGGCGCTCGGAAGTGCCCGGCTCCCACATCGAATTGCTGTTCTTGGTCGAGGGGCTGTGTGGCAGCAACTCGGAGCGTAGGGGTCAGGCCACTATATTCTCTGCCCAGTCCTGCGATCAGTTATTATGGCTCATGAGCGTGCCAAATTAACGTGGTCGGTGAGCAACATGTAGAAACGTATTCCACGTTGGAAAAATTGAGCAGAGGCTTTCGTCCTATCTATTCTTTTGTCATTCCGCCAACACGAGAAAGTTTGGATAAAAATAATTTATATATTTTACTAAAATGTAAGCAGTGTGAAAGAATGAAAAATTCGTATTTTAAGAAACATATTTATCCGGCCTGGGTAGTCGTAGTCTCTAAAGGTGAAGGGACGTGACTTCCTTGGCTTGAAGGGTCTCGGGTTCGAATCCCACCCCGGGCATGGTTGTTTTTGTGTGACTGTATGCATGTTTGGTACCGTTACCTCAAAGTTCACTACAAAACCGATGTCCAATTACAATGGTCTTTAAATGACCATATGAGTTGTTAAGCGTACTTAAATAAGTAAAAAGCAAACAAAAATATTTACACGGATTATTCTTTAATTAACCGTTGATCTATTTCGAGTTTCATTGATCTATATGGATCAAACCATGCCCCCCCCCTAACTAAACTGTTCACAATATTCAAAAGCAGTTTTTGCTCAGCAATACGAAGTCTTGGGGCTGCAAACATACTGTTTGAAATGTTTTTAGTTTTCGAGAAATTTAATCATCTTTAATTTTTTAAATGGAACTGTTTATTTTTATCACTTGCAATAGACAGATCGTAAAAAGAGGAATGCTATGATGCTACATACGGTAATGATTTGATAATATTTTGAGTCTAAAATTATGTAATTTCTGACTTGTGGTTTTAAATTAAGGGTGCAATATTCCCTGTAGCAGCCCTTGCCACTGCAGCCGGGAAGGTCACCGTTGCAAGGGCTTCTGCAGGATATAATATAGTTCAATTTAAAATCACAAGTCAGAAAGTATACTTGTACACTCAAATAATTGTCTTCTTATTTATTTATTTTCTTCCCGTTCGACTTTTGTCTTTCGGGGGTTTTGACGGGTACAGTGTTACATACAATGATTTTACATAGTCATCCTCAGACAAATGCGGGTCTCGGAATAACCCTTCACTATATTTTTAAAATTTCATATTTGGATATCTTCACTAAGAGAAGTTTGCATTTGTGGTTTAGAGAAGGAGGGAGAGTGTTTTTGGTAAAAGGGGGCAAATAATTTTATGAATTAGGGTGGGCGAAAGAGACCTTTGGGGAATCTGGATCTAATGCGTGATGGATAATGTGCGTTTTGTCCGAAATTGAATATTGGAGTGTTGGGGCATGCTGAGAGGAGAGAATAATATTTTTTGGAGGTTTGTGAGATGAATTCTGCGAGGAGAGGTATTTGAAGCTGTCGGTGGATTTCAAATTATTATCAAAATATGAACATATGATACAACATTGTTACTCTTTTTATGATGCACCAATTGCTGGAGAGAAACATCTATTATTACATTTAAATAATCGATATTATTACATTTCTCGCGAACTAAAAATATTTCAAACAATACGGTAAAGGAATTAATCTCCACAAACCTTTTGTGGAGATTATTTTCTTTTCGATATTATGGATTACCACAAGATATCTGCTACCACCACGGAATTTATTTCAAACAATATCTCTACAGAACATTACTTGGCTTATGATTCCGCATTGTTGAGCAGAAACTGAATTTCGATATCATGAACTGTTTAGAAGTTATGAGGTGGCTCACAGAGAGTATACATTATCCTTGCTCATTGAAACTCAAAATAATAAATAAACAAATAACCAAGAAAAATGCTGATATTGAGTTTATATTTATTATTGTTTTGCGTTTACGTAAATTGCGCACTTTATAAAAATAGACGTACGTGTGCAGCCTGAACAAGAACATTAGAGTAAGTGAAGTGATTTCGGGAGTCAGTCTCCTCAGTGAAGTCATCACGGAAAAAATCCTGAATTTTCACCCCCATTGCAGAGACTGCCATACTAATAATTTTGATTCTCCGAGAAGATATTTAGGGAAGTTAACGATCTCAAATGTTACCAATGTTACCAAGTTTATTGCTGTTTTTAAAGCTTGCTTTAATGCGTTCTCCAATGTACGATTAATGCTTTAGGCATTTGGAGGTCGGATTAACCCTAGTTGTTTTTTTTATTTCGTCACACAGATATAGAAGGTGAGACAATTTGCATTAGCATCATTTTTTGCTTTGCCCTGATATCAAACCCGGGACTGACTCTCAGAAAGATGGCACGCTCTTCATTAGCCACCCGAGGGCCTATCTTAATCCAATTACTTCCAATTTTCACTGTGGATAGAATTAATTCAGTTTCCTGTCTAATAGTAGTGTTAAATAAAACTTAAATGCTAATAGTAATGTTCCTTGGCAATGTCAGTATTTCAGCAATTGGTATGTTGGTATCGTTGGTATTGGCGAAAAACAAATATAACCATTTAGTCAAAGAATCACAAACGAGTTTGGGGAAAGTAAAACATTCTAAATCGCTAATTTCTGAAGAAGTGAGTACCGATTTTTTGTTGATATCGTTCAGTTTTCATTTGTAAATGTGGAACAGACCTAATAAGATTCAATTTTACTTCTAGATAATAGGTTTTAAGATTAAAAAGGCAATACGAGTACATTAAATTACAATAAAAGTGACGTATTTAATCCCGCTATAATCACATCAAAAAAATTAAAAATGAATTCACGAATTGAAGTGAATAAGTTCGTACCATTATTCCAATAAAATACTGCATAAAGGCTATATCATTAGCACGGTTTTGAAAATTAATTTATCTCTAAAATGTGCCACTAAAAAGGCTGTTCTGATTTTAATTAGGGCTTTCATTGACATCGCCATACATTGATATTTAGCAGGCCTCCTCAAAAGCCTTTAATGACACCGTTGAAGTACCAGGGCGTTAATGCACTCTCGTGAATAGTAATTATACACAATTCTTAAGAATACTAAATTGTCGCAGTTAAAGAATTTAGTTTTTTATGAGAGTTCGTGTATTCTATTTTTTCACAGTTTTAGACTTTACGTAATTTTACTTTTTTGTTATGATTTTTTTAAATGAATGATTTCTAAACGGAACAGCACTTATACTATCATGAATACGTTTGACGCAGTGCAAACAGCGCCATAAAATTGCAAGTGATACACGACGTATGTACGTAATAACTCGAAAGAGTATGTTTTAAGCACTAAGTGAATGGGTTTTTGATTTATTTTTGGTGTACCTTCTGCTACAATCTTGCACTTGATGTATGATTTTGAGAAAATCAATAATTTAGTGTTAGCCAAATCTGTTATTTAGAGTGATCATTATTTACACAATTTTGACGTCCACTAAATCTAATGTACTTAATTTATTTTACATCTTATGAGAACGTTACTCTTAAGTTGCGAATTCATCTCTCGTCAGGGTTGAGTAACACCGTCCTTTCCACCGCTAGATGTGAAATGTCAGTCAAAGTGGCCTTCTGCTCTTATCCATATTCATAGCCTTACGTGATGCGTGCGTTGAATGTACTAACACCCGATTCTCAACCGATCGCTCAGGCGTTAAGCGTTAGTAGATGTGAAAGGAAGGATTGTCAGAAACCTGTCGAGTTGTTGTGAGGTTTATCATCGTGAAGGTTAACAGTGCAATTCTCTCGTATTCCCTCTATACTGTAATAAGTGCTGCACAATCTACTGGATGAAATGATTTTGTGATTTCCAGAAAATAAGATTTATGTACTGTGAAACACTCATTCGTGGAATGCAGTAAAGCAATAGTGTTGACTTTCGTGCAGAAAGAGAGATTAATTTCGTTTTTAGATAAATGTAATTTAAAACAAATCAAGAATTTCAATGGACCTGGAAAAACTAAATAGTGTAATTGAAGTAATATGTTAATAGAATATTATATTGTTTTGTTGTTTAAAATTCACAGTTTGAATTAATTCAGGGTTTGTTGTATTGATGTGTTTCTTTTTGCTTTTTAAAAATATATGTGATATGTTTAAGAACTTTTTGAATGTTGTTCAATTTCCCCATTCGAATACACCCCATCTAACGCTGAGATCCCATTAGTGGATAAATTAGGAAGTGATGCTTATTAAGTAACCAACTGGCTGGGGTAGATTTAATGCAAATTGCTGTCCAAGCAACTTTTGTCGAATCATCCGCACTCGTTCAGGGGAGTATTAGATGATTGATGCACCACACCCCAAGGGCCAGCTGGGGGGCGTTTTCGTTTTCACAAAACGCAAAAAAGGGCGGCGGTAGCAACATCAAGGACTTATTGTCAAGGTTTTACAGTAGCCTGAACCACGCCGAAAGCCGGATACAGCGAGAAGAGATACACTTCAGTATTATTGGTCTCGGCACAGTGTGAGGTGCATTTAGAGGCTAGAGACACCATCGCTTTCTCGTCTCTCGCGTCGTAAATTTGTCCCTCTCCGTCTGCCGGTTTCGCGTTCCCATCAGACGAATTTCCAGGGGCGTGTGGGAGTGGGGGAAGCGGCGGCGGCGGCGGTAGCGAGGCTGGAGAAGACGCGAGCGCCGCCAGTCCGGAAGCGCCTGGCGCGCGCAGAGACAATCCGCGAATATGGGAATAAATTGAATACGCGGTGCCGTAAACTTTCTCTGCGAGGCGGCGGTGGCGGTGGCGTGGCGGGCGCGGCGGGCCGTGGAGGTGGCGGCGCGGCGGTGCGCGGCGGTTGGCGGGCGCGGCGTGCGGCGGGGCGCGGTGCGGCGCCGGCGCGGCGGCGCGCGGCGGTGCGGCTACGGTGGCGGCGGTAGAGGAGGAGGAAGCGAGGCGCGCGGAGGGCCTCGTGTAGTGGGACGGAGACACAGGCGAGACGGCACTGCGGAAGTTAGTGTGCAGCGCAGGACAATCCGGACTGCGGGGGGGGATGGAAGGGTGGGCTGAGGCCGGTTGTAGTCTTGTGGGTCGAACTGAATGGGGACAAGGGGGACGGTAGAGATTTTTATGCGTGGTAGTATGCATGAAAGAAATATTCATTTTCTTCATTTTTTTTTCAGTGTATGATTACGTGAAACACTATTTAAATATAAAAATAGAAGGTTTGGAAGTGAATGATTGCAATGGAACGATTTAAAAGTGAATTTTCAAATTAAGTGAGAAATAAGGATTATCCTTTTTAATTTCCTATTTGACCTTATTTATTGGAACTAGCGTAGAACGTGGCCCAAGAAATTACAATTCTTTCCCTGATCATGGCGCTACGCGTGTGGTTGCTTGTGGTTTGCTCCATAGCCAAGTCCTGAATCTTAATTCCTTTGTATTTCCAAAAATTGTTAATTTTGGCTTTCTTTCGCGTGTTATTTCTTTTTTTATTTAAGGTTCAATGTGATGTCATAGCGGTAATGTAAGTTACAACTTGCCTGACGCCTGTAATACAAGACAGTATCATAATTAATCCATGAGCGCCACTGGCAACACGGTGTTTTGTGCTGCGACAAATGAAGGAGGCCCGAACGCGACAATGGCGTGGATGGTAGTGAGGTTGCGACATCGATGGCTATGTTTCCAGAACATCGTCTTTTTGAGGAAACATCGATGTATTAAAATCAATTTTTTTTAAATCGATGTTTTTTTTTTTTGTGAATGAAAAATTCCCATTGTCACTGTATTGTGAAAGTTAAAATAAGAAATATTAGCTGACGGTAACACTGTGCGAACCAAACGGAACGCTATTCCTACTATACTCATCAAACGTATTATCTATCACCAGAGATGCCCCAATTGCCTGATATTTCCTACGCCCTCCTTTCTATTTCGCACATGGAGAGGCGAATTCATAGGGTTGAATGTATGGCGTGCCCCTTCTTCCCGTACCCCCATTCAGTGAACTGGAGACTGATCCTCTGAGATGGCCCTGGGCGATCGAGCTTAGTTTTGTCCTTAGTTTTTATTATTTTTTAGTTTGTTTTCAGTTAAATATTTATTATTGATCAGTGTTAGGTTCTGATGACCTAGAATTGTTTTTAAATAGCCTATAAATGTCTCAAAAATAAGGGAAAAATTACCTATTTTTTAAAAAATATTCAAAAATATGTTCGAAAATGTTTATTTATTCAATGAAATTTAAAATTTAATATTAAATTTACTTATATAAAATTATATCTATTTAAAAGTCTATTTTAGGAGGAAATGTAATACTTAGCTCCATCTTCCTTCCAATTTTCTTCGGCTATGAAAGGTCGAGGAAGTTACCGAAACCGTATAATTTTGAGAGTTCGAAAAATAGAGACCACTGCAGTAGTGGATTTCGCCATGAACTTATGATACAATGGAAAGTTTATTTTAGTGTGTTATTGTAAATTTATGAAACATTTATTAACAAAAAGGAAACAAAAGGCGTAAAAGTGACAAAAATGATGCAAACGTCGAATGAAATAACTTAAAAAATTAAAATATTGCAAAAAAGCCAAAAAATTACCCAGCTACGATACATTTCTCTCATCTATGTCATGATAAACCAATGAAAAGATGGCATGTCATCAGAATCCGAGCCCGGATAATAATGAATAAACAGGGCAACTGTCAAATTAAATTTTGTTGTGCATGAACACATACATCCATGGTTGTTAGTCGATGTATTAACATCGGTGTTCGGTAACATTGTGTTTTTGTTTCTTCTAGAAGGGACCATATTCACAGGTCAGGAAACAATTGAACGTCATGCAGGGCGGTGACATTGCAACAGATAGTGATGAACGCATTTACAAAAGAGCTAACTGTAAACGAACGCACTAAAAAATGAGTGCATGGACATAATACACAGTAATGCTGCCAACAGTAGGCAAGCAGTAGCTGTGAAAGCTATCCCTTCTTAGGGGCCTCCATAAATTACGTATCGCAAATTTGGAGTATTTTGAATACCCCCTCTCCCTCCTGTAACAGACCTGTAACGCGCACTTGAACCACCCCTCTAATTATTTCGTAACGCTTGCAACAAAATCCCCCCTCAATACAATAAGTAAAACTCTATTTTAAAGCAGAAACGAGTTGTAGGAATTGTACTTGTGTTACATATTAAAATTTATGATAATTAATCGGAAAATTAGTTGGTGGTGCGGACTGCACATAACAATAAGACTGGCAACATTTTTTGAACGAAAGAAGGATGAGTATGCGAGAATATTTCTAAAACGCCGTCGAGGATAGCGCATACGCTCCCAGTCTAATTCGCTAGCTCATTTCGCAGATCATTTTTGAATATATTCTTTGTAATCTAGTAAGTTCAGTAATGAAACATATTCATAGACTTCATTCATGGAGTAACAATTTAAACTTCTTTACTTTATTACATTTTTCATTTAATTTGTTAATATTGTAATGTTTTAGTACAAGAATGAATAAAATAAAGTATTTCAGCGAATGTTGAAATATTTTAAAAAGAAATATCAGCATTACGTAACACTAATCTATGACCCCCTACCCATATGTAACGAAGCGTGACGCTACCTCAAACCCATTCTCCCTCTCGTCAACGTTACGCAATGTATGGCCAACCCCTTGTAGTAATCTCTCTGTAAATCGATGTCGCATCGCTCGCGGGCAGCGGAACGCGCGACGCAGCGCCGCTGGGCAGAGCCACTTTCGCGGAAGCGAGGCGCCCCCCCCCCCGGCCGCGGAGGCTGAGCCGCACGAGGTCGCGAGCTGCCGCCGCCCAGCGAGAGGCTGAATGCGCGCTCCTTTATCCAGGCACGAACTCGCGACCCACAGCCAGGAAGGTGGCGGGCCTTAAGGCGCTGAGAATTGCTGCGGATACTTCACGATGCTTTTGTTGAACTTTTTTTACATCAAACTACCTGGGGGAAATATATATTAAGAATTCTATAAGTATTCTTCGTATACGAATGTGAATTTTTGTTGCTGAATACTAGTTATCGTTGTCAACTTTTTTCGATAGTTAATAATTGTTATTTTATGGATGCATTACAAAATTAAGCGAAGAAAATTACAAATTTCAAAGAAAAACAAAGATTTTTAACATTCGTTTTAAATATTGATTAAATTATAACGTGTTAATAGTCAAGCCAAAGAACACACTCAACAAACTATTTTATTTCAAAGCGGTTGATTAAAAATAAAAGAAAATACAAAAATTGTTTCTATCGTTGTTTTTTCTCCAGTTTTGAGCATACCTTTTAATGTCTTTGTTATTTTTTATATCAGTACCATTTAGAAACAGCAACAATTCTGAAAGTTTAATTGGGTTCTAATTCCTCGAAGAAAATGTGTTTTTATCGCAATAGAAAAGAAATACAATATTCTACACGAATTATTTAATTTAATGGAAAAAATCTTAGAATCTGTCGGTTGAAGACACTTTGTCAGAGTTATTTTCTCTCTATAACATGATAGGTTGGCGCTCTACAGCAAGAGTTCTCGGAATTCTTAATAAAAATAATTTTAAAAAATCTGAAACTGTGGTTGCGAGTCTTTATACTTGATAGTGCTGGGTAATTGATAGTGCAATATCTTAGAGAATACCTACGGGCATTGAAATACTACTTCCTTGACCACGTTTTCTTCAGCAAATACACTAAATTCAATGAATACACACAGATTATTAATGCAGCTTTGTGTACGTTAGAATTGTATTTCAAAGGAAGTGCCGCATAGGAATTAGGAATAAATTATACGGTAAAATGAAGTAATTAAGTACGACAATGAGTAATGAAAAGTGTAAAGAACTTATGTTCATTTTATTTATGTGTCCTAAATATTAAGCAACAAACATATACACATGCGAGAGTAAAAATATACATTCTAACGGAGTTACGTGTGACGAACACCCAAATGCTTGCACATTTTATAACGTCTCAGTTGATTACGATCTGTCCAATAACGATTCTAATAACGTCGGTAAAAACGAAGTGCCTAAATTCGAAAGTCTGCACCAGTCGTTTCCAACGTGCTTCGGTTAAACTTCCGCCACGTGGCTCGAGCTCGTATATTATCTTTTTCATAACTTTCGATGCCGACACCGAACGGCGACGGAACAATGAAAGATTTATAAGACTCCATCTTCGAGCATTGGTTATCTAAAACCTCTTTCCCGTTAAGTCATGTGGCGGTGACGTAAGATATCGTCGTGTCTTCCTCTTGCGTCGGTGTTCCACTGGATGCGAAGTGGCTGGCGAATAACGGTGTCAGCGTACCGCACAATCGGCACGTCGCCGGACCGGATTGGCGGGGCGCGGGCGGGGCGCGGGC
>BOPP01000010.1:10781392-10795875 GCA_017312745.1 Gryllus bimaculatus | reverse complement strand
CCGACCCCGCATCACCCTTTTTCACCCGCCACACCCTACTCCAACCCGCCACACCATCCCATTTTTACAGACACACCTCTCAATACACCGTCACACCCCTCCATACTCCACCACACCCCGCCTGACCCCGCCACAACACGCACCCACTCCACCCCGCCATACCCCTCCATTCCCCGCCGCAACACTACATACCACGCTACACCCCGCTACACACACATTGCTGCGCACCCTCTCATTGCTTTTTCTACGCTCGTCGAAGACTCCCTCCGGCAGCCGCCACCGCAGCCGAGACAGTGCGAAACGCTGTGGCTACCCTAACCTGCCATCGCCGCCACATTCATCAGTTCTTATTCATCAACCTGGGCTGTTTCCACCCTGCTCAGCGTCACTCTGAGCTTCTTCAAACTCCCCCCTTATCCTTTGTCCTTCCGCTTTAGAATCTGCTCCTCCGCTTCAATGTACCTTTCTTTTCCCCTCTTCTTCCTCTTCCTTCCACCTATCCGACGCGCCCTCAGTGTAAACCACATCTCCTTCCTTCCCCTCCTTCTTTCTCTAACCGCAAAGCCTTCTCCGCCTCCACCGCTTCCTCCGGTTCACTTCCACACCATTCTCCATCCCCACATCACGCGTCGCCATCTCGACCAGCAGCGTTTCCGCTTGCAATACCGCCGCCCCCGCCTCGGCCCTTCTCCCATCGCCTCTGCACACTTCGACCCCGTCTACGCCCCCCTCGCAGCCGCTGCGAGCGCCCGGAAGTGGGGAGTCGTCGCCTCAAAGACTCCCCGCGCTGCGTGCGGACGAGAATTCATTACATTAACAATGCAGCGCGTGGGCCCCTGCTGCCGCCCCAGGCTACCGTGTTGCGGGCGGCGGCAACGCAGGCAGTGGTGTAGAGAACGGCAGCAGCGGTGTATTCAAGGACAAGGGAGAGAGAGAGAGAGAGAGAGAGAGGTTAGAAGGAAAGAGAGGTAGAAGGAAAGAGAGGTAAGAAGGACAGAGAGAGGTTAGAGAAGAGAGGTAGAAGGAAGAGAGGTAGAAGGAAAGAGAGGTAGAAGGAAAGAGAGGTAGAAGGAAAGAGAGGTAGAAAGGAAAGAGGGTAGAAGGAAGAGAGGTTAGAAGGAAAAGAGAGGTAGAAGGAAAGAGAGGTAGAAGGAAAGAGAGGTGAAGGAAAGAGGAGGTAGAAGGAACAGAGAGTAGAAGGAAAGAGAGGTAGAAGGAAAGAGAGTAGAAGGAAGGAGAGGTGAAGGAAAGAGAAGGTAGAAGGAAAAAATAGGAGAGAAACAGGTGAAGGAGAGAGAAGAGAGGTGAGGAGAGAGAGAGACGGTAGAAGAGAGAGAGAGAGGTAGAAGGAGAGAGAGAGAGGTAGAAGGAGAGAGAGAGTGAAGGAGAGAGAGAGAGGTAGAAGGAGAGAGAGAGAGAGAGTAGAAGGAGAAGAGAGAGAGCCCGGTAGAAGGAGAGAGAGAGAGAGAGGGTAGAAGGAGAGAGAGAGAGAGAGGTAGAAGGAGAGAGAGAGGAGAGAGAGAGAGGTTAGAGGAGAGAGAAGAGAGAGAGAGAGGTAGAGGAGAGAGAGAGAGAGAGAGGTAGAAAGGGGAGAGAGGAGAGAGGGGTAGAGGGTAGAGAGAGGGGTAGAGGGTAGAGAGAGAGGGGTAGAGGGAGAGAGAGGGGTGGAGGGAGAGAGAGAAGTTGGCTGAAAGAGCGGTGAAAGGGATATTTTTTGTTAGAATGCGGAGGAAATGGAGAATGCGATATAAGTGAGCCAACAGAGCGACCAAAAACATTAGTTGGACTCAAAATTACAAACCGGAATGAGCATTAGAAATATCGAAATCGAAAATAATTGGCTTGCAAATTGTGGAGAGACCTGGTTTGAGGACTATTAAGCAGATGAATATGGGGAATATTATAAAGGACTGTGAAAGGAGCGGGGGAAATTCTGGACACACAAACAAGGGAGGGAAAGAAAAACACATTTTTGAGATGAAATAAAAATGTTTTTCAATCGTGTTCAGGTAATTTTATATGGTATAATGATGGTAAAATATTAAATTAAAGGATTTAAAGAATAAACTAGAGAGATATCTATATTACTAATTTATAAAACGAGAGATGAAAGAAAACTATGCAATGTGGTGTCTGTGATCCCATTAGATACCTATGAACTCGGGAAAATCCAAGGACATTTTGATTTTGACTGCAAAATGCAGATATATGATTACGTTATTGCGCCTACTCCCTACTGCCCTATAGACTAATTATATAAACTCAATGCGACACTGCTGATGATACAACTGACGTCAGGCAACAGCAAAAATCCTGAGAAAAAAAGAGCCACTCGCCATAAAATATTTGCTATTCATCTGTTGTACTATGGAATGGTAAATGTTTTGCTGTTCTTGGTATGCAAAGGACTATTGTGTCATGCTACATTATGTTTCTACAGTATTCATGAAGACTATTTTTGTTAAAATATTTAATCCATTGCAGTTTTATTGTTTTTTAACTGTTAGTGAGCAATGTGCTTGTTACTTTTTGGGAAACCATTTGCTGTGGTTTTGTTCAGAAGTATTTTTGCGGCTGCGTGGCACTAATAAATATAAAACTTGTTATCTTTGAAAGTTGAATATATAATTACCGGATAGGATGTAAATAGTAGAGTAGACGCGAGCAAAGGAACGTATGTCATAGAAGTTGATAGTGAAGTTTGGGGAAAAAATGATTGCCTTCTAAGTGTTCAAGAACAGCACACAATGATACTAATTTATAGTTATGGATTTTCTTGTAGCATAAGATTCAAGAAATTTAAAGAAAAAAGCAACAGATCGAAAGGAGAAGGCGAATCAACTGATCACAAAAATAAAATTGATTATTGGAATGTGAAGGAAAAGAGAGATGGGGATCCACATAAGGGTAAAAAATGCTTTCAGAGCAGAAGAAAATAGTGTTGAAAATTGCAGTAGGAGCGAGAAAAGTTTCACTTTTGCCTTTATGGAATATAACGGTACATCAAATTAACGTTTCATCCTCAGTTGATTGTTTAATTTGAATTTAAAGTTTTTAATTTCAAAAAAGTAAAAACCTGGTACATTCATCTCACGAGTTTCGCAATGGAAAATGATTATCTTTGTTGTTTACCGTTTCCAAAACGTTAATCACACTTTGTAATCTTGTTGTAGTCTCGATGTAGTCGGAAAAGTGAACGAACGAGATGGGAATTACATTGATTGGAAAGTAAATCAAAGGCCTTGAAAAAGAAGAGTAGAGGGCAAGGCAACGGGAGAAGGAACGAGAAAGGTCATGAGAAGCAGCGAAAGGAGCAGAAAGCAACTCGGGAGTTGGGGCCGGGGACCGAGCGGAGATGGAAGCGGAAACGGAGGTGGCGGCGGCGGCGGCGGCGGTCCCTGTGCATCAGGGAACTTGATTACCGCGACGTAAGGCTACGCGCTAGAGCCCTTCCCGACCTCAACACTCCCGTCCTCGTCCCTCAGCCCTCTGCCCCGCCACTTCCCTCTCCGTCCTTTTCGCGTTGCCCACCCTCCTGCCCCGCCCCTGCTTGCTTCGTTCCCTTCGCGACGTCCTCCCCATCTCTCTCTCCCGCCGAGTCTTCCTCCCTCTCACCACAGCTTTCTCTCACAGCATCTTTCTCTCTCATATCGCATCTTTCTTTCTCTCGCTGCTCTCTCACCGTGTCTTTATGTGCCTCTCTCCCTCCCCTTGTTTCTATATATGTCTCTGTCTCTCAGCACGTCTCTCTCTTATCGTGTTTATCTCTCTCCTGTCTGTCACCTCTCTTTGTCTCTATCACTGTCACCGTGCCTATCTGCCACTCTCCCTACCCGTGTCTCTCTATGTGCCTCTCTCCCTCACCGAGTCTTTCTCTCTCACCGCGTCTCTATCTACCTCTCTCCCTTCCCGTGTCTATCTGCCTCTCTCCTTTCCCGTCTTTCTCTTTCGCTCTCATCGTGTCCCTATCTGCCTCTCTCCCTACCCGTACCTCTTTCTCTCTGTGTCACCGTGTCTCTATGTGCCTCGCTCCCTTTCCTTGTTTCTCTCTCTTCCCGTGTCTCTCCCTCCCTCCCCGCGTCCCCCCCCCCCAATTCGCCACTCCACTTCCAGCTTCCTTAGAGGTAACTTCCGTCGCCGGGGAACCGTGCTCCGCGAAATAATTTTAGATAACCTCTCCCTCTTCGCGGGCGTCTAAATGAATTTCGCGATTGCAAGGTTTCGCGCGCCCGCCCGTCCTCCCGGCCGCGCGCCGCCGTCGCCGTCTGTGTCGGCTTCCCTATTCGATTGGGACGCGCTTATTGGATGGGGCGACGTGCTAACGGCAGTGGCGGTGCAGCCATTTCCCTCTGGCTCAACTCTCTGGCAACTCTGTTACGTACTCGTTCAGCACAGGTTTCATGTCGCGTGTCAAAGCTATCTAACTGCGTCGGCGCATTTCCGTCAGCGCGTTTGACCGCTGTTTAGACTTCCCTCCAATAGAGGGCACTCTGTAGTTGGGGTGATTTCGAAATTGCAGTGAATTTTCGTTGTGAAATGATTTTGCATTACGTCCATGTGTATTTTTATTTTGAAATTCCGCACATTACTATCAACAAAAATTTACCTCGAACTACGACTTTATACCCAGTTTATTTAAGAATTTTTGTGTAACATCTTGCTATTATTCATTAGCCTTTTCATTTGTAGAGATAGTGTGAATTTGGTACAACTAAATTAAATAAAGGAATATCTGAAATTATATTAAAACATAAATTTTGTCAAGCGTACGTTTTTATTATGTACCATTTCCCTTTATGTTTGTCTCATAAATGTCCAAAAACATTTGCAGATAACTGCGGATATCTCTTGGACTACGCAGTAAGAGGGAGAATATTGAATATGAAATTATTGTTTTTGTCTATTGGAAAATCAGAAGAATTGTTTTTTCCACAAAGGTAGTAGGAAGAGTAAATATATAATAATTGATAAATACACATTTCAAGATAATTAGATGTGTGTCACACACAAACAGGATGTTTGTGCTAATACGAGTTATTTGCAATCGGTTTTGTATGTGTCATATGCACAAATGTCAAATTCAATTGATGCTTGTAAGGATTATTGAGAATTGTAAACCATCTTCTTATAACTCAAACTACATTAAAAGTAAATTAACTCAATTTATTCATAATCAGAAACAGTTCATGTACACATCAAATATGTCATCAGTGGCCTTTGCTAAATGAACTATTCATCACATCGGATCCCATCGTCATATTAGTCACCGTTCGAGTCGAATTTCTCGATCATTATATTTAGAAACATTGTCGATTTCGATGGTGCACGACCTCATCGATTACCGATGTTACGTCACATACATGTCCATACCATTCAATTGTCTCCAATTATTACCTTTATGCAAGGAAGAAATATAATATTTAATTCAAAATAAAACAAAATATTTATTTGAAGTTGTTAAACGTTGCGTAAAATATTGTCAGTGAAGCATTTTTTCTTATCTCTTCTTTATTAAACATTTCAACTCAAACTATTTCTTTTGTTACCCGAGGTAAAACGTATCTTAAGAGTTTCACCGATATAAACTCGTTTAACCATTCATTGCCTCAAGTAAATAAACTTGCTCTAACGTTTAGATATGCATCCACTTCATATGGACCCGGGAAACAATTTTATAATCATATGATCTTTAGGAAACTGTCATTCTTTTTCCTTATGTGAAACCACTCCCCATTTTGTTCGTTGCAAGGCATACTGTCAGATAAATTACCTTTGACAAGTGACAATGTAATGCGGAGGGCTCCCGCCAGCGATCCAACCAGGTAACGCACGAAATGCCTACTGACACTAGCGTTGACAATCTTGAAATTTCGAAATGTTTAAATGATTTGGAAAAGAATTGGTCTTGATTTTACAAATATACCTGAACCTTACATACCACATGATCATGTTTAGGGGATTTATTTTGGCTTCTTGTGATCAGTAAGGTTGTGCGATGGAATGAAAGTTAATTTATTTATTATTTATTTAGTAGGTAATTATTACAAGCAAATTAGCTTACTTGATCCTATGTGGCTATGCCGAAGGCCTTTTAGCCATTACAATACCTACATCCTTTCGCGTTCTAATCTTTCGAATTCTGGTATTCACCCCAAATCGTCTCTCCCTCGCATCAAAGCCGCGGAAAAGAGACCATAAGGTACGAAAGTTAATTTGAAATGCTGACCAGCGCGGGTTTACGCTGCTGCGGGGAACAGGTTGCAGCGGGCTACGTTTGTCACCAGTCGCCTTATCTGCCTAATGCATTCATCGCGTCAGATCCTATCGCCGTGTCACTCAGCTCTCGAACCCCGCGTCCATTACATTGCGATAGCCCGTGTCGGAGATCGAACCAGCGAACGCACGCCACAACCGTGCAGCACCAGGTTGTCGCCCGTCTCTGATTCATGAACGAGCCTTCTTCTGCCGGTGGGATTGTGCGGTCCTTCTGGAATATCGTATTAGAGATCGCCCGCATTCTCTGTTCATCGCTGCTGAACATGAAAACTGCTCGTGAGAAATCTACTGATGTTTTACTTGAAGCTCAAACTGGCGTAAACTCGAATTAACACAAAATTGTTGAAATTAAAAAAAATCACGTACCCGATCCGCAAATTCGGAGGTGTTGTCGGTCTTCACAACCTGACGAACTTAGCATATTAGACGTATCCCGCAGTTTTTGAAACCGTATATCGCAGCTATTAAATTCAAATACGCGTTCTACGCACCATGGACTTGCTCAACAATGACATGAATTCAGAGCCCTTAGCGAGCAGCAATGTAGGCGACGACACGCGCAACATGGGTGTTCGCCATCATGTACGCCATCATGTACGCCGCTCGTCATCTCCAGAACGAGTCTTCTCTGTCCGGGTTCCGTCTTCTGTGTGTTGACAGTGTTGAATGAGACCGCCCGCGTTCCGTTTTCATTTCGGTCCGTGCAGCACTGCGCGAAGGATTCACCGCTGTTAGCTTGAAGCTCAAACTACAGTTAACTCCAATTTACACAAATTTATCGAAACTAGAAAGTCACGTAACCGATCCGCAAATTCAAAGTCGTTTGTGGTCTTCACAACCTTAGCACCTTGCCTTCAGCAGCCTTCACAACGTTAGCAACCTTGCAACTTAACGGACCATTAGACTCTCGGCGCGTCCTCCGGGGTATTCGAAACCGTATCCAATAGCCATTGAATTCAGATGGTGCTCCACGCACCATCGACTTGCTCAACAACGCTATTAAAACCACACCCCTGCCGTAGAGCGAAGCAGACGTAGGCACACGCGACGCGGGTAAACGCCAGCATGTACGCCACGCCGCTCGTCATCTCGTGAACGAGTCTCCTCCACCCGGAACGATTTCCTCTTCGCGGCGGCAGCGGTGGTGGCGGAGGCGGCGGCGGAGGCGGCGGCGGAGGCGGAAGCGGAGACGGTGGTCGTGGTCGTGGTTGTGGACGTTGTCTTAGTAGTGGTCGTGTTCGCGGTCGTGGTCATGGTGGTGGTCGTGGTTGTGGTGGTGGTCGTGGTGGTTGTCGTGATCGTGATTGTGGACGTGGTCGTGGTTGTGATCGTGATTGTGGTCGTGGACGAGCTCGTGGTCGTGGTCGTGGACGAGCTCGTGGTCGTGGTCGCGGTCGCGGTCGCGGTCGCGGTCGCGGTCGCGGTCGTGGTCGTGGTCGTGGACGTGATCGTCATCGTGGTCGCGGTCGTGGTCGTGGTGGCGGCGGCGGCGGCGGCGGCGGCCTGCAGTGATCCGGCGCCGCGAGCGATCTCCATTCAGTGCGGCGCGAGTGCCGAGCGCGAGAGATCGACAGCTTGTTCATTAGCGGCGCGCCCACCTCGCCGGCTAATCGGCGCCGATTTCCTCGCGCTCCGCCGCTGTCTCCGCGGCGCATTTGTCACCCGCGCGCGCCGCCGCAGCCCGCGCTTCAGTTGCTGCCGCGCCCACATACGCCACATACTCCGAGAGACTTGGGGGAAAATAATTTTATTTTTAGACAGACTCTGGTAGGAGCGGTTACGTTTAGGGCGTGCACGGCGTGATAGAAGTTCGACGTTTGATAAAAGAGGGACGATGCCCAAATAATCAGATAAAACTGTGAATACAGCAAACAAAACAAAATACTGTCGCCTGACCGCATCAGCTAATAATGTAACACTATTGTTACCCAATTAAGTGATTTGTATACTTGAATGAAAATAAAAGGAATGCCAAAAAGGGTTACTGAAATTTGTATGTCACACGGTAAAAGTGATTTTAATTTGATCGTAGGATTTCCTACACGCAGAATAAAATGTCCCTCGTATTCGTATCACAACTATTTTCTATTTTTTTTTCTAGTCGGTGAAAAAAAAATGAGAAACGTAGTCTAATCTTTTGCTGCTTTAAAGTTGACAACTGATAAATAATGCTTCCTATGTTATCCACGTATTGCATCATTTATTATTTATTTCTGATGAACGATTTATGCTCCTTTTTCAAGCGCTACAGGCTTCAAGGAAAATTAATTTTGTATAAGTGCTGACAGTTAAATTTGACCTGCTAAATAATGAAATCGCCCCATTAACTGTGCTGTAAATTAGAAATCTTCTCTATGCTAGGTTTATATGTAATAATAAATTATGTAATAATATATCTTCTAAATATAATCTTTATGCATTAGAATTATCCTTATAAAATCCTGTTGCAATAAAAATTTGTAAGAAAAAGATTGCATTTAGACATTGGCCAAAAATAATATATATATTAAAAATAATTACAAGACAAATATAAATCAAATAATAAATTCAGTATTGCTGTTGCGATGAGGAAATATAGATGCGGTATAAAAAATAGTACTTAATTATCGTACAAAAAGCGACTGTCGAGTCTCAGCTTTACGTTGATTAAGCTACTACACGACATTCCCAACAGCGGGGCATCGCCCTAGCCGAGACAATCTTTAAGTTCCTGACTGAACTCCCGGCATGTGAGGTAGTGAAGTTAGGTGCAAGTGTAAGTGAGGGGTGAGGATATGACAAGGAAGAGGAAGCTGAGATTGCTTACCGTGCGTTGCGCGTTTTTAGGATACTGCTCTGACATTCACCTGATATTGATTCAAGAAACATCGGAAAACTACCGATTAGAACAACCGGTCGCAAGAATTCTCCTCCAGACAACGACTGAATTCGACCTACTAGCTTTGTAGGTGGTCTCTAAATCCTCCTACCGACGGAAATCGAACCCTTCGCCCTCCCGGTCAGAGGTACTGCCGTGACATCAGTTGATGCCCTGAGCCACCAAATGGATATTAAACTTGTGCTGCGTAAACAGCATACACTTACTCGCTATTAGTATTAGTTATGTAATGCTATTTTTCTACTCCCATTGTTTAATTCTCTCATTTGATGGCTCTAACCCGTTGCATAATGATACTCATTACAATACAGATTTAATTATGACACAGGTTCTTGACCACAGAAGTTTAATATTGACGAGTATTGACATTTCAAATCACATTGACAAATCAAGTATTGACATTTAAATAATCATTGAAAATCGTTCTAGTAAATGTTTCGTTCGAATGTTTACAGTAAATTTGCATTGTAATACTATATTACGCTTGTCAGTTTTAATTTATTTTATTATTAGACACTATGACGTTGAATATTATTACTTTTTAAATTACAAAAAATATTCTAGCTTGGCCATTGACCCTCTGAAGCCGCATAAGATAAATAAATTGATATGATTTATATACAATGACCATTTGAGACATTATAGACATAAATTTAGTGTTGTATATAATACGATACAGTGGTTATATACACTAGTTTATAAGAAAAGACTCATCGGTCTATGTCTATGGAGGACCGAAAAATTCTCTTGGTAACTTTCTTTTCTATCTTTTGCGATGAGGATTTTTACCTATGTAAAAGTGAATAGCTGAAGGGATCTTTATTATTTTAGAATACAATTTATCGAATGAGAGGGAGAAATGGACGGGGATTGATGTAATGCGAAGTTCATTATGTAACTGCGCATTCAGAATGTACCAGGGAGCTTTTGTAATGGTGCGTAGGAGTCTATTTTGTAAAAATTGAATTTTGTTGATGTTTCTTTTGGCTAAGACAGCCCAGACTGGAGAAGTATAGGAAAGTATGGGTCGTATAATTGCTTTATAGAGGTGAATAGCAAGAAGGAGATGTAGGGGGAATGTTTTTTAGAAAATTGGATTAAATTGATGGACTCTATTAGTCGCTAGCGTTAATCGGTGTTTTATATTTTGCTGCCATGTAAGCCTAACAGAACTCCTAGATATTTGACAGTTGGAATATTATTTAAAATAAATTGGATCGTAACTTCACTTTGATCTCATTTGACTAGCGCAAAAAACCTGCCAATTCTTTAGTTTAAAATGTCTAGTGAATCAGAGGTTGAGTTGGTACAGTCAGAAATAAGAGAAAAAGCGAAAATGGTGACATCCGAACTATTGCCGCAAAATTTGTACTCTCTCGCAGGCGGACTGGTAAACCAAAGACCCCTACGGCAGGGTAGGGTAGCTGTCCGCTAAGTGGCCATGGCTGAATCCTACATGCCAACTACCCCAAAACTATTCAATGTAAAAGTGTAACTTAAAAAGGTAAACATAAGTCGTAGAAAAAGTACCGTATGCAACTCGATGTAATAGGTATTATACATTCGAGTAACAACTAGACACTCGTGTGACGTTTACGACACTCGCTCGTTCCTCGCACATATAACACACTCGTTACATCATCGTTTTATAATGTACTGTTATACCACAATTTCTCTCCGAATTATTTTTTGTAAAACTCATTTGAAATTGTAGAACATTTGGTGCGAAAAATAAGCAGTATGCGCGAGAGTAAAATAATTAAAAGTTAATAAATAATACGATACTCATAGCGTTGGCAAACAAATGCACACACACACACACACACACACACACACATATTGTAATGCCCATAACTTCTCGGGATATGTCGGGCGCCAGGTTCAGTTCCTGTAACGAATGGATGGAAGTGAAGGGAGGGTCAAAACATCAGATCCATGTTGACTCGCTTTCTGACAAAATTCCAATTGTAAATTCCTGACACCATGCAGCTTTGCCACCGGAAAGTTACAGGTCACTAGAGAGGCGACCACCAGTGACTTCCATTTAAACTTATGTTACGAGGCTTCATAACCCTAAACAGTTAATGAACCAAATCCCTTTAACACTAACATTAATAACTTTTTCTAATGACTTTCTGCATAATTTTAACTCACAATACAAAGGCCGTGGCCAGCGGCCATTCTTAATCTCTTGTCAAAAATGTTCCTGCAAATGAGCCCCGCAGTCATAACTACGGAGCATTAGTTCGGACTTCGGTTAAAAATACCGGATTATTCACCCACTGGCTTGGCGGTGGCTCCCGCGACGGCGCCGGATGGCGGTCCTCATTCGAAGACGGGCGGGCGGCCTCAGGTCCACTGGGTGTTCCTCCTCGGCTGGCAGCGTGTAGTGTCGGAGCCGTCAACTCGTGCGGGGCTCACGTGCGTTGAGGACACACCGGTTACTGGCCGAGTTTCTCCGGGCTTGAATGGGACACCGATATTCCCTGGCACTAGAGGCAGCGGACGCAGATGCTCTTACGCGAAGTGACGCAGGATCTTGGCCAGTATCTCGCGTCCAAGTTACCTCCGCCTTAATTTTTAAAAGTGCATTACTCGTAGAATACTGGAATGGTATACGTGTCTATTCGCAGAATCTCAATCCTCCGACCTAAGTGTTCTCTTCACGCAAGAGATCTGTAATGCTCTGCCATTAGTATAGAAAGATGTGCTCTATTCGAGATGAAACATCGAGTGATATGTTCGCATAATTTCTGTCCAGCTTAGACAGTGGCCTTTAGAGACTGTGAGTAAATTCGGCTTCTAAACCGACAGAATACAGACAGAGAAATATAATTGGCTCCCATTCGCGAAGGTCACCTATTTAATACTATAATACACTTTTGTGTTTGAACGGTAAGCTTTATGACTAGTCTCACACATGGATTTTTCAGTATATCCTTTTGCGAAAAACGGCTCCCGATTAAATTTGTCTCTATATCTCTACATCGAAAGAACAGTGAAAATCCTAATATGGTATAAAATATAGCTTTACGGCTATCATATTGTTACTTATACCAACCCACCATCGACAGATCAAGTTAACTTCAAGCTATTCGCCCTAAGCTCATACAACTATATTTTACAACGATCTCTGTCTCTTACCTGCCAAATATTATAAAAACACACTTCATCTCATCGATACAATTTTACCTCGCTGACCGACTTCCCTACCACTGGACAGCCGAATTAGTGTAGTTAATCTACGATGCTACTAATAGGTACGCAAAGCTAAGAAACATACTTGAGAGCTGCGGAATCACAAAATGTTTCTGATATGTTCTGTCGCCAATCCAGAGCCTTCAGTGTGCCTTGATGGTCTACCT
This sequence comes from Gryllus bimaculatus, assembly GCA_017312745.1. Lineage (NCBI taxonomy): Eukaryota > Metazoa > Arthropoda > Insecta > Orthoptera > Gryllidae > Gryllus > Gryllus bimaculatus. Next base: position 10,783,356 of record BOPP01000010.1, on the reverse strand, counting down.
TCTTGTCTTTTTGTACTATGAGAGCAAAAAATTCTCGGTCACGAGACCGAGTCACCCGCAGCACTCATCTCTGCCTGTGTAGTCTTGACTTCTGCATTAGGTTCTACGCAATCTACGTCATTCATCTTTATTCGCTCGTGCTCAGTCGTCGTCAATATTCGCTGGGGCTGGACGGCCATAAAGCATAAGAGAAATGAAAAGTTAATTTGAGTAATCGATCGAGCGAAGTTCAGGAAGAGTAAAACGTTAGCGCGTTGGACTTTCTTCGTGAATACGTGCTTTCGCCCCAGCGACATTCATGCGTCTGCGCCGAGAGTAGGATCCGCCCCACCGTGTGCGCTTGTACACCGTTCTCAATGGTGGAGAATTACACCGCCAACCGGCAGCTTCCGATGAAGCAGGGTTGGACTGACGATGGCGAACTGTCCTCCACGATCTCCTGATCTGGCTATCGAATACACATCACAATGTAAAAAGATTTCCTTCGGTCAGCTGGATGGTCTGCCAGGAGTCACAGTCCATCGCGACTTGAGTGGGACAGGACTCCTCGCAACATAAACCCCCTTTGGCTATTGCGAATAAATTTTGCAAGCTAACCTATGATCTCCCTGATGTCAATTAATTAACCCTTAACTAATCGCGTCGCTCAGCTATGGACCCGAGCGCGGTTTTCTCACATCTCCTTTAACGTCTAGCGCCAAGGGAAAAAATTCCTTTCGGCTACTTCTTTGACGTGCAAGACATTTAATAGAAATATAACCCAAGCAAATTAGCATTAAGCATGAGGCTGGTCTATGTTCTCAGTCGTGGAAGTGTTTTGACCCAGACGCGACCGCACTGGTCCATCGCATTCAGCTATGCGCGACTGGTGAGCCTCTGTGCACCTCAGCTCCGCATGTTATTTAAGTTTGTGTCTTATGAGTGGGAGAACAGTAATAAAATTGGAGTATTGTTTAAGCATTTGTATTGTATACATTAACATTCTATATGAAAGTAGCAGAAGAAGTTAGGTAGGACGTAGTGGAAATTCAATCGAATCAGGTCAGCTACGAGTACTAGTGATTAATTACAAGCCAGAAAAGGAATGTGATGTCCAAACACGGGAGGTAGGCATATATCGCTCCACCTCAGCAATAGTACCAAGGTGAGTGCAACAAAACCTTTCAAAAAATTTAATAATTTATATGTAGTCTCAATTGAAAGGCTAGACATGTGCGCAGTGTGTATGTTATGGAACTGTTGTTCATAAATAGAATTCGCGCGTCGTTCTAGTTACATTCTGAACTTTTTAATATGATGATTAATGTATTAATTTTTCTCAACATAGGAAAGAAGAATAAGTATTCTTTCAGGATCCTCCTGCGATCAGACAAAAACTATACTGTCATTATCGGCGACATTTCGGCTCAGCTTACTACCTTATTGGGTACCACACTCTTGTAGCTACCAGTATTTGCGCCTTATTGCGGTCAATGAGCGTGGTTACTCTAATATCCAAGATCTAGTAAGTTCTTTATACTAGTGTACGACTCACAGACGAGTACTTTGACTAATTAACTATTTCTATTATCGTTCGAGTATGAGTTATAATAGTGTAAGAATTGAGTGGCCCTAGAGAGTAATTAATTATCAATACTAATTCGTAAATTGGTAAATGTTTCCTGGTTACAGCAGGTAATTTCTGAAAAATAATCAATGTGGCAATATATATCTATGCTAGAAATCTTGGAGATCTACTAATTCAAATAAATGTTATCATCAGTAAAGTGGTTATTTTATCGGAAATATAACAATAATAAATGTTACTAATTTTTTAGTAAATAATTTCAAAGTCATAATATTTATAGCATATCGTGCTCGAGAGAGAGAGCGTAAACGCATTGTAAGTGACTATAATACATAAAATATAACTAAAAAAAAGTTATTTCGTTTTATATTATACTGCAACGCGAAATACATGCGCC
>BOPP01000010.1:10749605-10781367 GCA_017312745.1 Gryllus bimaculatus | reverse complement strand
GTTAAACGCTATGGTATTGTAATTCTACAAATATATAAAAGTATTCGTTTTTATTACCGCGAACGAAATACAGCCCACATTATAGCCTTCTGTTATCTGTGCGGTGTTACAGCAATAAGTAACAGCCAAGAATGACAGCTCAACAATCCATTTTCACGTTTAGTTCAACTGATGGACGCAATTTACAAAGAAATAACATAAATATATAATAATATTTAATAATTAATAATAATAATAATAATAATAATAATAATATGAAATATGAAATAATATACAAATTCTAAATTACGTAGCATTCAACAGCTTCAAAACACCTCTAAAATTACGAACAAGTAGTGCAGGATTTCCTGAGTGGGCCATTAACTTGGCCACCTTTTTACTCCAAAAATACTCATATTTTCAAAAAACCCAACATGATATTATTTAAAAATCTGTTTTGATGAACAAATTTCATTAAGAAAAAAATCATCTTCATAATTGTAGTTGTAGGAAGACACGGAATAAAGGTTTGAATTTTTTCAATTTTCGACCAAGAGTTTCCAACCAATTTGAGACTTACCCCATTCTTTTTAACGTCTTTCAGTCTATCGACCAACAAAATTTAATCAAAATCGATGATATAATTTTTTTAAAAATTTTGAAAATGTCCCAGTTGATTCATGTAAAGTACCCACCAAAATTAAAATATCGGTTTCAAATTCAAGGGACCTTGATATCAGCCAGATCGATAATGAAATATCAATTTTGGAGATAATGGGCTGAAGAGTTTATCCGCTAGCGTTGTTCACAGACGGACAGACGTTTTGCCGTCAATCGAATTTTAGGTATCAAGAACGCGTAAAACAGGGATTCTGACTACACCACGTGTTAGAGTTTTTTCTTCTTCGAAATTTAGCAACTGGATTTATCCACTTTTTTTTTACCAAGTATTAAGACTTTATCTGCCGGAAATTCGCCGTTTTTTGCGCACCATTACATATCTTTCTCTTGTCAAGTACCTTCTTCAACGCGAGAAGGTAAAAAGACAAAATATTAGAGAATATGTCTATATTACGTTGCGTATGAATGATGTAAGAACATTAATGCAGTTCTTTTAAGAGTATTGGTCCCCATTTTATTTTTGTTTTTATTTTATTGTTTTTCTACCCCAACAATAATAATACCGGCGGCAAATCGTTCCCTCTCCCATTCGCCTCTTCTCTTTAGCGTTGCCGCTCTACTGCACTGCACTTCCTTCAAATATATGTCGGGATTTTATATTACTCTCGTTTCATATGTAGATGGGAATCAGTTGCATTCAAATATCGTAAACATTGTTTATATGTTCTAGATCAAATGTACTAGAGTTATCTTTGTTACTGTGATTCGAGTATTCGTGGCTATTCATTACGTAAATAAATCTTTCTTCTTTTGTTTGTTTCCCTTTGTTCGAGAGACGTTTCTCTTTCACGGGAATAATTTCATCTGATAGTGTCCAAAACATTACTGACCCTTTTATTCTTCTCTTAATGCATTAATATTTTTACAGTTTCGTGACTATCTTTGTGTCATTGTTTTATATAGTAGACATTTTGAAACTGTATTTAATTATTGTGTTTTTCGAAAATCGAATTAAGTAAGATTAATAAACATTTATTTACTCAATTTTGAATATGTTTCTCGTCTCTTTCGAAATATTTTTAATCTCGATGTTAGTAATTTGTATTACGTTTATAAAAGTAAAAACGTGATGGGTGATGGGTTGCTTGCCTCCTCCGGGACAAACGGTGTCCAGATCTTTATTTTCTGAATGCAGTGAATCGTGCTGAAATAACTACCTCCATTGGCGGTCAGGTCCAATAACGGCCTTTTTTCTGCAGCAGTTGTAAATGTTTCCTCACAAAATCCTGCGGCCTGAGGCAAAGTAATGCAAAATAACTTTATTGCAATAGACAAAATTAATTCCGCTTTCCATATTAGGATCATTTCTGTTCAGTGGTCAACTGTAGTAGGGACCTTTTTCCGCCAGAACCGGTAGTGACCGCTTAAGACAGATTTTATTGTATTAAATAATTTAATTTTAGAGTTCATTTCAGTATATCTGAGTAGATAATAATTCAAAACCCCAACAGTATGTCATTTCCAGAAATTTGATAGAATGCATTTGTTGTGCTAGAGAAACACCTCAAAACTGCCTGCTACATCAGAAGCAATATTAAACTCTAATATGGCCATCCAATTTTTAAAATGGAACTACAAGTAATATTATTTTCAAACGACATTATTCTATTAACGGCGGGGATAGAAAGAAAGAGAAATTAGTTAATAGTTCGTTTTTTCGTGCTATTCTTCACTGTATGACGTACCAGCTCAGTGCCGTTTATACATTTCAGTTTTTTTTTTCGAAGCTCAGTGGAGATATTACGGTTTTATGCTCTTTAAAATTCTCATATCCAAGTAGATCATAGAATAAAGAAATGTCTCTAAGGGAAATGCGACGATTTGCTCTTGTCACAAGTGTTTTGAATGCAAACAACGGTTCATTAGTGCACTCGGCGATAATCGCTCTCGTACTACCCCTTTTGCCGTAAACCGATTATCGAGTGCCGCTGAAACCGAATGCGAACGTTTGCTCTTTTTATTCTCTCGTTCTCTATGGGAGGAGGAGCGACGGAGGCCGGGTTCCGCGTTGTTCGCACTCGCCGCTTGCATGTAGCTTTTTTTTCCTCCGGCTGTTGCTACTCGCAAAAACGTCTCTCTCCCTATTATTCCTGTTCTCCCTTCGCCAATAATGCACTCAAGTTTTTTTTTCTACTCGTAGCTTTCGTTTTTCTCTCCCCTTTCAACTATTTCTCTTTCGTTTCTTTTGTTTCTTTTGTCATTTGCTTCCTGTCCTCCAAACTTCTTGCATTGCACTCTTTTTCATTTCTGTGGTCTGTTTTTCCTTGTATAACCAGCATTTATCCCAAACGTTTTAACCTGCTTCTTTCCGTACCTTCTTCATCCAAGGTCACCCGCATTTCCTCCTCTCCCGATTCATTGCAACGGATAGCTCTGGTTTGTATAATTGTTCTGAAATCTTAGCAATTAACGTAACATTTTCTGAAAGTTTGTTACAAGCATTGCAGAACACAGCCAATTTAATATCTGTATTATTAACAACTGATATGTGCAGATAAACTCTGAAGAAAATCGGAAACACACGGAAGTGATTCTTCAACAGATTATCCTCGCAACAGGTCAGCGCAGAAAACTGACTGTTTGTGAATTGAATCGCCAAATGTTTATTTTAATTAAGCGTTAAATATATTTCTGAGTGAAAAGTATTTATACCTTTTAACTTATTCTCTCATCCAAAGTGTGTACATGCTTCTGAAATTTATTAGAAGTAATACAAATATTAGTGTTTTATATCCGTAAGAACATTAGTTCAGAAAACTATTATTGTAAGCAAATGGATGTTGGAACTTCAAAGGAATGGCCTTATGCAGTGTACATCTATTCTTATTGCTTTTCTTTCTCCAAATAAACATGCCAGAAAATATCGAGTGATTACATGTCACCGTATTAGGCAAGTCGGAGGCAGGCAACAGTTGAATGTGTACATTGTCACTCTGTTCCGGTGGCGGCCACACGCAGAGGGAGGGAGGGTGGAGGGGCGTCGGGGAACCCCGCGTGTGCCCCGAAGCGGATGTCCAGCGCCTGCCCCCTCCCTGCCCCCCGCCCCCCGCCTCGTTAATTAAAAGCGCCTCGCCCCCGCGCGGGGGCCCAGCCGGGACGCTGCCCCTCGTCCAGCTCGCTCCCCCTGCGGCGCAGACTGATCAAATCAGCTCAAGCGTCCAGCATCCGCACTCCACGCCGCACGCGCCTCCTCCACGCCCCGCCCTGCCCCGCCACGCCACGCCCCTCCACGCCGACCGATGAGAATGAAATTTCCTGCGGCTCGGAAACGCACCTCCGCAGTCATCAATTCTCCGCCCGCAGAAATGTGGCATCGCACCTTAGGAACTTCTGGTGTTTGTGTTTAGTTTACTCAGTTTATGTTGTCCATTTGAAACCGGTGTGGAATGTGCATTCAAACTGATTTTAGGAAGTGTATAATTGAAGAGTTAATCTTACAAAGGACCAATTCGAATAACAGATAATAAAGGAAAAAATTCAGATTTTGATTATTTCCCCTCATAGTTTATATACTTGAACACGTATCGACTTAAAATGAGAGACATGCTAATGAAGTTAATTTTCTGTAAAAATTGAAAAAAAAAGATTCTAATGACAAAAAATGTTCTTTACAACCGTGTTATGTAAAAAATACGTTTTTCGATACATTTACAAAACAACAAATAGTATTTCACAATAAAGAAGTAAATCATTTTCTTATAAGGATTTGGATTTGTTACCAATATTAGTGTGCCTTGTGTATGATTGATGGATTTGTGATTTTCTGTAGTTCATGTAACATTAAATGTAGGCTGTATTTGTATTGCGTAATGGGAATGAAAAAGACAAGGAAGAGGAAGGAACTGCCGCACACAGTTCGTGACCCACGTGTTGGAGTACTCCTCTGACATTTTCCTAGTATGTATCGGTGAAACCACGAAAAACTAGTCAGAGCACCCGGTTGTTAATTTTCTTCTCCAGACAGCGGGTGGATTCGAGCAAGGTATCTACTTAGTATCGAAAATCCTCCACCACGGGAACCTGAACCCTAGTACGTCCGATCCGAGAGACTGCAGTGACAAAATGTGTTGCCTTGAGTCTTCTCAGTTCGTTTTGTGAGTTTCCTTTGTGAATGACAGGGTTTTTAAAAATATCAGAAACATAAGTTCCTACACACTTCTCGGGGATCTTCACGTAAACAATCTAACCTGAATAGCATAAATATTCATTTTCAATCTGCTTAAGTCATAAACGTTATTTGATCCTTGAAATCATGGTTTCATTGAAATATTTATCAGTTTTACCTGTATTGAAGGTTTCGTTTTTGCCACAATACGTAGATTTTTTCTGTTCACATATAATTTTGCTGCAAATTTCAACTTCTTTCGTTCTAACTTCTGAAGCATCTTGCCCTTCTTACCTAAACAGGTCACCTAGTCACCTAAACAGGTGTTACAGAAACTTACAGGAACTGATACTCGAAGGACAAGGCAGGTGTTACTTAACACCTTTGTAAGTTGAGGGCTATTTGACATAACTGAACAATCGACACGCTTAGTAACTACTACAGAAGGACTTACATGTAGCGCTTCGGTGCACATGCATGATGTGTAGAACCAATATATAATAAAATATCATATGTGAAACAAATTTTGTGTAACTTATTAAGATTGGCTCTTCTTTTATTAATCCACAAGTTTATTCAGTTTCAAAGTCTTTACCGAATGATGGATCCGGAATGCTGAAAATAACACAGGTGTTCCTTTTTTGACACCACCTTTAGTTAAACAAATTGAATTACAAGTATTTACAAGAAAATAATGTGTTCCGGTTGGCTCAAGGTTATCGGGATTGTTTTCAAAACGCCGGGCGAAACAAAAATGTGTAACATCCGTTAAAAATGTAGCAGAGCTCGAAGGAAGCTGCCAAAGGTACTAATGGTGGTTAACAGAATTATGAAAGGTCTTACTTCTAGGGTCGGTTGGAGGTTCGGTACTTTCTGTATAGATGAGGAAAGTAGTGGTGATATATTCCGAAGTGCGATGGTGATTTTGAGTTTCTGGTAGCTCCTTTTACACTTTAGAACTATCTAATTTGTATGGAAGGTTATGAACGGGAGTGAAATGAATAATTAAAATTAATGTACGAACATGTGTTGTACAGGGTGGTGAACAAAATTTTATTACGTAATCAATAAAACTAATTTGTACATGAATAACATTGAGTACAAATGCTAGCCTTGCTTAAATTTTGATACAGAACCAATGTGCCGACTTCCAGGTAGAATCCGTTGTTCGTTCCTTTGGCGCCACAACCGTTGACGAAATTCCCCGTCGGCTTGATTTTGGTCGTCACTTTCACAACAAAATAACACCTTTAAAGTACGCAAGTTTGTTGATTTTGACTTGTTTGACAGTATCGCTGATTACGACAACTATTCTCTGGAGTTATGTTTTGCAAAGAATGACGAGAGCACACGGGCTCTGCTTCGTTCGACATCCACCGAAAGACTGACTTTGTTTTTCTTTTGTCCGGAAGCGCGGGAACTTTGGCAACGCCGCTCAGCTTGTGCGCATGAGAGTTAGACTTTCTATATTAAAATGAGCGTTTTTTGTAACAAGTGGTGAGGTGGACAATGGGTAAAGTATCTCAACTCTTACAGTTTCATTGCACGTGTCATTAGTGTATCTTTCTTGATTTGTGTTCATTAGTGTCTCTGTGGATTCCGAAACCAACTAGAAGAGCAGATTAGTAACACATAGAAAATATAAATATTAATTAATTAGTATAAAAACTAAAATATGTTCAGTGTTCTTCTCCCCATGCTCATTTCCATCGGAATTATCATAAATCATTTCAATCGAATTAAATAATTCGATTTGTTTTCTGATATTCTTTATATTACAGTCGCAAATTAATTTGAAAGATACATCGTTTTTTTTATACTAAAATGTTATCACATCTCGTGTGACGTGTGTGAATGAACCACTTGTGTCAAGTATTGCATTAAAGCTTTTATTCATCCGTCTTTGAATTAGAGCCGTATTCAAGAGAGAGGAGGATTGTGGAGACTCTCCGTTGGCCGCTATCAAAAGAGTGTCCACGTCTTAGATTAGATTCCCGCCCTCGCGTGCCGCGCGGGGCAGCTGACACCTAATTCCGCCGAGTGTCACCCCGGGCGGCTGGCGGCGTGCAATCCTCCGGGACGTCGAGCCATGACGAGCGCGGAGCAGCGCGCAGGCCGCCTGTCTTTGACGGCGCGCCGGGCCGTCGCGAAAGCGAGCGCGCTCCTGCCGTCACCCAACGCGCCTGGATAATCCTCGGGGACGAGCGGGACCGCCCGCCTCGCGACTGCGTTGCTTCCTACACGACCACGCCGCCCCCTTCTGAGCAGCTTCTGTATTGACTGATTGATTACTAGTGATTCCGGGCGCGACAAATGCTAAGTTTACATGAGTCCCTTAAGTGTAGTGCACACATTTTGCTAGAAAAGTGGCGGTGATTTTCGCCCACTGGATGGTGAGATATGGCGCCGACCTTCCGTCGGCTAGCGGGGTTTTCCCCGACCAGGTATCTGCCACCAGCGGGGAACCGCTCCAGCCGGCATAAGCTCTAGACCCCCACCCTGGCCCCGGCATTAGCGGTAGTGTAGTACTTGAAAGTGTAAGTGTGGATAAGGAGATGTATAGTAAAAGGAAGGGGAAGGAAATATAGCGCGCGATACGTGGCCCGTTTGGTAGGGTACTGCTCCGCCATTCGCCTGGTATTGATCAGAGAAACCACGGAAAACTACCGATCAAAGCAGCCGACCGCTAGAATTCTCCTCCAGACAGCGACAAAACTCGACCACGTTCTATGTGTCTAGTGTCGAAAATCCTGTCCTGCCACCGTCGGGGCTGGAACCCCAGGACCTCCCAGTCAAAGGCAATGCAGTGATGTCAGTTGGTACCCTGAGCCGCAGTAGCATTCGAATGTGCGCGCAGTGCTGCCGTGCTAATCTGTCTGGACGAACTCTAGATAGGGCGACAGTGTGGTTTCCTCCACCGTTCAGAGATATGAACGTGCCGGTCTCAATCTGTTAATACCAATACCTTCGATTTGACTTAGTTGATTTGCGATGTTAATTAGACAAGTAGTTATTTTTTCCCGTTTTTGTCAGTCCCTTAAGCTGGGCCAATCCATGGCGGGGATACGTGCGTTCCCCACAGCGTGTGGATAATCCTCCGTGATGACCGGGACTGGCCGCTTCGATGGCGTTGTTTCCCGTACGCCCACGCCGCTAGGCTGTGAGCGGCTGCGGGACGTGCACGCGGTGCAGCCGTTAGTGGTGAAATGACCCAAGTAGTTGCAACGCACTCGCAATCAATAAATACTCACTCTCTTTGTAATCTCTTTCATACTTAGTCACTGCGATCTAGCTGAAGTCGTTCTATTTTTTGGGAGGATGACCCATAGAGGAATTGGGTATCAACCCATAGCCTGACCATGAGAGTTGGTGTGGAGACTATGGGGAAAATAAGGATCACACGTCACTCAGTGACAGATTTTAAAGGTACTGTTCCCGATGTCTTACTACTCAGAGTCAGAATACGGCGACTGTCTAGAATTCTTTTTTGCCCCGAATTATGGGCTTGCCAGTCTCAACCTTGTCATAACCTAATACTCCTTTGAATTCACGTCTTTGGTTAGCGAGTTAATACATCTTTGTTGATTTGCTGCGACATTTTATCCGTTCCTTCGGCAAATCCACCTCTTCTGACATCATTGTAACGTCTCCACATTTACTTGAACTTACTCAAAGTTAACAGTACTCATTGTTTTCGACTCTTCAGGAATGATAAGAATCCTTCTCCACCATCTCTTTCGCTGTCCATGACACGCCGCATCCTAGGACCCTCTCAGGACGCAATATGGCGGCCGACACATTGGCACCTGTGCCTAGGGCGCGGCGCTTCTCGTTCAGCCAATCAGCTACTGACTCCGGCCGCGGAGGCCTACGCTCTCGTCCTTTTCCTGCACTTTAATTTACGCTTGACGGAGCTGCGTCGTGGGTTAACAGTACTCGTTGTTTTTGTCTCTTTATGGACGATAATAATCCTCGTGCAGCCCCTTGGCTGTCCGGGAGACGCCGCATGGGCCCTTCCAGGTCGCAGAAACGTTGGCACTTGTGCCTAGGGCGCGGCGCTTCTCGTTCAGCCAATCGGCTACTGACTCCGGCCGCGGAGGCCTACGCTCTCGTCCTTCTCCTGCACTTTAATTTACGCTTGACGGAGCTGCTCCGCGAGCACACACGTGTGCGGAGCGGTGGCCGCGGAGTAGCGCGCATAATCCCCTGTGATCAGCGCGCGTGACCACGGGCCACGCGTCCCTTCTGCGCGGCCACTCCCCCCTCCTTCCCCCTCCTCCCCTCCCTGTGTCACCTGTGCACGTGCGCGCGGCGGGGAGGTGCTAATCTCTGTGCCGACGGAGCCCGCATGTGGCCACAGTGTTAACCTGGCAACCAGACGTGCCGACGTGATTGCGGCGCCAGGTCCGGCGGTATACCGGTTATTTTTTGAATTGAATTGAATTCCCCTTTTGTACATGTGTTGAATTGAATTGAATTGAATTAATGCCTTATTTTACGTGGCGAGACTCAGGCCATTAGGCCTGCTCTTCCGTCTGACCACGCACATTTCGCAGAGAAAAGAGGTATTTCTTGGGCGAGAAACAAGCAATTTAAATTTAGCTCAGAGGCGTCATTTACATGCAAGTAAATCTACTAACATGGGACAGCCGGCTTTACTTCCCCTCCGAGGGAAAGGTACGAAGCTTCGATCAGGTTTGAACCCGCCAACTTGGGTACAACAGTCCGAAACGTTAACCGTTACACCATCGCCGCGCGCAAATGTGTTCACATTCTGATGACACGTTCTGTGAGTTCCTGCGACACATCTGCCTCTTCTGTCTCCATCTCAGCTTCCTCAAATTTATTGCAACTTAGCTATTTATTGGTTGTCGTGGGCCATGACGATAAAATCGTTCCCGTCTTTATAACCCTCTCGTATAGTGTCTGATCCCAAACCACGCGTGCCGAGCGATGGTCGAGTCGAGCGTGCCGAGCGAGTACGTATGCGGCATCCGCACGGGTAGCTCATTGATCAGTTGAGCAATAGCGTGAACCACTACTTCTTCAGTAAGGCTGGTTTTTATTTGATGTGACACCATCGAAATCTGAATTTGTTTAAATTAATTTATTTTAGGTCGCGTTACGTATACTTGGTCACCGCTTAATCAACAAAAATTTAATTCATAAAAAATTGCAATGCAAAAAAAAGCATTAATTTGAAAATATTAAACAGAAATTGACTTAAACATACCAACAAAAGATTGATTTTAAAATTTTAAAAGAAATTTGATTTAAATATTTCAACAAACATTTGATTTAAACATATATAACCCTTACACCAAAAAAAAATGATTTTCAACATATTTTGCCATTAAATTAATTTTTGAAGTATGGCATCTTTAAACAGATGGATAATATTAGTATATTCTGATGGGGCCTTCATGAAAACGTTCCTGAAACATTACAGAACAGGATGTTCTCCACCAGACAGCAATGATGATTAGAGAGTGGATTTGAATGACCTAAAACATCGCCAAAAAGTTTCAATAAAATGGTCTTAAACGTTTTAAAAATGCCCTAAAAGCAAAGAAAAATGACTTCAAAAATTTATCAAAACCAGTTCATATGAACAACTCAAGCTGTTGGATATGTTACTGATGTAATTGAAGCTTCTTCCTATCGTTCAAGTGAACTCATCTTCTAAACTTTTGATTGGACCGTTCTTTACCAGGAAATCTCTGTTTTTAATTAACCCAAAATCGACTGATCTGACAATGGCGCTGATAGGTGTTGCTGGAACCTTGGATTACATACACTGAAAAACTGACATTACGATTTCTGAGGGAAGAAATCGAATAGGCTACTCAGGGGTTCTGTGGAGAACATTTGTTGCATCTTATAAATATTACTTCAAGTATGCTTCTTTAAAATTATAGTAAAAATCGATGAAATCAGCAAATAATGCTTTAAAAACGATGGAAAAAAGTAAAAAATTATTATTTGTTGAAATAGATGAATTATGCAAAATAATGACGTATAAAATGGGTCATTGCTTTTGTGTTAATATAAAATTAATGTTTGTACTAAAAGGAATCGTTCTAAAGTGAAAAGAAAAAAACGACATTTCATTAAAATTCGTCCTCTAATGATGGTCGCCACGGCGGACGCGAGGGCAGCGGAAAAGGGCGGCGGCACTTCAGGCGTTTCACAAGGCCCTTCATATAGCGCGCGCATAATACGCGGCGATCCATGTTAGCATACGCGACCCCGTCAACGCAGCTTCTTGCATGACCGCTCCGCCTTCCTGTGTACCACGTGTGTACGAGGTACTGTGCTGTGATGCTGTGGTGCTCATCTGGGGCTCGTAGGAGTACGAATTTCGCGACAATGGTGCCTTTTATGAAGTACTGAATACTGTCGTCCTACACGTGGCGATACTAGACCTTCACCGAATTCGCCTCCGTTTTCATTATAATATACCTTTTTCTGTATTTTCAAGTTAACTACTGTGTTAATTGTGTAAACATGCCTCCTACACTGCAGAACTACAGTTCCCCTTAAACCTAGCTGTAGAAGTGTTGTATGTTCTCGACGTGTTGGTGATGAAGATACCTATTTTCCAACGAAATTATTCGTCTGTAATAGTATTGCAATATATTAATGGTCTTTTCATTCAGATTTTTCTATTCCGTGAGAAAGTCTTAAATGAGGTCGTAAAATATCGCAACTTCCTTAAACAACAATGTTGTTTCATTGAAATGCTGTTTCAGAAATTACTTGTTTTGTGTTTGTTAAGAACACCTACAGACTGCATGGCTCCACGTTACTTTTAAAAACTTGAACATTTTCATTACTTATTCAGTCTGTAATCATCCACCTTGATATTCCCAATCTACCGTCATTGCTCTACCCCACACATTGTAAAATAAGTAACTAGAACAGCGCTCTCGCATTGCCATCTTCATCACAATTCTGCCTACTCTTTTTCTCTCTCTGTCTGTCTTTTTCTCTCTCTGTCTGTCTTTTTCTCTCTCTGTCTGTCTTTTTCTCTCTCTGTCTGTCTTTCTCTCTCTCTGTCTGTCTTTCTCTCTCTCTGTCTGTCTTTCTCTCTCTCTGTCTGTCTTTCTCTATCTCTGTCTGCCTTTCTGCCTCTGTCTGTCTTTCTGCCTCTGTCTGTCTTTCTGTTTCTCTCTCTCTCTCTCTCTCTCTCTCTCTCTCTCTCTCTCTCTCTCTCTCTGTGTCGAACCGCGCTTGTCATTACCTAACGGGCGTCGGGGCCTCTGCCTCATTCCAATCTCCATCCAGCGTTTCACATCCCCTCCCCCCTCATCGACCTATTCATTATCACGAGCAGCACCGGCATCATTGCAACAGCCGCATCTCCAGCTGCCTTCACGTGCGCCTCCCGCCTCGCACCCGCATGGCGAGCCCTATCTCCACCTCTCCCCTCGCCCCTCGCCCCTCGCCTCGCGCCGCAGCACCCCGAGCAGAGAGCCTCCCTATTAATCTTGCGAGCAGCGCGCGCCACCCTCGTCCTCGCTCTCGTCCTCGCCCTCGGCCGCCGTCCCATCGGCCGCGTCGCGCCGCGTCGCCCCTTGATGGATGCCCCTCGCGAAGCTGTGTAGGCTCGCGGCCAATCGCGTCCGCGCCCGAGACCGATAACCCACCCACGTCCGGGCTGCTTGTCGTCGCCGATGCTCCGCTACTAGCTGTCATTCTGCGACCCCCTCCAGGCGCCCGCCATTTCTATCAATAGCCCATTCCATTGGAATTGGTTTGTGATTCGTTTTCCAGTGTCTGTTTTTTCGATGTTTTGTTTCGAACTTTTGTCGCTGCCGTTGACATGTTAATTGATTATGTATGTCACTGTTTTCATTAATTTAGTTTTCTTTTATAAGATGTTTTATGTTATATTCTGATGTCTCGTATATTTGAGTGATTGTTCTCCTAGAAATACACAGCTAGTTTCTTTGAATTTTTTATGCATTGTCTCCCAGGGTATGTATGCATACTTAAAATATTGTGTTCCGAAGTACTTTCGTCGATTGTCTACCCAATTTTAAGTGTAAAAAATGTTTATTTCCGCACGTGTAATATAAATGAATTGAAATCGTAATAAATATCAGAAAATGTCTTAATTGTTTTAAATATTTACCGTACGTGGAAAGTGTGTATTTTTTCAAAAATTGAAAATGAACAATTTTCAAAAATAATTAATTCTTTCTTCTCATTTTAATATTCCAATTCAATCATAATGGATAATCCGTGATAGAATTCAATACCTTTTTTGAAATTCAATACCAACAATTTTCAAAAAATTTAATTCACTCTTCTCATTTTAATATTCCGATTAAACCATAATGTAAAATCCGTGATGAAATTCATTACGTTTATTCAACTTATTTAAAAAAAAAACAAGGAATGTGAACAATGTAACCGAGGCCAAACATATAGAATAAAATTTATACTGAACAGTCGAGAACATTTACTCAAGATTTGATATTATTAACTCAGAAACATTATAATGTTTAATGAATGTTTCCTCATTTTTTGAATGTAGTTTGTATGAAATCGCTATGCCGTATTTATAATGTTGTGATTACTTGTCTTACAATGTACTCTACGTTATGAACCTTACGGCCCTGTAAAGTGCGCGAGAAAGGCAACGAAGAGGCGAAGAAACGGCTGTCGCAGGCGGCGAGCACTCCGCGCAATAGTCCCGTCCTTCACTTCGGCTGCGGCCCTGCACTTTCTCGCCAGTCTGCGCGTTCTTTCCTTTACGATAATTGCGCGGCGGCGAGGCGGGCGAAAACGCGTCGGCCGGGCCCGGGCACCCGAGGTGTTAGCAGAGACACAGGCGGGGCCGCGTGTAGGCGGCGGGGATGGGGGGGCCGCCGCTGCTGTGACACTTCACGGACGCCCCCCCTCCCCCTCCCCGAGGCCTCGCGTGCGAATGGGCCACCCTCTCCGTGTTCCTCGCGTCCCCCTCCTTTAAACGCTCACCCCTTCTCAGAATCCGCGTGACGCGGCGTGCGTGTCCCGGCGACGCCCGAGAGCGACAAGGGTCGGTGGCGGCGCTGTGCGCGGAATCCAATGTGGGGTAACGGAGGAATTGTCGCTGCCGCCTACGCGGCGAGCCCTCCGCCCCGCTGTTGGCTCTTGCCGCCCTGCTCTTGTTTCTTCCAACACTCTACTAACACGCGGCGTTCGCGCCCTTTGCGTAATAAGTCGTGCCATCCCCTCACCTGCCTCGTAGTCTTTTGGCAAGTGTGTTAAGAAGGATGTTTCCCATTGACCCAGCTTTCGTATGGTTTTCATTGTTTGTCTCATCTACTTCCTAGCCCTTCTTACTCTCCCTGACGTCTCCTTACATAAACCATCCTTTAGTTTTGTTGTTGTTCACTGACTTTTTTCATCATCCCCATACGGGTCTTCACCTGCCTCGCAGTCTTTTGGCAAGTGTGTTAAGAAGGGTGTTTCCCATTGACACGCCTTTCCCGTGGTTTTCATTTATTTTCTCATCCACTTCCTAGCTCTTCTTACTCTTTCTGATTTCTCCTTCCATAAATAATCCTCTACTTGTATCATTGTTCATTGGTTTTTTCATCATCATTATCATCTTCCCCTTCAACGTCGTCGTCGTTGCGCTGTCTTATTTTTATATTTTGTATTTGTTTTTCATTTCCTTCGTTCAATCCTTCTCGCTACTCTATACTTGTTCTCGCCATCACTTTTACTATTATTTCATTTCTCTTTTATTGGCAAGTATTGTCTGTACCTAAATACACATTCCTTCTCCCTTCCACCAATTTATCTATATACAGTTTAGTCGCTTACAGAGATGTCGCTTGCAGGGGTTTCTCTACCTGTTCTTCATCTGTACTTGCTTATCACTCAAAAGAGCAGTTCCATGTTATGTCGCATACGTCTCTACGGTCGTTTGACGTATTATGTTGGTTTTAAAACTGCTGAGATGAAATGGTCTTAAAGTTGAAGCAGAAATCGAGTAGTCACTTCTACAATTGTGAGACCACGGGCGCATAGCTCATCCTCCCAACTACGCCAATTGGGTACATTGATTTAGTATTGATTATTACGTGTTTCTGTGCTCGTCAACTGTTATTCATGAGCCTGTTTGAGCATCGATGGCGGTGTTGTGAATGGTGAGATCCTACATGACGGTTTGCAGTGTGTCACCATCCAGGTACCTCCCTCCAGCGGGGTACCGTCCCAGCCGGGAGAAGGTCTATACTTCCGACATGTGTGGTTGTGTAGAACACTTAAATGTGTGTTTCAATAAGGGGTGAGAATAGGATAAGGCACTGGAAGGAAAGATCGCGGTCCGTGACCCACTCGTTTTGTGTCGAAAATTCTTCCATCGTCAGACCTCTAACTCCTGCAGTGCATCTAACCCCGACACCTCCCGGTCAGAGGCACTGCAGAGGCATCAGTTGCTGCCCTGGACCTCCTCTGCCAGTGAATTGGGTAGAGGGGATTCATTTCTGACACAGAAAAAGAGAATTGGTAGTGCTGGTATTAACTAGGTATTAGGTATTATGTATTATGTTCCATTCTAGTAACTTAATATAAACTTCTAAATGCTATGGAAGAAAAAGAACTAAGAACTCATCAATGCGTTCTGGCTTATTAATAATGTTCAAGATGTTTTGACCCAAGTTTAAAAACTAATAGCATATGGTTTATTATTTAGGCATTAGGCACATGATTCAGAATGAAAACTTATCGAAAAATCTTTCAAACATTTTTTCTCTTTTCCCAACATTTACTGAAACAGGAGCTGCTTACTCTTGGATCAAAGAATACAATTATAAATCGTAAGTTGATAATAAGCATTGAACTGTTCAGTTGAATTCATCAGCTGAATATGATTGTTTATCCAGCAGTAGTTTAGTATCGCCTGATACACGGGCATGATTCAGCACTCTAAAAATATGCTGTGTACGCGTGTATGTGGGATTTTTGTTTTCTTTTCAATGCACCATTCCTTTCGTGCATGTTGAAATTTCATGAAATTTTTTTGCTCCCACGTCTTTTTGTCTCAGAGTGTATTTCGGAATTATTGTAAGGTGTAACATACTTTTAAATCGCATAAGTAGAAATTCATATTGTTCTGTGATAGCGCACATCAACATAGTATCAGATCAGGAGAAATAATTCATCAAAAGTTAGAAACTATTAAATTTGAATTCGTCATCCTACCTTCTCGTATACGAGACTGAAGTGTTCCAGCTTTTTACCTGACGTCCATGAACTAGTCAAATGATGCAACCATAAACTAGAGGCATAAAATACAACCATGGGACAACCAGAGGCATAAAATGACTTTTTATTCAACACTCCATGTAGCTACGGATTTATAGTACTTGCTGACCTGAAGAGTTCAGTTTTAACTGAGATTAGCAGTGCGAAAGGCAGGCGTGGATACTCGGTGCTTCCAATATTAACTGACCCCATCCCTACCAGCCTATCTTCAAATACAGGGCTTCTCCAAAGCTGTCGCCGTGAATTCTCGGACATGAAGACGTCTTATACATTTATTATGACACGAAGACCTGAGATACCTGGGATGATGACGGAATAGATGGTTAGGGTAGTGATGATACGATAAAAACCGGGTGAAATGAAGGGCAAAGGATGGTTATGAAAGAGTCAATCAAAATTTTAGCGCATGCGTAACGGAATTTTTTTCCCTCAAGCGGTTAAGCCGTAATAGAGATTGGGCAACCAGGCTAGACGTATTTAGGTGCGGAGGCGAGCGTTTATCGCGCCGCGCGTGTTTCCTGCTCAGCCTCCGCCTGCCCGCGCAGCGCCATCCATCACCCAAAGGCCACGCCCACCTGCCCCCCACTCCGACTAGGCGGAGGTGTTGCTTTCGCAGTTATTGCTTTGAGCTTCACGCGGCTTCATAGCTTGCACCGCCAGAGTATAGTGCTCGATTCGGGCAGCGGAGGAGTAAGAATTTTGTTCTTCATCAAGGAGTTAAAACTGAAACTCTTAGCATTTTGATAAGAAATTGTCAATGGTATAAAAAACCTTGTCAAGTTTGAGATGATGTTTACGACTTGATCATGTTTTTGTTCCATTGACAAATTTTTATCAAAATGCTGTTCACGTTGTGGTGTCAATAAACCTGGACAATAGATTTTTGAAAAATATCCCAAATAGGGTCGAAACGTCAAAAGAAATTACCTGTTATAAAAATACTGAGTCTGTTTTATTATGGTCATAAAAAATCATTGCAATAAATAAACGAGATAACAGACGCAAATACAATAATTAAAATTGAAAATATTAGAGACCAAAATGTGATGAAATTGCTAAAAGTGTAAAGAAATTTTTAAAAAATTGGCCGATGTAGCACAACTCTGTAAAAACATTGACAATTTTTTCTGCTGCATAGCAAGACTTTCTCTGAACTATGTAGTGAAATTGCTCGTTTTCTGGTATGTGAAAACTACTTCACTCTACAAACGCGCATTTTACCAGGGTGTTCACAAAATTTTGGGTGTTCGGAAATGAGGGGCTTAGTAGGAGCAAACAGAATCAATCACATTAAAGGTTACACAGTGACTAATCGTATGAAGAAAATTCTGGCTTTTTGTGTTAAAAATATTCTTTAAAATAAAAGAAAAAATAAATACTTAACAGAATTGGAAACTGGTTAAACATATCTAAAATCACTAAAATTGAAAATTTATTACATGGAAATAACTTGAATTAAATTTTCAATAATGTTTATTATAACCAGTTGTATGCAGTAGTAACCATAAAATTTCATAGTGAAAACTTTCATTCTTTAGATTGCTAATGTTTTAAATAGTGTGAATCAATACAACAAATTCTTTCTACCACTGTTACTGCTATTCGTAAACATTTACAGAATGAATTATCTCGGTTACTTTAGAGACAATATTTCATTGGATACTTTTAATTCCGTTTACTCAAATGTTTGTAGGATTTAAGGCAACTCTAAAACCAGGGTATTTATAAGGTAGACGATAAATTTCACTGTAACGATTCCAATACTTCCTCATCCCTTGCATTTACCTGATTTATATTTTCATTACAAATGTGCATATTGCATTTGTATCATTTTGTGTTACATCACTCGAATTGATATTGCTATTGCTCTATTCCCTATTGCGTTGTTTTAATAAAGCAACAGTAAAACAGTGGAATAACTGTTCCAAAATTGAACACACTCCGAAATTAGTTCCACGTCCTCAACAGGGCAAAGCGCGTTGGTTTTATTTCGAATGCGCGTCCGCGCTACACACGTCCATTGCTCGCTGGCGAGCGGTATGCCAAGCGGCTCAGCAATGCGACGAATTAATTCTCGTGCGGGCTGCTGGGCGGACTGGCGGGCGGGCGAGCGGGTGGGCGGGCGAGCTGGCGGACGAGCTTGCGGGTGGGCTTTTGCGGCGGGCGGCGATTTGCGGGCAGCTGGGCGGGCGGCCGGGCGAGTGGGCCGAGCTGAAGGGTAATCGAGATGGTGGACAAGCTTGCGGGTGGGCTGGCGGGCCGAGCGAGCGGGTGGGGCGATCAAAGTGGAGGGTGGGCGAGTTGGCCGGAACGAAGCTTGGGGTGGGCTGGCGGTGGGCTGGCGGACGGGCGGGCGGGTTGGCGGCAGTGGGCGGGCGGGCTGGAGTGGGCGGGCTGGCGAGCGAGCGGCGGTGGGCGGCGCGAGCGAAGCGGTGGGCGAGCTGCAGGGTTGGGCAGCTGGGGTGGACGAGCTGGCGGGTCGGCTGGCGACGGCGGGGTTGGCGGGCAAAGGTGGCGGGGCGGGCGGGCGACCTGGGGTAGCTCGAGTGGCGGACAACTTGCGGGTGGACTGGGGGGTGTGTCGCGGTTGGGCTGTTGGGCGGGCGGGCGAGCGGGTGGGCTGGCGGGCGATAGGCAGGCTGTGCGAGTGGACAGGCAGGCGGGCTGACAGGCAGGCCGACGCGGGCGGGCGGGCGGCGGGCGGGCGGGCGGGCGGGCGGGCGGGCGGGCGAGCTGGAGGTGGGCTGGCGAGCAGGGCGGTTGGCAGGCAAGGCTGGGCGGGGCGGGCGAGCAGGCGAGCGGGCGGGCCGGCGGGCAATAGATCCAGCGCTTTTGCCTCGTGGGCAGTGTGGGAGCTCGGCTTGGGCGGAATGCACTGCTGGGTTCAGATGTCAAGGGCCGAGGGGAACATACAGGAGGTGAAGGCATAGCTTCATTACGTTTTGGAGGCGGACGCGAAAAGGTCAGCTGAGGCAATTGATGCCCTTCGGTACAAGCGCGAGATTACTAATGGTACTTAACATGCAAGCAAACACAAGCAAAATGTCTGGCCGCTTCTCAGCGGTCCCATTCCACAATTCGTCAAAATCATTTTCAGCTTACAGATTCTCAGCAGAATAGAAAGTATTTAACGCTGCACGAAGCTGCGTTTTTCATTAAAACTTAGTTCTTCCTTCTAGTCTATTTTCTGCTTCAAATAAATGCATACATAAACATGTGAACATATCTAAGAGGACAGATTGATTATGGGCTGTGATGTGGACAATAAAATAAAGAACTCTCACGACTGGGTAATGGCAAAAAGAATAAATGTGGGAAACTGCTGTATATAAAGAGTGGAAAATTCCAAGTTGGGCGTCCTGCGAACCAAATAGACAGCGAGTGGAGCGGAAAAGGTGAATCGTCCGCTCTTCAAAAAAGCGCAAAGCGTCGGCCGCCTGCTTGTTTTCCCAGACCCGCGCTTGCTATTCGGGCGCTCCCACGTGAATACATGCATACCCTAAAACGATCCAAAAGCCGGCAACGCGGCAACGGGCGCCAGCGGCGGCGCGCGCGCGGCGGCGGGCGGCGGCATCGGCGGCCGGCGGCGGCGGCGGCGGGGCGCGACGACGAAGGGTTGAGACAAACCTCAGAACAGTTTGTTGAACCTAGCCTGTGGCGGTTGGGGGGGGGGGACTATTGGACTAGCAATCCCAGAACTAGAACGCTGATGGGTGTAGCGGTGCTTGGGATAATGATTAGTAATCAGAGGGTTTCTGTAGTTTGCCGTACGCCTGGCAAGTCTCCTTAACAATGTCACGGTAATGGTGAGTTTGTGCTAGGTCCCAGTTGGCAGAACGTGCTGAGGCACGATGTACTTGCATGTAAACCAAGGTACGCCAGGTAATGTTATTGCGTTTAGCGCAAAATAGTGCCGAAAAGTTGTTAGTAAAAAGCTTCAAATCTTGATTCCTAAAAATTCTGTTAAGATTATGTCTTTTATCTTACTACAACACGGGCACGTGAAATACATAATTCATTTTTACTTTGATGTTACTTTTGGCTGATTCAGGTCTATTTTCTTTATGAAAATATCATTTGTCAAAGTAGTCCAGATTACGAAGATTTCAGGCGAGGTCAAAATCTATCTTCTATGTTGATGAAAGGAAGGATATTCACGAGACGTTAGACAGGAAAGGAATCTTATATTCAGGTCTCAAGGGAATGTATGATGAATACAGATTAACGTATACAAAGGCATGCTTCTTAACCTCCAGCTTCCGGAATGTAAATGAACTTACGTAACACCGTTATATTTTCGTAGACTGCAATGATACCAGACCAGGGATGAAGTGGACATCACTGACAACATATTTTGCGGATCTTAAAAGACGTTTCGTAGATAAAATGAAATAATTCAATTATAAAGTCACACGTAGTCAAAGTAAAATGAAAATTGTTCCCGGGCCCATGGAAAATCACTGATACAGAAAAAACATCTGTGCCACATGTTTTACTTAATTCCCTGAGACTGTCGCAGAAGACGGAAAACGAAGGTAGTTGAAGAAAAAGAAGAAGAATATGGGTACGCATTACTTTTCCAAAAAGGCCATACCCAGAGAATCCAATAATTTTACAAATGAATATGTTAAAGGAAAGAATACATCATTTTCTGAAGTTGGAACATATAATGGAGAATAAAATTAGGAAAAGGAATGTGGATAGAATGATGAGAATGAGATAATGTTTTTTCATAACAATGATGGCTCTAGTGCTCGATGGTGAATGATGTGTTAATATATAATTAATTATAATTATACGCGGAACGTATAATAGTCAGGAATGCTGGAACGAAAGGGCAAAAAATGGGAAATCCCTGAGAGATCGGACAGGAGCTTAACTCACTGCATGATTCAAACATCCACTCGAAGTGGGACAGATTTTGAACTTTGAAATGGACGAGGAAAACTAGGGCGCCGCTCGTAACGCAACGGGCCGTATACGAAGGTCGTGGAATATTTTCAAGGAAACTGAACATTCACCCAGGTCTCCAATTCCTTGAATCTTTCTCCAGATAAACAAACATACATACTTAATTAGATCGCTGGTGAGGTAGATACCTTCTAATAATTAAATATGGTAAATTAATGTTGTTGTGTGGTATGAAAAATGTATTTTGTTAATGATCGTTTCGATCGCGTAGGCAGAACTTTGTTTTCGGCCCGAAAGCTCCAACCTCTGAGGATGATCGCTACGCGATCGAAACGATCATTAGCAAAATAAATTTTTGATACCACACAATCTCTTGATGATACCATCTCTTAAACTTAACTCTTGTTTCGTCAAAACGGATAGCCCCGGTATAATGCCGTTGGTCGGGTTAGAGTGTGTTCGGTTGTATTTGGCCGTGTCCAACAGAACGCTACGGACGTAGTGCGTACAGGCCTTCCTTCGAGGGAAAGTTAAAATATAATTCGCTCGCACACGAATGCGCTCTGACTTAACTTGAATGGCAGTGGCCTCTTAGCTGCAGCCCAATCAGCCATGAACCGCTTTGCTTCTTCGCCTACGCACTAGGAAACGGCACGAACGGCATCGGGAGAGCCGCGATGCGCGTCCCACGTGGGCGACGCGACGTGACGCGGCGAGGGCGCGGCGACGCTTTCGGACGCGCCGTAAATACGCGCGTGGCCACTGCCGCCGTGACGGCCCGCAGTGGGCCGAAACCGCAACGCGCGCGCGTAGCGTGTTTGATTTCATTGGCCCTACAAAGAACTCTGCTGAAACGCGTTTGAAATATAGTCAACACACACACACACACACACACACACACCAAAAGAGAGAGAGAGAGAGAGAGAGAAACAGAAAGAGAAAGAGAGAGAGAAACAGAAAGAGAAAGAGAGAGAGAAACAGAAAGAGAAAGAGAGAGAGAGAGAGAAAGAGAGAAAGAGAGAGAGGGACAGAGAAAGAAAGAAAGAAAAAGAAAGAAAAAAAAGCTGTATTGAATACTTTCCGTTAGTGCCTCTTTCTAAGGTTTCTGTTTACCTTGGACGTTTATTTTCATAGTGAGGAATTAATCAGATTGTCTTTCCTGGAAATATTTTTCATTCGCATCGTCTGTGGATCTCATTACAAGCTGGGCCATTGTTCATGGAATGTGTTAAAGAATTGCGCTTTTTCTTTTAGAGACTAATTGGCATTTGATTGTCATTATTCTCTGCACCGGAAATGAACACGTGATGCTTGCTTGATGTGTGATTCCGGTCGCATCAGCAGCTAAGGGCAGTAGTCCCGTAAAGGTAGTGTATGTTTCATTCCGAGAGCTGGAGGTGATCGCACCCAGCTGGATGGCAAGATACGACGAGGACATACATCTCTATCTGGATGTTCCCCACCAAGTATCATTACCAGCGAGGCACCTCCCCCCCAACCGGAACAAGTGTGATAGAGCAGTAGTGCATGTAAATGTTTGTGTAAGTAAGGGGTGAGGATAGGACAAGGAAGGAGAAGGAAATATCGCGCGCACTCCGTAACCCTTTGTTACAGTACTGCTCCGGCAATCACTTGGTGTTGATCGGAGGAACCACAGAAAAATACCGATCAGAGGAGCCGGCCATTCGATTTCTTCTCCCAACCGGGGCTGAATTCGACCTAGCTCTCTAGGTAGTGTCGAAAACCTTGCCACCGCCGGGACTCAAACCCTTCGACCTTCCGATCAGAGGAACTGCAAAACCAAGAGTTTACCCCCTGAGGTACTTTTGGCGGTGCATGTGATGCAAATGATTGCATTTTTATGGTCTGTTATATTCTAATGCACGCCACAGTCTCCCTTAGTCCAGTGGAGTCTAAGTTACTATCAGACCCTTTGTGAGACCTGTGCGTCCGGTAATTCGTTAGTCTGAGGATGCCCGAGGGACGGAGAGACATAATTAGAGACGGAGAGACAAATGTCTTGTAATTCAACGCTCCAATCAAGGCTTTCGAGGAATGAATGATCTGGCAGACAAAACTCAACATCAGGCAAGACATCAGACATGTTACGTTATTATTAATTTAATGACTATTGATGTTTTACATTTTTATTCTTTCTTATTCTTGTTCTTCTCCGAGGTTTTGGCTTCTGTCTGTTTCGGCTTCCATTTCTTTCTTCTCCTTCCTATATCTCTTTTTATCTGGCTTTTTTTCAACGGTTATTATCGATTTATGGGAGTTCGTCCTTAATTCATTATATTGTCGGCACTTATTAATTTTATAATGTCATTTCTAAATGTGTAATTGTGTTGCGTAACCATTACTTCTTCTCAGAAAGTTCTTTAACCTACTTTGAATTTGTAACCCACTTTGAATTTACATAAAATGAGGGTCCTGCGCGTGGATAATTAGCTCTCTCATCCACAGAGAAAGATGATTTATCTTCTCAATGATTTATTTATTAATATTCTGTGGAGCGTAGCTCTCATATTTGCTTTATATGACGCCTTTGTGTTTTTGCCCATTGAATGCGCGCCTTTGTGCCCATGTAGTTGAGTGGGGGGGAGGGGCACCGCCACGTGGCGCGCGGCCACGTGTCCCGCCCACGCGGCGACCGAGTCTCACCGACCGATCGGCGGTGGTGGTGGAGGTATGCGTACAGGATCTGCGCCCACGCCGCGTCCCGCCCGCCCCGCCCGCCCCGCCCCGCCCCGCCCCGCCCCGCCCCGCCCCACCTCGTTCCCGCCGCCGCCCGCCGCCCGTCCCGCCCCACCCTGTCGCCGCCCTGCTTCTGCCCGCCCTGCTCTGCCCCGCCCTGCTCTGGCCCGCCCTGCTCTGCCCGCCCTGCTCTGCCCCAGCCCTGCTCTGGCCCCGCCCGCCCCGCCTTGCCCCGCCCCGCCCCGCCCCGCCTGCCCGTCCCGCCCCGCCTGCTCTGCCCCGGCCCACTCGTCCCGTTCGCCCCGCCCGTCGCCGCCCCGTCCGCCCCTGTCCCGCCCTGCTCTGCCCGCCCTGCTCCTACTCCGCCCTGTCTGCCCCGCCCTGCTCTGCCGCCGCCCCGCCGCCTTGCCCCGTCGCCGCCTCGCCCTGCCCGTCCGTCCTCCCCGCCCCGCCCCTGCTCTGCCCCCGCGCCCCGCTTCGCCCGCTCGTTGCCACCACCCGCTCCGCTCTGCCCCCACTCCGCCCGGCCCCGCCCCCCCCGCCCTGCCGCGCGCCGCGCCGCGCCGCGCCACGCGACCTTCCAAGGAAAGGCCCGCGCCTCCGCCGCCGCCGCCGCCGCTGAATCATTCCCGCGCGTGGGTTGCTCCCATGGCGCGAGTTATTTACTCGCGGGGTTCTGACGGCACGGCGGAACTTTTTGTCAATGTTTCCGTGAGGTGAGAGGGCTCTTCCACGTGTTGACTGGGCGAACGATGCGGTTACGTAGTAGGAGCAGGTGTTGCCGGTGCGCCTAGCTTAAAGCCTGTTTTACACGATCATATTTTTATCATTTTTCGTCGGTACAGAAAAGATACAGGCCATACAGGCCAGGATGTAATTTGTACGAAAAAATGACGCATGCTTAATTTTTCGGTACAGATTTCAACCAGTTTGACTACCGCCCACCTGGCGGCACTTTACGGGACTTTCTTTAGTTTGTTATGCGTGTGGAGCGATATGATCATTTTGTAGTTGCCTGAGAGCGTTCTGATGTGTTGAATTGTAATGTGAAGTGGTTATGTAAAGAGAAATAAATTACGCACTGTATTATAATATTGTCGTATCCGAGCTCAGCCCTAACCTAACTTAACTTCATTTGTTACCACAGATGCGATGTTCAAATGTTTTGAACTTCAGGGCTACATGCGGCGTCCGGAGGAAGTATTTTCTTCATGATTACGTACAAAGACAGAAATGGCCTTGTAAAACACTCATCTAGTTACGACACCTAAACATACTGCGGAGAAACGAACGTCCTTTTTCCATCCATTTACTGTACAGAAAAATGTTGAAAAAAGGATGCAAAAATGACGGTGTAAAACAGGCTTACAGCCGGACTGAGTCAGTGTTAAATCCCAAGAGTTTTGTCTACTGCAGATTCTTCTTTTGTTTTTGTTGCTGTTGTTTTTTTGAAAACTGGTGTGATTGCGCCGGAGAACCTTTATATGCTCACACAGAGGTGTCGACTTAATCGCGGCAGTACATTGAAACTCTTGTTACGTCTTATGGGAATAAAAATAAAGGAAGTGAAATAAAATAAGGTATAATACATTTGAAGACATTTGTGTGTTGTAGATTCATTTCATTATAGTTGTTTTGTAGTAACGCTTTTGCTCGTGTGTATGACTAAAGACTTGCACAGTTTATCATATCTTTTCCAGACAGGCTTCACATCGTTCTTGAATGTAAGAGTATTTGATAGTTCGATAGGTCTGAAAGTGGGGTTAAATACGCCTAGAAAAAATTCAGAAGTAGTAATGAATGTAGTCGCCTTTAATTATGAAACATCAGTTAACTGACAGGCTACTACGGAAAATCCGTGTTCACAGCCATCAGCAAACTCATGAATATTGTGCTCAAGAAAAGATATTTTACATTTTGTTGCCGTGTCAAATTACTCTGAACAACAATTCTTAGAGCTCTGATGTCACAAATGATTACTATAGTTTACCTTTATTTTTTTTCATGTAATACTAATTTCTATTGATATACTAAAATTTGTATAACCTATACCAGAATTGCGAAAAAAAATTAAAAACCCTTTCACCAGGTGCCAACCACCCGCGGTCTCTCTTTCTACTTTATTGATGAACAGAAAAACAGTAAATATACATAAGATAGAAACAAATAAAAGTTATGAAAGAATACTTTTATAGAAGGAGGCGATTCAAGACGTCAATGTTAAAGAAGTTGCGGACGAGGTACATTTTACTTCCAATATTACTCATGGTACTAGGTTGCGCAGATTTAAGACATTACACGAGTATTACGTACGAAGGACGAAGGTGGAAGTCTTGCGATGTTTATGAGAATAATTCGCCTTACCTACTGTCAAAACATATTTTTGTTTAGAATTAATGTGTAATATGTTTCAGACAATTAATATTATCTTTCAATTTGCTAATTAAACTCTCTTTCTTTCAGGTACGTTGATGATCCTACGACGAAGAAGTGAAAACTGTAATACGTGAGTAAATAGTTCGTAATTGTTTATGTGGCAACTACCGTTCTCTTACAGTGTATCTAATTTTTTAAAAGTAAATAGATATTAACACATAGAATAACGATTACGGGTAAAGCACTTAAGACGAAGCAGTCGCGAAAACAATTCTTTTATGTCCTAGAATTACAATTTTCAAATACGTATATATTTCAATAATTTTCAAATATGTAGGGGAAGGTAGCCGAATACCGGATAGGAGCCTCATATAGGATATCAAGGTTTGAGCTCTATGCGGGTGATCTGGGCTGTCCGGGTGACGCCGCGTCGAAGGCTGAGTTGCCGACGTTTCGAACACCCTGTCGTGGTCTTCCTGAGGGCTGGTATGGGCATGCCAGCCCTGTATGTATGGGCATACCAGCCCTGAGGAAGACCACGACAGGATGGTCGAAACGTCGGCAACTCAGCCTTCGACGCGGCGTCACCCGGACAGCCCAGATCACCCGCATGACTCTGGCCGCGGAAGCCTACGACTTCGTTTGAGCTCTATGGGCGACAGCGCGTACTTGGGGAGTCACAACCAACTAACTAAGACTGTCCATCCACAATTGGCTCTCAAGCATGGAATGTTAAATAGTGAAGCTCCTTCGTATTATAAATGTAACCCAGCACCTGTATTGGAAGCAAATAATTCCATCATTTACTTGAGCAGACCCATAATAACAGATAAAACTGTGGCCTTCAGGGCACCAGATATAGTATGATTGACAGGGACAGTAAAAAAGCTATGCTTGTTGATGTTGCCGTACCGTTGACACACAATCTAAAGAAAACTGAGGCCGAGAAAACAACTAAGTAAGAAAATCTTGCTCTGGAAATAAAACGAATGTGGAAACAATAAAGCTGCTTATCACTTGCTATTTCGGCTAAAGGTGTAGTAACAATCAATTTCAGGAAAAATCTTTAAAAAACTTTGAATTACTTCAACGAAATCTAAATAACGGACAGAAATCTGTGATACTGCAAGCATGTCATATAGTTCGCAAGTTCTTGAACAAATGAGGCTCCCATATCGGTCTTGGGGATCAGAGCGAAATCTCTCTCCCCAGTGATCGAGCTTTTGCTTAACGTGGCAGGAATGTGCGAATTGAACGCAGCACAACTGCTGAGAAATAATAATGATAATGATAATAATAATAATAATAATAATAATAATAATAATAATAATAATAATAATAATTTAAAATATACTTAAGATTCAATGCAACTCTCAGTTTTTATGTACGAATTCTGTTATTCTTTGTAAAAATAATTACAATGTACACTGAATTTCTTTTGCTTAATATCTTTATCTTCGTTGTTATTTTTCATTAAACACAAAAGTAATTTCATTCACAGTATCTATCAGTATTTTCTAAAATCTCTACATGGTCTCTTGTGCCCATGAAAGAGAGAAAGATAACGGCTTGTCGAACCCAATGTTTTGCCCGCGAAATAATGGCAAACTCGTATCTGCGGTCTATTTACCGGTTAATCGCATTGCCGATTATTGGAAGGCTAATTATCTTTGAATGCTCATCGATTTTAGGAAGCTTAGCATTTCGTTTCAATGGAGATGAAAGGGTAAACGGTTTATGAACATTCAATATTTGTCACGTAATATTAAAAAAAACAACAAATGAAATTATTCGTACGTATGTGCCTTTGTGTACTAAGCAGAACAATTTACTTCTCGTTACATTTAAAATATCATTCACAAGAATAAGTGTTTTATTTTTGGCTAAAATAGTTTTAAACTAACTCTGTTACCCTCTTCACCCGCAATAATATGGGATCAGTGGAATGAACAGAACGACTATTCTCCCGGCACATGACACCTACGAAAAAACCGAAACAAACATGAATACTCTTGGCTTTGAACCCATGACCTTCCGTTCTGATATGTGAGTCAGCAACCGCTGTAACAAACTCCGGTATTTAAGCATAACTTCAATTAAGTGTTTTCTTAATTGCTAAATTCCACAAAATTGAATTTCGCTCTCTCATCGGGGCAGTACTTCGTGAACTTGTGAAGTTATGTATTGAGGGAAGTTGGATTAGAGCCTGTGGGTTTCAACACGCATTTCGGACAGAGGTTTGCCTTGGAAGAATATCGGAGAATGTCGAGAACAATTAGCTCCCTTTCTAGACTCCCTCCGATCGAAGGGGTGAAGGCGAGGGTAGTGGGTGGGGGAAATGTAACAACTTTTTCGTAGGTCCGCGAAGGCAGAGCCCAAGACGTGGAAAGCGGTGCCTGCGTTGCCAGCATTTGCATAATATTGCTTTAACGCAGAACCAATGGTATGATAATGACTGAAGACGAACTGAAAAACTCTTCTGGGTAAATGAAGCGCTCTCTACTGCAAGAGAATATTTGTGAGAAAAAGAAGCCACAGGCAACGAAAGTAAAGAGAATATTTAGCGTTTAATTGACCCAACAAATGAAGTCCCGTCTGTTTTCATTTCTCTATGAGTTTGTAAGAGATTAGTCATAGTCAAACTCCAACAAAAAAATGAATGAGGAGGAAGTTCATACTTGCGTTACACGCTTTTAGATAAGGATATGAGTCTCATTATTATATTATATATTATATATTATATTATATATTATATATTATATTATATATTATATTATATATTATATATTATATTATATATTATATTATATATATATATATATATATATATATATATATATATATATATACACAGATATATTTCCGAGGAAGACAATTACTGCTAATGGTTCGCGTGAATAAAGGGAAAATGTAAATTTAGTAGATCTAGACCTATCACTAATTTAACTGTTTCGTAGCGAACAATAGTTCATTATTAATCAAATGTATTGAACGTTAATTGAGAGTAATAAACATTTTGATAAAAATCAATGATGAGGATGAGAGTGCGATTTTTTGGCTATATTTTATTTTCTAAGCCTTCAGAGGAGTTGATAAAATTTAAAATACTATAATGGACGCAAGCAAAAAAACAGTGGAACAATTGTAATAGTTATTATTTTGATAATTGGCTTCATTAAATATGTAATTGTTATTCAATCGCCATCGCAATAGGAACTACAAGAACGAATGTGAGTGGTTTTGAATGAAGTATGGAAATTAATGACGTTTGTACTGATGGAAATAACGCTTCATTGGACGTCATGTAACTTTTCATTTACAAGAATTTGGCAGAATGCTTCTGCTGACAAATGATTGCCATTCGTTATTTTGAACTAGCAATCGACATGTCATTGACTACATTATAACTGTCATTTTTCATCTCTTCACTTTTATAACTAGTCTCACAATGACAATACTTGTCAGAGAGCGAGGAAAGGCCTATTAAGAGGGAAAGCTTAATTAATAATGTATTTACCAAAAAATAGAGAAAATAAGGTGGCTGGCATAAACCAACCATCACAGTGTGTTCAACTTGCATTGCAGTCCCCCGAAACAAATTTTGGGATTAGTTACTAAAAAGGAGAGAGAAAAAGTAGTTAATTTATACTCCAGAACTTAAGAAAGTTGTTCATTGTGAGTAAGACCAACACTCCAGTTGTTGTTTCGGTGATTTATGTACACAGTTTATTGTGCTTTTGTTACAGGAAAACGCTCTTTTTGTACGTACTGTGCGTTCTTTCGCAGTTGAACGCGTAACAACCCTTATCTGCATCGTTTTGCATCTATATTAATGAGGCGAGCGGCTTGGGGGGGGGATGGAAAGGAGGGCGAGCGCCGAGCGAACGGCCTTGTGCCCTTAGCCCCTGCGGACATCCGTGGTGCGTGGTAGGCTGCAGGGTGGGATATTGCGTGCGAAACGCGTGCGTGAGTGCGTGACGCGGTGCGTGCGCGTCCGGTACACGCACGTTGGCCGGGGCGGAGGGTTGTTTGATCTCCAGGAGCACCCGTAGACATAGCTTAATTATTTTGTATCCCCTTCTCCTCGAACCAAAATAGATGTCGGTTATTTGTTCAAATTTGTAAAAAATATTGTTTTTGTTTTAAGTTGTTCTGTAATCCAAATGTTTAAAATGTTCGTTGTTCAATACTTCACTTACTAAAATTAAATAGTAAAACCGTTTTCTGCATTCTTCATTATTTTTTAATTAATTACTTAAATAACCATTTTAAAGTAATTTAGGACTCAGGGATGAGTGAAATATACATATATAATCTATATATTGCGATTCAAGAAGTATTCGTCTCGAAAACATGCGGCTAAACCTGACTCCGTTTTATTTCATTTAGGAAAAATCTTTCTAAATGTCTGATATTTCACTGAATACCTCCAATTCATTTAACAGGAAACAAAATATTGAAAATTAAAACAAATAAATGTGTTTTTCCACATTATGAAAGAGAATTTAACAACTATAATTTTACGTAATGTAACACATTTGAAATTTGAAAATATATTTAAAAATATTAATTTACGTGTCACAGAATTTTTGCTTTGCACGCTTCTTAATAAACGCAGCATAATATATCTTCCGTTTATCTAAAATTTTTACTTTCTCACGCTTACGACATAAGAAGTGAAAGTTACGAAATTGTGCTCCGGAAAACAGAAAATTTTCGGAAGATACTCTTATTGTCGGGAACTGAAAAAGAAAAATAAAGATAAATTATTTTGCTGTGTGTAGTAAATTGCTTCCTCTAACTCGTGGTGAATCCAGAAACTATTTTTCATTGATACCAAAATATTACTACACTAAGAGCCTAAATCATTCAGCAGATTTCCTCCAAAATTGATATTCCCCGATCGATCTGAAGGAATGGCTTTGGGAGTTTCAACCGGTTATTTTTATTTTGAGGGTACTTATGAAAATACTTTCGAAATTGTTTAGTGTCGGAGATGCCATCGGGGCAGGTGGATCAGGGCGTCGACTGGTGTCAATGCAGTGCCTCTGACCGAGAGGTCCTGTGATTGGATTCCCGACGGTGGCAGGGTTTTCGACACTAGCCGGATAGCTAGGTCGAGTTCTGTCGCTGTCTGAAGGACAATTCTAGCGGCTGCTCTGATCGGTTGTTTTCCTTGGTTCTCCGATCAATACCAGGCGAATGCCGGAACAGTACCCTACGAATCAAGCCACGGGAAACAGTGGCCCGCTGACGGGAGATACCTAGTTTGGGAAAAACGCCGGTCGAAAAAAGATAGATCGACGCCCGATCTCGCGATCCAGCGGGGCAAAATCACCGCCCCCTCCCTCGAAAAAACACATGCACTAGACTTATGGGACTAATGACCTTAGCAGTTGACGCGCCCGCAATCACTAGCAATCAAGCAATCACGGACGCTACATTAAACTAGTTATAAATTCCACACAATTACAATTGATTTCTCATCTGAAATTTACCCAACATTCACTGTAGCTGAATTATCCAAAGTAATTGACCGTCGGATGTGGAGTTCCCCTTACCAATCATCAGAGCACGTCTATCCTTCGCTCGTCTATGAGTCCGATTGCCTTCGCACTAGGCAGTCCACTTAACTTCCCCGATCACATGACTTCCGTTTGATCTCCCCGTCGAGGGACGCTGATCGTTCGTGTGACCTCCTCGCCCCCTCCCCCCAGGCGCCCGTCCCCTCTCGTTAGCCACCGGTCT
>BOPP01000010.1:10716291-10737814 GCA_017312745.1 Gryllus bimaculatus | reverse complement strand
ACCCTACGGGAGAGAAATTTATACAAAAACTTAACCAATAATATAATTTAAAACAAAAATTCGGGTACAAAATTCCTGAATTTTTGAATCAGAATACTAATGATAAAATGTTCGCATTCAAATATCCTTTGTTTAAGTGATTTTGCACCTACGTGTTTTACTTCATTGTTGTTGAGCTTGGCTGTACGTCCCATGACGCCGCATTTTAATGTTTAAGTGGAGAAGGTTTTTTTCCCGAATTAGAAAAATATCACTTTCTTTTTATTCCATTCCTTAAGGGAATTTGGGATACGAAATATGAGATTATGGACTACATAATGACTCTGATAAATTTAGTAAAGCGACTCGCTAAAGCGTTTCGTATTTAACAGAATTATATTAAGTTGAAAAATGAAATGCACATAGTCATTGATGTGGGGCAGGAAGAATTTCCGTACTAAATCGCGACAATTTTGACAGCCTCAAACGTAAAAAGTATCATTCGTTTATATTTCCTCCTGAAGGTGTCAGAACCCCTCATTAATGTATCTGAGAACACTAATGACCAGCGGTGATGACATCGTCCACGGTCAACTATTTTAGAGAGTTATATCAGATGTACCGTGCTATAATCGGTCTCGTCATTTATTTTTGCATGTTGTTGTGTTTCCTCTGAGCGGCGACCTGAGGGATGGTCGTTGGTATTCGGTATTTCAGTGTTTTAAGTTCTACTCTAATACTGCCCAGATATACAGAAATGTTGTAAATTCATGTTAACTTGACTGTTTTGTTCATGAAGAATGGATAGAGATTTTGACATTGTTGCGACTGCAGTGGTGGGTTAATCATGATTATGTCATCGCAGGAACAAAATACTTCTCTCAAAATGGTACGCTAAAATATGAGGAGTTGTGTTTTATGCTAATTTACAACCTATCTTTCGCAAAATTGTTTTTATGACTTGAAAGTATCATTGCAAATTTTCCTTTGATTGTCATTAGACTTATTGTAAAACCAATTAAAAGTGTGCTTTGTACTACGAATATTAACTTGTAATGGTATAGACTTATTAATGTCATTCGGCTTTAGGGAGGGGCTTTTTAGCGCATGCGTGAAGAGCATTCTCGATTAACACTGTTGATCACATGACTAAGAGCGTTAAAGCGACGTATGGACAAGACGTGTCGGTTTGTAGCAAGTTAGCGACTGTGTGCGTATGCATTAAGAAAAAAAGCGTGTCACGCAATTAATAATAAGTTGCGTAATTTATCAAAGTAGTAGTGGAAGGTGTAAGATCGGAGAGACAGTTTGAACCACAGTTCAGAGTCAGGGTAGAAGACTTCTCCATTGATGCCAAGAGAGTTTAGGTTTACTGGACCTCGCATTGAGTATGTCAGCTCTGGGATTTGGATTTTGTTTTTGTTCATTGGTTTGGGACCGATCTACATAACAGCATTCGTGACGAGGCATAACAGCGTTAATCTAACACGAGTGATTTTAAACTCTTTATTGCGAATTTATTACTTGTCAATTTTCCAACACTTTTCTCGTTAGAGTGTGTACGTTGGTAGAGGATTGATTGTAACTGCGTCAGCACATACGAGAATAAGAGTTTACCCAGAGTTAAAAAAATTAGTTTCTTGTTTAATGGATGGCCGCATTTTTCCCGTTTGTAAAGTTCACCAACGTAGCATGCACCAATTTTAAGGTATTGGGTGTCGTGTCTCTGACCTAGCGGGAAGAACATCTATGGCTAAGGGTCAGGTCGTGACTGTTAGTGCATAACGTCTCTAACTTACGCGTGACGCCACACTCTCTATTAAGCTTTAGATAACTCACTTTAGAGAAAATCAAACTCTTAATTGCCGAAAATTGCGCAAAAGTAGAATTGAAACGAAAACAGTCTTCATCGAAATTTCATATAATTGACTTTATCAAATTTCCAAACCGAATGTAAGGAATATTCGTTTTGCAAGCATCCATGCGGAGTCTGTTATCTGCTTGTTTATAATTATAGATAAAACATATTTACTCTCTTGCTGCTTCTCTTCTAACCGTTCACGAAATACGCTTTTATTCCACCTCTGTGTTATGATGCTGCTGAAGGGAGGTCCTAGTGTTAAATGGCGCCGGTCCATGCGCATTAGCAAAATAACTGCCAAGGGGGGAAGAACCCGACGCGTCGCGACCTTCGCGTGCGACGTGGGCGGGGTGGAGGCTTACGCCCGTGCACACCCTCCCGTCGGCCCCTCCTGGCAGCCAGCGTCAAGACTCTCGGTATCTCTAGCTGCCGCTTCTTCCCTACTGCCGTCCGCGTTGTACCTCTTCTGAAAGTAAGCTGCTTCAGCCGTCGTGCCGCCCGTGTCCGCACCAACTTTCACCTCGCCAGTGTTTCGGGATTCATTTGCCGGATGTTGGAGCACACGCCTCGCCATTCTCTCACGCAATTTCTCGTCAGAGTCGCCTCCAAAGTCTGTACATCGGCACCTCGTTACTGTTCCTTCGTTACGTGCAGCTTCTAGCCTCCCCCTTTGCAAAACCCCAAAAAAAAAACCCCCAAATAAAAACCTGGTGTTGATTTTTCCGTCTCGTTGGCCTTTTACTGACTGACCTTGCACATTTTCTGTCAATCGACACTATTGCCTTACCGTGCACCACCACTATACGATCTTACCACACACGTCGCGCCGCTTCTCCGCCGCCTGCCTTTGCTCCGCCGCCGCCACTCGTCGGCTCACCACCACCGGCGCCACGCCGCACAGCCCCAACACGCGCCATCGCAACCCGCCGCCGCACCGAGCCAACTGCCACCGCAACTGCCACCGAACCGGCCACGGGGGCACCCACCGCCACAGCCCCAACACCGCCATGCACCACCGCCGCGCGACGCCACGCCACTTGCCACCGCCACGGCCACCGGTCCACCGCACACCACCGGCCACCGCCACCGCCACGCGCCACGCCTCCGCCTCCGCGCACGGGGCCGGCCTCCGCCTCCGCACGGGCGCCGCCGCCACCGCCACCGCCACCGCCGCCACCGCGACCGGCCACCGCCTCGCCTCCGGCACCGCCATCCCCGCCGCACGCCACCGCCGCCACCACACCCGCCACCTGCGCCAAAGCCGGCCACCGGCCACCGCCAACCGCACGCCACCGCCACCGCCGGGGCCGGCACGTGCACCTGCACCGCACACCGCCGGCTCCGCCAGATCGCCACCACCGCCGCCCCCGCCCCTCCCGCAGCTCGCTCTTCCTCATGCAAATTGGCCGCGATATTATGCGAGCCCATTTAGCGGAGGATAATGGACATTAGCCCCTGAACCACTGGCCGGCGCTTGGCCGCCGCCACCGCTGCCCTCTGTTGTCCCTTGCGGCGTGCGCTCGAAATGGCCCGTGACCCCTGTGTAGTTACACAACGCGGCGCGCACTCGTCAGAAAGATGCCAACGCGGTCGCGTACAGGTTCCCTACGCGCGCTGAGCGCTCGTCGGTTTTTATAAAAGACGCTCGCGCAAGAGAATTTTGATTTATGGTTGGGAGCGTCCTCGAGAAAAAAAATGGGTGGTGAGATGAAAATTTTATGGAAATTTAAGTGGCAGGTGCACAATAAGCCTTTGAAATTTTTATCAGGTACGGTAAAGTTACAGTTTTTATACCGCATTTATCTGTCTTTTGTACTTTACGAACAATGAGGGATACTATCTTCCCTTAAAGCGCATTTGACAAAGATTATATTTTCGTAAGTCGTGCAAAAAATTCATAAATATATATTTTTTTAAAGCCTGTAATGAAGACACTCCTATATTTTGCGATTGAACGCTGTCAAATTTTAAATTTTCTCTGCTTGTTATCTGAAATGGAATTGTAAATTAAGATTTATTAAAGATTACATTAATAATTTTTTAATAAACGTTTTTAGAATATCTTAATGGAATATATATTTGCAAGGGTATTGGGACCTGCTCTTGTTATTCACATTACGTAGCGTAATTAAAATTGATCTCTATATAGAAGTCTAACTAAAGCTGGGGTATTAATACACTTATTACAAAAAATATATTTCATTTTGCATGATTTTCTATTATATAAAATTGAGAGTATGTAGTTTGTATGTACCACAAAGCTTTTTAACAACAGGATTAATTGCTCTCTTTGGCCCGGATACATTTGAGAAGCGAGGAATACAAAGTAGTGAATTTGCGATTTAAATGTTACACAAAAATGTGTATTTTAAAAATATTTTGTTAAATACAATCACCAATGTGGATCTGAGTAGCACTGGTGCTTGGCGACAAAATTCCCCGCTTTAAGTCATTTCTGTGACCTTGACCTAGTTATTCACATCTCGTGATACCTTTGAGATTTTTTTTAATGTGAGAGCGCCTTGACACTGTGCCCAAAAAAGAAACCGTTTGTGTAGGTTCGCTATGTTCAACGTTTTAAGCCTTGGTTGTTGTTCGTTGTTGGATGTTCGTTTGTTGAATGGTCGCGAAAATGTATATAATGCGTGTTATTCGCTACATGTTAGCATGTAAATCGCAAGTTGATTTCCATATAAGTACTTTCAGGACAGAATGCTGTCAATGAAAATAGTAAGCACTCTAAATCTCAAAAAGCCTGCTTTATTTTTCTCTGACCTCCAACTGCAATATGTTGGAATATTCGATTACTCTAAGATTTCACCCTTTATATTCGATACGTATAAATATTAATGTATCAACTGTACATATTATGTACTTCTGACACTATTTATTTAGTCGTCTTTTTTATATTTTGACATCACGGATTTTTACCTCAGTACTCCAGGATACCACTGTACGTCAATTAGGCATGACTAGAACTGGGAATTAGGCATGACTAGACTCGTCAATTAGGCATGACTAGACAAGAGGCAAGACGCTGTGTACCGCAGTTTGGAGACTACTGAATAAAGCCGTTTCCTCGAACCTCTTAAGCGAATCCCTGAATCGGTCTGCGTGCCTTCTCCATTTGCCGTGCCGCGTTGCCGCCCGTACTCCCGCCGAGTAGGCGGCCTTCGGTGACGTCATGAGACGGCGTTCGTGCTCCCACCCAGAACATGGCGATCATAATAATGAGGGCGCATGTAGGTGGGGCTATAATGGAAGTGAGACAATGTGTGACAGTCTGGCGCTAATATGTTTCAAAGTACTTCCCATATATATAATATGCACACAGAAATAAATCAGCTTCCCAGAAACATTACTGTCCAATGAATTTGTGTAGGAAGAGAAGATATACATAAACGTCCAACACTTTTGGGAACCCTAATATTATTCGTTACTAACTGCTATTTAAGCCTGTCGTAATTATTACTTTTCAATAAACTTATAGTGTAGTGATCAACGCGCTATGAATTCATATCTAGGTCTTAAAGATAATATTTTATTCACCCAGTATAGAGAGAGTATATGGTTCGCAAAGGCGATTTGAAGCAGGTTTATCTGGGTATCGTGTTTTCAATGATTTAAATGCTACCTCCTACTCTTGTCTTCATTCTCGTTACTCACACCACTATTATCAACATCGTCTTCATCATCACATCTTACTGCTCATTAAACAGCTTCAAAGAGAGACCCAGTATATTACTGCACGTCATTACGCATAATTCTGCCGCCATCCAAGCTATATGAGCAATAAAAATACTAAAAAACATTTACCTGGTAAAGTGAATCACAAACTATCTAAGCGACTCATTTTTAGGCATCATTTATTTAAACAAAATAGTCATGTCACCGCCCTAAGATATTCCTGAAGAATTTTATTTTTTGAAAATACCCGTATGTCTGATAAATAAATAAAGATGTTGTCTGGTATCAATACTTTTTATTCAGCTTATGATCGTTTCATCAGCTCAGAGCTCCCCAGATCATCCTCAGAGCTAAAATTTGAAATACAAATATTATTAACAGGTTGTAGTTTGTTATTTGTATTTCAAATTTTAGCTCTGAGGATAATCGCTATGCGATCGAAACGATCATAATCTGAATAACAAGTATTGACACCAGACAACATATTTATTTTTTTATCATAATAAAAAGGTATCTACCTCACCAACGATCTAATTAACTCGTATGTCTAATTATTTTTTGAAAGTTTTGGGAACTTGCGAGTACTTCGTTGTTCTAATGTGATAGAATGGTTCGTATTAAAGTTTTCAGGACTTCAAAATAGAGAGTGTCTGGATTCGAGAGATACTAGTCCAGCGTAAGATATAATAAAGTTAAATCTGCTAAACGCCGCACATTTCCATTGATTTCGGACGCATCATTCGGCCATTAGTCACGTAAGAGTAGTGCACGTGTTTTTGTGCGGTGGCTATAATTTTTGTCCGTTAGATGATCAGGTCCGGCGCCTACCTTCTCGTCAGTTAGTGGGTCTTTTTTCCTAATCAGGTACCTCCCACCAGCGGGGCATCGTCCCAGCCGAGACAAGCCGTAAATTCCTGACTGGTCTCGCGGCTTGTGATTTGATTTGATTTGAATTTGCCTTATTTTACGTGGCGAGACTCGGGCCATCAGGCCCGCTCTTCCGTCTTACCACGCAAATTTCTCTACGCTCCTTTCACCAACTAGCAGAGGAAGGAGGTATTTCTTGGGCGAGAAACAGGCGATTTGAATTAAGCTCAGAGGCGTCATTTAGGCTTGAGGATCTTTTACATGCAAGTAAATCTACTAACATGTGACAGCCGGCTTTACTTCCCCTCCGAAGGAAGGCGTACGAAGGATTTTTTCGCCCTTAAAAATCCACGGCTTCGATACAACTTGGGTACAACGGTCCGGTACGCTAACCGTTACACCATCGCCGCCACATGGGCCGTGTGGTGCATATAATTGTTAGTGTGTGTAAGGGATCAGAATAGGACAAGGAGGGGAAAGGAAAGATGACACGCGGTCCGTGGCTCGTTTGTTAAGGTACTGCTCCGGAGTTTCGTCTGGTGTTGATCGTAGAAACCACAGAAAAATACCGCAGCCGGCCGCTGGAACTCACCCCCAGACAGCGGGTGAATTTGACCTACTTACCTACCTATCTTACTCGTGTCCAAAATCCGCTTTCGGGACTTGAACCCTGGGACCTCCCGTTCATAGGCACTGCAGTGGCATTAGTTGATGGCCTGAACTATCTAATCCGGTGCACATAAACAAACTGGATTCCTTTGTTATTAAAATAAGACTTTGGATTTCAAGGAGGAAAACCGTTGCTGGCATGTTTAACCATCTAAGCAACTGCGCCATTGGATAAAAAAATAACAGAGCGTGCATCAGATGCATGGGGGCTGCGGCTATTCAATTTCTCAAGACTCCCCCCACCCCCCGCCGAAGCCGTGGAATCCGTCTGCGCGCCTCCACCTGCTGTGGCGCGTCGCCGCCCGTGCCAGCTCCGGCGGTCTCCGGTGACGTCAACGAGGCAGGCGGCGGCGGCGCCCGCCCGTTCGCCGCGTCTTTCCGCGTGGCCTGTCGACGCCCGCGCAGGAGCGTTATTTCCAGTCGCTGCCTGCGCGCAGCAGGTTCCTGCCCGGCGGCGTGGGCGGCGCGTGCGCGCGGCAGGAATTACGCGCAGCTTCTGCGTGCCCCGCTCCCCGCCTTCCGCTCCCCGCCTTCCGCTCCCCGCCTTCCGCTCCCCGCTCCCCGCCATCGCTCCCGCCATCCGCTCCCCGCCATCCGCTCCCTGCCATCCGCTCCTGCCATTCCGCTCCCCGCCATCCGCTCCCGCCTCGCTCCTGCCATCCGCTCCGCCCATCCGCTCCCCATCCGCTCCCGCCATCCGCTCGCTCCGGCCATCCGCTCCCCGCCATCCCCTCTCCCCGCTCCCCACCAATCCAGTTCCCCGCGCATCCGCTCCCGCCATCTAGCTCCCGCCTCCTCTCCCCTCCCCACCGCTCGCCCCGCCCTCCTCCCGCCCTCCCCCCCGCCCTCCCCCCCGCGCCTCCCCGCCCAACAATTGGAAGCATATCCCTCTTCGCCTCATCTCGCGATGATTAGAATGTATGGAAATGTTCAGGCAGAGAAGGTCTTTGGCCGTGTGATGAATGTACTGCGTGTAATCTCCTGAGGAAAGTTATCTTTCCATTAACAGACTTGTTGAAAACCGACATCTCTGTTTACGAAGTCATTTTTTGTGTTAAGACTTACGCATTTGGCTATCAGTTGTTTTAATACGTTTTGTGGAGATACGAGGACGTCCATGGGACCAATGTATTGAATGAGACAAATCGTGATTTTTATTCATTCCTCTGGTTAGGCGTAACTAGGATGCTACGAAAAATTAACATTTTATTCGTCAAATTTACTGCAAATTTTTATTAGTTTAAAATTATAAATTTTATTGTGCCGTGATTTACATGTCCGTAATTAAGTCTTAACTAATTCATGCTTCAATAACGCTTATTATTAAAAAAATG
Source organism: Gryllus bimaculatus (assembly GCA_017312745.1). Lineage (NCBI taxonomy): Eukaryota > Metazoa > Arthropoda > Insecta > Orthoptera > Gryllidae > Gryllus > Gryllus bimaculatus. The sequence continues at coordinate 10,729,417 of BOPP01000010.1, read as the reverse complement.
TGGCTTCGCAAATCGCGGAACAGATTTAACCCCGCACTAATAAATGTTACAGTACAATTATGCAGAAATTCTGGTAGACTAATAAAACTACTGTACACAGTACGTTCCTAGAATAATGGTAACTGGCAAGCGGGTCCAACGGAAGTTTGTGCATTTTTGTTTATATCCTAGAACGCTAGCAGTTTGAGAACATTGAACCCTCAAAGAATCAGGGTGAACTGGACATGACAGCGAGTGAAACAAACATTCGCAGCTTCGCATTCTAAAAAACGAATGCCAGGATACATGTGAGCAGGCGATTAGGACTCGAGATGTAGTCGGAATCTTCCGCTCGCGTTCAGATTTTCGAATGAACGCGGAATCTCCGACACAGTGGCACTCATCCAAGGAGCTCCAGAAATAGTTTTCACTCCAGGAAACACAGATCGCATTTCGATATTCTAAGTTGCACTTTACTAGAAAAACGATATTGAAACTGTTCCTACGCCTCGTTTTGAAAATAGCTCAGTAGTTCGAGATAGAAATGACGAATTCCAAAAGCGACATTCCATAAATGCGATAGAGCACTAGGACATCTCAATTTTGAGCCTAGTTTCTTTTCTATATATATTTTTTTGTTCATTTTAAGGTCGGCATCAACTCTCCGGTCATTCAGCGACCACTATATTGTTTGTAACCGTATTGGAAACTGTGAGATGACATAATATGGACGATATATGGTGTGAAGAGGACGAACACAAATACAACCATGCCCGAGGGCGGGACTCGAACCCGCGATCCTTCGTCTGCAGAATCGCTACGCGCCTGCTGCCTTAGCGATCGGACCGGCTTTCTATGAATGCTACAAAAGTATATCGTCATTGTAAAAACTGGATCTCACGTTTATTGTTACAAAACCAACATTTTTAAGTGTTTATCAACGTTATCAGCGATTACATATAGTAAATCAATAGGAAAACACCATAACTCCGTCGGCGCAAGATCTTGTTGCGTTGCACCACCCGAAGAACAAGGACGCTGCCGAGGCCAGCCAAACGAATGGCGAGCATGATATTCCATTGCGTCGCTTCAAAGCCGCCCACGCGCGCACACGTTACTCGCAGGAAAGCGTCGCGGACTCCAAGCGGCTTACCCGGATGGCCGCCGTGATCTGCCCGCGGACGGCTGCCCGGGGGAAGGGGGAGGACGTCGCGTCGCGTCGCCTATCAGCAGCGCTCGCCGACCGGCGCGCGCGCCTCCTGCGCGAGCCTCCTGCGGCGAACGTAACCGCCACTTTTTCGCGGGCGCGGGACGCCTCGTTCGGCTCCGAATTCGCGGAACACCGGGCGCGGAGAATCAATTAGAGCTCTCCGGATAATTGGCGGAAAATCCCGAGAGGGAGGGAGAGAGGCTTCTGAGGACGTCGCTACCAACGGAGGCGGCGGAGGTGGCGGAGGCGGAGGCGGGGGCCGGAGGCGGGGGCGGCGGGGGCGCGGGGCGGGGCGGAGGCGGGGGCGGCCGGAGGCGGGGCGGCGGAGGCGGGGGCGCGGAGGCGGGGCGCGAGGCGGAGGAGGCGGAGAGGCGGACGGCGCGAGGCGGAGGCGGAGGCGGAGGCGGGGAGGCGGGCGGAGGCGGAGGTTGGGAGGGGTGAGCGAGGAGGCAGGCAAAAGCGTCGCAGAAGCGACTGACTGAGCGACCGTATATCGGGAGGTGGACGAGGGTGGGCGCGGGGTGGGTTGGAGGAGAAATGGAGAATGGGTTGTTGAAGGGAAGTGGAGAGAATCAAATGGATTCGAAAGGAGCTCATTGATGGGTGGGGGCGGGGAGGGCGCTGTGGCGCCGTGTGGGGGGGTGGAGTGGGGTAGGTTGAGCGGGGGGGCCGGGATGGGGTGGAATAATGAGAAGGGTTTTTGGGAGGAACAGGAAGAATCAAATGGAACGAAGAGCTCATTGTGGAGTGGGAACGGAAGACGAGAGCACGATAGCTCGAAGGAAGGAAGGCGAGAGGAGGACGGGACGGGGTGGTATGCAGGACGGATCCTCAGGTTACGGACGGGGCGGGCGGGGCGGGGCGGGCGGGGGGACGGGACGGGGCGGAGGCGGCGCGGGCGGCGGCGGCGCGGGCGGCGGGCGGCGCGGGCGGGGCGGCGCGGGGCGGGGCGGCGCGGGCGGCGCGGGGCGGGCGCGGCGCCGCGGGGCGGGCGGCGCGGGGGGGCGGCGCGGGCGGGCGGGGCCGGGACGGGGCGGGGGCGGGGGCGGCGGGCGGCGCGGCGGCCGGGCGGGGCGGGGCGGGGCGGGCGCGGGCGGGGCGGCGGGGCGGGGCGGCGGGCGCGGGACGGGGACGGCGCGGGTCGGCGGGGCGGGCGGCGCGCGCGGGGCGGGGCGGGCGGGTGCGGGGCGGCGCGGGGCGGGGCGGGCCGGGGCGGGGGCGCGGGGCGGCGCGGGCGGGGCGCGCGGGGCGGGGGGGCGGCGCGGGGCGGGGCGGCGCGGGGCGGGCGGGGCGGGACGGGGCGGGGCGGGGCGGGGCGGCGCGGGCGGGGCGGGGCGCGCGCGGCGCGGCGGCGTGGCGTGGCGCGGGCGGGCGCGGGCGGGCGCGGGCGGCACGGGGCGGCACGGGCGGGGCGGCGCGGGGCGGGGCGGGGCTGGAGAATTTGAGCGACGCGAGGGGCGGGGCTCGCGGAACGTCGCTGGAGAGCGGACCCTCCGTCGACCTGATAAGGCTCTTTGAGATCCCCCTGGGAATGATGTATTTACAGCAACTGCGATGGAAGCTCGCATCGCGTCTTGCCTCGTAAGCGGGTTCCATGTCCCCATGACTTGGAAATTTTCTTTATTGTTCGATTGTCCACATCTTCACTCGACAGTTCACATCTCCCATACCTAGGTTTCGTAACATATGAATCTGTGGTAAAGGTATTTTTTCTTTAAATATTTACATATTTATACATTTTATATTTTTGGGGTTGTAAAAATGCATTCTTGACAGTTCCTTAGTTTTTAATTGCAGGTATAAATACGTATTAATCGGAAAATCCAAATTATGTTGGAAGAACTGTACTTTTCGATTAAATGTGTTAAGTGTCGTAAACAAATGGATTCAGTTATTTCTTTGTAAAAGAAAAGTAACATGAATTTCACGTGTAATAACTTTATCAACACTATGAATTTTCAACGTCTGTGAAAAACGGTAAGAATTATGATCTTGAAATCGGATAGAGATGCCTTAAGTCTAAGAAAAATGAAAGTTGGAGAGGATGGTGTCATTTTAAACATGCCATTTTCGTTTTGAATAAATTACAAGCGCACTGTTCTTACGAGTATAGGTGATTCAAACTAGCGAGATAATGAGGAATTAAAGAGCGGCGCCAGCGCCGAGTACCGTGCGCGTTGCGGTGCTGCAGGAAGCCCTGAGCCGCTGAGCCCCAACACCACTTCCGGCCTTCACCTGGCTTCCCTTTAAAGAGCAACTCACAATGGAAGCAATGGACGCAGATGTTAGAACATGATCATATACTTTTAATATAAACATGGACGTACCATTCATCATAATCGTGAATATAGACGTAAATGCAGTCTCTCGTGGATCGATCAATACTCGGCTCAGAAATTCTATGTACAATCGAACGAACGACATGAAGTAAAATGGACGCAACCACGATTGGATGATCATTATTTCGTCTACCGTGAGCGCCACAAAAGATTTTCTAGAATATTTCAAGAATTGAGATGATGATGTGCAGCAGTTTATTAACATTAGAGACAGCTCTTACAAAGTATATAAGCTTCTAATAACAACACTGAAAGTTCTTTGCTCCTACTGTGGTAACACACGATAGTGAGTTTCTCTCAGATATCGTTTATACGAACAATGAAGCTTGAAGATTGCAGACGTTCACCCTTATGTCTTTCGTTTATGCTCACGTTTCCGTTCACCGACATGGATGGTTCTATTGAATAACTTGACACGAAATTTTTGAGCGTACGTTCAAGTTTCATTTTGATTGAGACTTAATTACGCCGGCTTTGTTCCTCCGCAACCCACTCCTACCCAAATTTTCTTTCTCTACCCGTACCGTTTCAACTGCTTGCAACCCTCCCACTCGCCTCGATGAATTACCTTGCGTCTCTGGCCTACAGGTGCGTTGTCCTTGGCGGGTCTCGCTTCCCGCTTCGCTCCACATCTACACTCGTTTCTTTAAAAGTGCGCCCTTTCTTTTCTCGCACAGTCATTCACCTTTATTTTTGTCCTTTATTTTCTGTTAATCCATTCGTTTCTAGCTTGCTTTCCACGGTTCGCTCATTCTGTTTCGTTCTGTTGATCTTTTCGTAAACCAGGAATTTCCAAGAGACTTCTTTTATCTTTCTGAAGGTGATAATAACTTATTAATTTTATTATTATTATTATTACAAGTATTATTATTATTATTATTATTATTACTATTATTATTATTACTATTATTATTATTACTATTATTATTATTATTATTATTATTACTATTATTATTACTATTATTATTATTATTACTATTATTATTATTATTGTCCGTCATTATTAAAATTATTATCATTTTCTCTTTGCATTTTCATGTCTTAGTTAAATGTAGTTGTAAATCTGAAAAGATAAAGTTTTAAAACTGTTGTAGATTGTCAGAAGAATACGTATTGGTGAAGGAATTGTTATCTTAATTTGTTCATTTCAAATCATTAACTTTAAACATGATTTCCTATTTAATTTTCATAAATAATATTGCAATATCAATATTTCCTGATCATCTCTTTGTGAAAGCACTTTGATTATTTTGCACACTGTTAGCAAATTTATGAAAAAATATATTTCTTTTTTAAGGACAGTTTTATTCAAGTCTTATTTCGTTATTTTTGCATGTTTATTTTAATTATTATTAATATTTAAAAATAACAATATTTTTTGTAAAGTGTTGTTTGTAGAGGCGTAAGACGTCTGTGTAAAGCGAATACTGTCAGTATTTCCCAGGGGTACCGCATAATAATGTGAACTTTAAATGGAGAGATTACGCATTGCACCCAATTGCTTCAACTCAGCAAAGGTGGCCCATTGAAGCGACTGCTTTTATCCAGTCTTTGACAAAAATGGAGGCAAAAGCAGTTTGGTAAACCTCCAGTGGTTGGAGTCTATCGGATTTGCGAAGTACGAGTTCTGTACTGGTGTGGTGCTTCAGAAATTGCTTTCAGTTCGTAGACCTTTGACATTTCTTTTCATCTGGCTGTGGATTGCGAAAAACAGAATTTCAACTTTTCAGAACGCACCCTTATTGCATGCTGTTTGCTCACTGGTGGATTATTTTGGTGTTTCTGCAGCCGAGTAAGGGAAGTAAACGTGAAGCAGTGTGCGCCATTTATTACAAAGACCATTTCTTGTTTCGGAACACGTGAAAATTCCAGAGAAAATAATACGTACCTCCAGAATGAAAGCGTAATAATGAAAGATACCTTACAGAAATTTGAGGAGAAGGCGTTATGAATATAGCGAAACGAATTTTTGCCTTTTTTGTGACGGAGGGAAAATTAAAGGCAAGATGGAGAAGCGTTTGGGCTTCGTTATGAAGCACAGCCATGTGCAAATTGCTTCGCGACTCGCCGCAAAGGAATCAGACGAATTGAAAGCGCGGTTCATAAAAGAGTGATTAAGTTTCCTACTCGCAGCCAGATAATTAATTGAATCTTCCTCTTTTACGTAACCCATCTCGCGATGTTCGAAAAATTTCCAGTCATTACTGCTCATATACCGACCATGCAATTTTAGACGTTTTTTATCTTCTAGAGTATACCGATGAATTGAAGGAGAACGTTTTGTACAACCAAGCCCCGTATCCTGTCACTCTCTTATACACGGGTTGCAGCGTTCCCTGGCTCTTCTAGCCAAGCAACATTCGGAAATGTGTTGGGTAAACGACCGCGCAGTCCGTTGCGTTTGTCAAAGGGCGATGGCTTTATAAATACGTAATGTGATGGACTCCAATATTGATTGATGTTCGCCCGCCCATCACTCTTGAGGAAGAGCCGAAAAGTCCTTGGTGCTTCACCGCCGGGCGTGGGGCTTGCGAACGCGGGCGCGAGAGGCCAGCCCGCGGCGGGTCATGCGTTTCGATCGCTGGCTGGCCACCTCCACGGCCGCACAGTGCCACGGTGCGCATAGCAAGAGCGATAAAACCAAAGAAGAAAATGCATGCACGTTCCCCCAATCTGTGTAGAATGCTGGGGAAGGACCATGGACCTTCTTGGAGATCGAACGATTACGTGTGCGTTTCGATCGCTGGCTGACCACCCAGTGCCACGGTGCGGATAGCAAGGCGTGCACAGAGATAAAAACAAAGAAGAAAATGCACGTTCCCCCAGTCTGTGTAGAATGCTAGGGAGATCATGAACCTTCTTGGAGATCGAACAATTAACTATACGCGTTTCGATCGCTGGCTAGCCATCTCCACGGCCGCATAGTGCCATTGTGTGGATAGCAAGGCGTGCAGAGAAGAAAATGCATACATGGTCTCCCACTCTGTGTAGAATGCTGGGGAGATCATGAACATTCTTGGAGATCGAACGATTAACTATATCTGTTGTTATAATTTTGTTTTGTCATTTGCAGCTCGTGAAGAGAGTTTGGAAACGTTTATTTTAACAAAACTACCCTAAAAAGTTCCTTCATATGATAAATATTCTTATTAAGACTTCATTGTACGCACGCGCGCGTATGAGTATTAGGGGAATATTTGTGCAACTAAAAATTCGAAAATGTAACATTACAAAAATCGGAGGATAAAATAACAAAATAGCTTACAGACAAAATACACGTGGAGTGGGAAGGGAAATATTATTACGAGCTTTAAAATTTACATAATATCAAGCCAATTATTGCAAATAACATGTCATATATTTTTTAGTTTTTCCATTTTGTTAAAAGCAGTTTTTGTTATATATGGTTCCAATAACATCTAGGGCATTTGTGATTACTATTGTATATAACGGTATGGTAACTGTGAATATGCCATAAATGTGATGATAGGGGGTGAAAGGACGAACACAAATACAACCATGCCAGAGGCGGGACTCGCACCCGCGATCTTTCGGTCCGAAATCGCGATGGCACTACTGCCTTAGCGATCTCGACCACCCGGATCGGCAATTAAAAGGTTTAATAAACACATCAGACCGCATCATTTCCGCGCGTTGGTGCCGTTTCGACCCATTGTGTGGCGAAAACGCCTCGCGCCTGCCGCCCCGCCGGCCCGCCCCGAGGTAGGCCGCCCCGCAGTACATCGATCGGCGGTGCCTGGCTCCTCGCCCGCCCCCGCCCCCGCCCCCGCCAGGTCGCCGCCCCCGTCGCGCGCCGCGAATCCATCGCCCGCCCGCGCCGCAAGGGGGCGGGGCGCCGCCGCCGCCGCCGACGACGACGTCACGGCACTCGTTCGTACGGAGCTTCTAAAGCCCGTTTTACACGGTAATTTTTTCGCCGTTCTTCATCGGCACAGAAATGTGACGAGGCAGAAGCGATGTAATTGTACAGAAAATGACGCATGTTTCATTTTTTTTCGCTTTCGATTTCAACCAGTTTGACTTCAGCGCTCCTGGTGTCATTTTCTGTAACATTTTTCTGCTTTGCTATGTATAAAGTGAGGTTTGTTACTTTTGTGTATTTTTGTGTTCTAATTGAATTGTAAGGCGAAGTGATTAATGCGGGGAGAAATAAAACATGTACTGTGTACTGATGTCTAGTGCCACACTGCTCTAAAACAACCTAACTTAATTTGATAATACAGATGCAATGTTTAACTGTTTGATCTTCGACGCTTTTTGTGAGGCCCATGGGAAATATTTTCATTTCGATTATAAGCAGAAAACAAAACGACCACACAAAACGCTTGATCTTGATGAACTCGTTTCCATACCGAAACAATACCGCGTGGAAGCAAACGGCCGTTATCAAACCATTTTCTGTGAAGAAAAATTGTGAAACAAACGACCGTGTAATTTTACTTGGTTTAATATGATACATCATTTACACCATATCACCTTCAGCAAACATACTGCCTTGGAAAAAGTAACGCGCATTAACGGTTTTATCCTTCTTTGTCTGGCGCTACAACACAATTTGAGCCTTGACCTTGCATTCGCATACACGGAGTGTTAAGGGTGACTAGAGATAACAAGGAATGGCTGTAGAAGTAGTGAGGTTCCAGTCAGGTTCTAAAGGTTCAATTAAAGCTCTATGATTTTGTACCTAACCATCAAATTCAAAGAGAACTCCATATCATGCTATGACATATAAAAAAGTAGCAAATAATTTCTATTCTTCCTTTCGCTCATATCATCCCGTTCCGAAATTCCACCTCGGTCGAAGAGCAAACATTCCAAGTCCAATCAAATCTAAATTTCCCAAAGATATGCGTAAACCTCCCTAAACTAATAATATCTTCACGTATCTCTGTAGAATCTTTCCCGTTCCCATTGCTATTGCTCGACAAGGCAATTCTAATGGTTTATCCTTAAGAAATAAAGATTAAAATTCAGTAGCATCTAGAATAATGAATTAATGAAATAATTAATTAAATGAATCTGAGTATTTAACCTCAATTTTGTCAACGAATTTCCGAATTCCTTAAGAGTCAGTATGTGAAACTTAAATTCTTCGAAATAACTTAGGTCGAACGAGAAGAAATAAATTTTAAAAAAAGGTTCTAAGGATGAGTGCGTGGTATGGAAGGGATGCGCAATCCGGATTATGGAGTACGGAAGAGGTTCAAAAGAGAACACTTGATAATAGACTTTTTACATACCACTTCGCCATTCACCTGAAAGTGATCGGTGGAACCCACAGAAACAATTTATCAGAGCTGTCGGTCTAATTTCTTTGAACATTCTTTATCTAGTGAAGATGTTAACGACTGAATCCTGTCACGTTTCCTTGACACGCAATAATAGTCAAAAGAAACCAACTGACACGTGACAATATGGGTCTTGGAGCAGCTGCCATAGGGTGCCAATTGAGGCGAGATGTCAAGTTTGTATTTAGTATAAGTGCGAACGTGATATGATAGCGTGCGGATGAAGAACTTGCTTGGCGTACCCATCTTGACTTTCGGCGACACAAACGAAGACAGCCAGCATGGACCTACTGCTGGCTATAGTACTCGCGTAGCACACACACACATACACACACACACACATACACACACACACACACTGGTCTCTAGTAGCGTAGTGGTGTAGTCTAGGAACCTAAAAAATTGAGAACCACCTCGTACGAATAATGTTTTAAAGGAGTGGTTTGGTCAGTAGGTGAAGGAAATTTTAAAAACGTATGAGATCTAGCTGCGACAGGATTAAATAACGTATGTGCCGGGAGAGAAAAATGAAAATGTGAGAGCTGACTTTTGTACTGATTTATTAAATGAAATGTAGTGGTAATGCCTCTGGAAACGCGAAACAAAAATCGCACGTATCTTGTAATATAAACAAAACGAGAGATTAAACCATTAAATTCCTATTTACTATTTCTTGTTTGCACGCTGGGCCGGCCGTGGCGCCGTCGGTGGCAGTGGAAATCAAAGACACTAACAACAAAAGACCCGAGCGGACGTGGAAGGGCACAAAACGGGGGGGGGGGGAGGCCGAGGGCAGGCGGTCGAAATGCAAGTAGAACGCATAAACGAGTTAAGCAGGAAATCGACTATTCCGAGAATGAAGCTCTCTGAACATCTCAACGTCTCTGACGACAAAAACCTCGAACCACCATCACACTCTGATGTAGCAAAAATATCGGGTTCCCATCAACGTATTACTATTAACCAAATGGCAATAACAGCATTACAACAGATCTATCAAACCTTCAGGGCCCTATAACTCTCATATAACCTAGAAAAACCATTACGGTGGCGCGCTCTGCTGCATTATCTTCTGACAGGAACTAAAACACGAACTGCTGCTAACGATACTTTCAACGTGCGTGGCTGCTGCGTGAGTTCGCGGGTCGCAAGCAGGCCTAGATGTTACAAAAGATAACGTCCATGTTCGCCCTTTCTTCAGAGCTTTCTTATAAGTATAGATTATGAATAATTGAACATTTAGAATACATCGTATTTCTCATAAATTACTCGTAGCCAATTTGTATGTGGGAAAGTTGGTGAGCCTAACCTGCACCCGCACCCGGCGACTAGCGCCTCCTATAGTAGCACCATCCAGCTTTGTCCCCGGTTTTGATGGAGAGTTCCGGGGCCCTGATATCCTTTTTAGTATCCCCCCTCTCCCCCAAACACAACAGAATCTGGCAAACCCAATGTCTGAGTGGGTCGTAAAACACAATTCGCGGTGCTTGTGTCCTCCCCGCCAGACCACCAACCGAAACATCACCACCGAGGCGGTCTTCGCCACGGCTCTCTCCCAGTTAATAATCGACCAGAGTGGCGGCCGGGGAGAAAACAGGGGGCCGTTTTTCTGCCGCCGCGTTCATTAGGTCCTCGGCCGCGAGGCGCGGGGCTGTCGCGAGCACAGCGCGACTGGCGCTTTAGTGGCCGGAGTGGGAGTGAGAGCTTCGAACAGGGGAGGAGGGGGGTCGTAAAAGGAAACGGTCGGCTAAGGGCTAAGCTGCAGTAAGTTTCGTATTGGTCGGAGTCCAGGTTGGTTTTTAAATTTGCAGAACGTTTGGAGAGGTATTATTCCGACGGTGCTCGTGATGCGTAAGAATAATAAACTCATATGTTTCACGTGACAAATTTACCTAATCGTGGTTCTGGTTTTGTTGTTTAATTACGAAAGTGCCCAGAATATATGAAGGGTTGAGTGCATGTAATACTATTTGCTCTGTACGATGAAATTAAATTAGTTTTTTAGTTGTTTACTTCTCAGCTGAGCTTTTAACAGTGTTGTGAATTATTTTTGTCCTGGAGGGGGGTGAGTAAAGATGTGTATGAAGTGGTAATGAACGAGTTCATTTTGTGATTTCCATGAAGCCCGAAGTACTTTTGTTCGTGTTGATACCAACGAGGCTTCTGCATTCGTGAAAATAGATATTTATAACAATGTTTTTCTGATTGAACCTTGTCGTCCCAATCTCATTCAATGCAGTATTTGATATACCCTCGGTAGACATCATGAATGACACTCAGAATAGGTCCAGATGATTCATGAGAACGCCATTTAATGATTTTTTATCAAAAAGTGAGACTTAAAGTAAATTTATTTATGTATTCACTTAATTCAATAACGAATAAAGTATATATTAATAATTTTTAAAAAGGAAAATTTTTCACGGTATTAATTATTAATTAAAAAAGTAAGTTTTCAATATGTGATTGCATGTGATATTATGTAACGATTTTCAGTTAGAAATGAACCTTTACTGAAATAAATTGTTTAACAGCTTCGGTTATCTAAAGTGAAACTTTTCGACATTGATATTAGATTCGCGAGTTAACAGAACAGAAGTGTAGTAGTAATTTGCCTACTATTAAATATTATAACAATTTTTAATGAATAAGCATTATTTTCATACATGTGTGTTCTAAAAATGCGTGGCAACCTATTAATTATTATCAATGTCGGTCTGCCTTTTTGTAGGTTGAATAGTAAAATTGAAACAAAAATTAAACACACTGGAATTTTCATGCAGTTGATGGAGCACTGTCTGATATTTGTACCGTAATATCTTATTGCGATAATTATATTCCAAGTAACTATTGGAGGAGGTTTTTTCAGTTTTTGTTATCTTCCCTAGTTATCAGAATTACTCACAAGCATGTTATTTCTATATCTGAAAATGGATTATATTCTCTGGTGGTCTTTAAAACTCTTTGTCACTTACCAATATAGAGGTAAATAATATCAATTTTTATCTGATAGCTTTTATATGCTGTTTGCATATGCACTCGGAGGACATTAAGAGAGTGTCATTGTTTCTCGAGTCGGCGTATTTTCGACACTAGCTTTATAGCTATGTCAAATCTATATTTATGCAACGTAGCAGGTACCAACTGATGACGATTTCACCCAATCGGGAGCTTGAACGTCCCCATAGTGACGTCATTATGGTGACGTTCAAGCTCCCAATTGGACAAAACTGTCAACAGCTGATAGATGCTGTCTGGAAGACACCGGCAGACTGCTCTGATCGGTTGTTTCCCGTCTATTTTCCCCCCATGGTGTCCGTGGTTTTTTAATCTTTCCCCATCACCACCAATCATAAGATAATTTTCACAAGTGAAATGTTGGACCGAATAACGATCTATGGTAGAAAATTTGTAAACATGTTTTACCTTTTATAAGCGGTTTTGTGTGCCTTATGGGTGTACGTACAGTATATGATAACAAACAAAACAATTCATGGCATAACTGTCTATGTGACCAGTGTAGTAGCAAAATCCATAAGAGGACGTATCACGTAACGTTCCTCCTTGTCCTCTTAAACCTCAGATGTAAAAATAGTTCAACAAATGTTTATTTTGGTATCATTCTAAAACTATCACTTGTAAAATCGTATGGCTGACAAGCGAAAATAAATTTAAAAGTGGAACCAGTATGTGTTTAAATATTTGCATCAATTGTGCATTTCCTGCGCTTTGTTGAGGAACATTAAATGTTCGACGGCAAGAAAACTCTTCATTATTTTACAGGGACGGTTTTCAAGGAGAGCACTAATTTTTATTGCCCCATAAATCATTTTCTCTGTACAAGGATTGATCCCACGTCACACAATTTATGCAAATAATCGTAACTCACTGAATCTTCTTTGTTGTTAGGAAACGAAGTTCTGAGTGTAGGTAGACTAGATTGGTGTGTGATGGATATTGTTTGAGTTTCACCACTTTCCATTCGGCGGCGTGGATTATTAAGGGCGAAAAAAATCTTCGTACGCCTTCCTTCGGAGGGGAAGTAAAGCCGGCTGTCCCATGTTAGTAGATTGACGATTCGCCGAATCTAACTGCAAACGAAGCTCGCTTGTGACCCTCTGTCTTCGCCACCCCCACGACCATCCCCGCTCCCATTGATCTCGGATTCCTCGGCTCCTGCTTCTTCGCGACCCCCACTGCTCGCCTCAAAAAAACCGCGCTCCCCTTCGCCTGTTCTCCCACCCCGCGCCTGCTGCCCCCCCCCCCGTAGGTCCTGCGTTCGCGCTCCC
>BOPP01000010.1:10705502-10716266 GCA_017312745.1 Gryllus bimaculatus | reverse complement strand
GATTATTTGGATGTAAAAGATTCCTCAAGCCTAAATACGCCTCTGAGTTAATTCAAATCTCCAGATTCGTTGCCCAAAATACCTTCTTTCTCTGCTAGTTGGTAAAAGGAGCGTAGCGAATTTGCGTGGTCAGACGGAAGAGCGGGCTGTGGCCCGAGTTTCGCCACTTAAAATAAGGCATTAATTCAATTCAATTCATTTGCAGCGAAAAAAGGCGTTCATTAAAGCTCGTTATAAAAATATTGAGAATTTTTTGTTGTTTGAAATGATCGGCATCCTTCGTCAGAGGCGAGGTTTGTGCTTACAATAAACGAAGCCACGACAAAAGCTTCTCGGAAACCAATTGTGCTGTTTTTTTCGCTCGCTGCCGGCGACGGGCGTGGGGCGCGGGGGTGAGCCACGTGCCAGACGTGCCAGCTCATCGTGCGCGCCTGCAAGCCGGAGCCCCGCGGCGGTCACTCGCGCGATAATCGAACGCTTCGCGCAGGTGCCGGCGGCGGCGGCGGCGAGTGGGAAACGCCGCAGGGCGGGCGATCGATGCACTGCGTCGCCCGCCCTCCGCCTCCCAGACCCCACACCCCCGCTCCCACACCGTCTGCCTTCGCCCGTCGCCCTCCGAGACCGTCCTCGCTTTCGTTCTCCCGGCCTCGGCACTCCCCCGCGGACCACGTTCCGCCCCACACCGTATCTCTTCCCCTGCCTCGCACTCATGGCCATCCCCTCCCAGCCATGGCTGTTGGTCCCCCCCGCTGACTCCTTTCCCTCTCCCACGCCGTCTCTTTCCTCTGTTCTTCGCACCCCACGACCATCCCCGCTCCCATTGATCTCGGATTCCTCGCTCTCTTCTTCGCGACCCCACTGCTTCGCCTCAAAACCCGCCTCCCTTCGCCTGTCCTCCCACCCCGCGCTGCTGCCCCCCCCCCCGTGGTCCTGTTCTCGCTCCCGGCCCACTGCGCCCATCCCCAGCTTTGTCCTTCTCGCTCCCTACACCAATCTTTTCCCACACTATCGTCCCAGCACTTCTATTTCACCCTTCTGGCGTCTCGATTAACATTCTGTTTCCCTCCCTTAGCATTTTTCCTCTTCTGCTTTTATTTTTCCGCCTCTTTCTTCCAACTATTCTTTGCGCCTCCGCTTCACTCAACGATCTTTGCTTCCGCTCTTCCTGTGCCCCATTTTTTTTCGACTAAGAAGTTTTATGGGTTTTGTCACCGGGAAAACGACATGGTGACCATAGCTTCTCACATGGCATGTACGATAAAACATTCACTAACCTACATGGTTGTGTGTGTTTTTTAAATGGCGTTCTTTTATCCCCCAATAGTTTCTGTACGGTTGAATAGTATGAAAATAGGGGCCTTAATCAAAGCCGGCGAATAGCCGTATTGACTGTTGGCATATTGTGGTTTTGTTTTGGAGAAGATCTTGTACGAGCAAACGTTTCATTCTTCTAAGAACTGTGTTAAAGTTCGAATTTGCTCGTTAGAATTACGCGACTTTTTTATTGCTTTTTTTCGCCTAGTATGATTTAAGTCTTCCCCTTCAGTGTGTAGTAACCACCTCCCTTGCCATTCAATTGGAGTTTGCTGTTCCTTTGTCCCCTTAGTGGAAAATTAATATTTACAGTATTTTGTGATGCATTATGATTAGGGGGGCAGATTTTATTGAATATGTTTTTTTAAATGTTTTCACTTTTGGAACAGTGCACTTTTTAGTATAGACTTAATTTTGTTATGACAAAGAGAACGAACACAATTTTTATATATCATTTTTTTTTGGTATTATTTGTTCGATTTAAACGAATATATTTTTTACGACGTTTCGTAATTTGTAAAGCATTTTTCGCTATTTCCGTCAGATTTTGATATATTTTAATTGGTACTTTATGCTATAACTTTTTCGAGAATGAAACGAGTTGCAGTTTAGGCCATATAGATTTCTTCGTCAGAAATTTACGTCCACGTATTTGTAATCTACGGCACCCTGTGTCGTACTTCAGCGCCATTGTGGTTCGGACGATTTTTGGGAACTGAAAAGAGATTTCCTGAGTAAATAAGAAAGTTCACGTAAAAGTTTGCAAGCTGGAATTCACTTGAGAAGGAAGAGCCTCCGATTGCACTAGTATCCAACAGCTTGAGTTTTATGAATTGGTTTTGATCAGTGTTTTTACGTGCATTTTTATTTACTTTTTGGCTTATTTTTAGAAATTTTAAGTGCTATTAATTATTATTTGGCAAATGTTTAGGTCATCAAATCCACCTATATTGGACATGAGCTTAATACTAGATACTTGGCTATTAGTTTTGAGTCTAGACGTGGAGATGTGAGGAAATAATGCTTCTTCGAGACTTTTAGTTGTGGTGATTACATTTTTACATTTTTCACTGTTTTTGTACTGATGTATTTGTTTTAATATAATTATAAATGTAGAATTGAGTGTTAATGGTATTGTTGCAGATCCTATTTCTTGTTAATAAAACAATAGTTGGAAATTCCGCAAAACGAAATGAGACGGGAATTTTTTAATTTCGCCAAGCATGTCTTCATGAGCATTTTCCATTTATTTATAAATAAAACACGTTTGTTTTTTGTTGTAGAGAGTTCTTGCAGAAATATTCGCTACTAATTTTCCTCAACATGGTTTAAATATCACTTTGAAGGTTATTGGGGGCTTGATGTTCATTTAATGCACATGAGTGAAGTTTAAATAATGAAAATATAGTTTTTAAATGACAGAAAAAAAAACCGCGAAATAGGTTAATTTTATTTCCCTATGGACAAAGTATATAATAACGATCTCGCTTAAGGAACTAGTATGTTGTCTTCCCAGAAGCATCTCCTCGGGTGGAGTTGGGGACGGAGGTGCAGAGACGGCGGGGACGGGGGTTCCCTGCCGCGGGGTCGAAGGAACCGGTGCCGTGTCCTTGACCGCAGTCGCGCAAACCGGCGCAAATAAGAGATCAGGGGCTGGGAGGGGCGTGGCGGGGCGCGGGCGCAGGGGTCGTCTGTGCGTGCGGCGGCACGACGAGGCTGGAAAGTGCTAGCTGTCGGGGGCTGAGGGCAGCCGCCGGGAGAAGGACCAGACAGCGTCCGCGGCAGGGCGGCCGCCGGACCGGACGCAAACCCAGACCACGAGCGGCCAGGCAGCCCCCGCGGACCGTACCTTGTGAAACTTAGCCAAACCCGATGAGGTGGGCTGCCCCACACCGACCCCCGAAACCGTACCCATATGGCGAAGCCGGCGAACCAAAGGTCAGCCAGAGACCCGACGGAAGCGCGGGAAAGCACCGCCTTGGCCGCACAGGTGACTGGCATGCACCTCCGCCTCGTCGCCGCATCCAGGCCAGTCCAATATAGCCTCTGCATGACGCGGCCGGTAAGGCAGCGCTGCGCCTCCTCCCACATCCTCCCTGTATAGTCGTAGCGGCAAACCCACGACCCAACACACGGTCGCCTCCTCCGGATTGACGCGATGCTTTCTGCACGGCCTGGCTCCGCGTGAATTGCGCTTTCGCCTGAGACGCAATCCCTCACGCCACCGTTCCTCCTCTATCAGTCTCTGGGACATCTGTTGCAGCGCCCAGCTCTCCGCACACCTCACCTGTACAGCAAACAAAAATCTACAGTACACACTACGAGGTTTAGCAAACCGCCGGCCGAATCGAACGATTTCAGCTCGCTCTACAGACCACGCGGCACTGCCACCCCTGTAACGATGACCCTCGCATACTCGCCCTCTAACTCAATAAGCGATTACTGCTTATCTATCTGTTTGTTAGAAAAAAAAAAGGCACCAAAAATGGTATGATGCCAAGGTACGAATGTTACGGGGCGATTCGTTGGGTTATGTTAGGAATTAAAGGAAATATACACATGGAATCTTGTACATCCCTCCTACAGGCTCTAATTTACGAAATCCACTCAAACATTTGCCTTCATAACTCCTCCAAAACTCAAAACAGTATATCACTACAAGCACTATATTAACACCACACTACTAATGTTCATAACAGGTAACCCCGACCGCACCAAAATATAAATACACTTCTCTTCCTAAAGAATACGAATTACACAGGGAATGATAGATCCATACGCAACCCAGTCCACCTCGCCTGGCATTTATGCACATGGCCCCACCAAAGAGCACTCTTTTGCTCTTGATTTTGTGTCCAAAATCTAAACGACTCAAGAAAAATGTGCCGGCAGATCACGTTACTGACCCCAAATCCTGCCTCCACCCAAAATTAAGAGCATAAAATCGTAGTTGCCATCAAATCAAAAGATTACAAAATGCGCCGCAATAAACGCACAGAAATGCCCTCGTGTTAAGGCAGTTTCTCGCAATTAACACACGTTGCACATCGAACAGATAAAAGTACCTTATATTTTTTTCACGGCCCCCCCCAATAATTACATCCCCTTAACAGCGAGTACAATAATGTAATGTGACATCTCTAAACACTTCCTCAACTTTAAACCTTTGTCTGAAATAATAAATGAGCACCCAAGCAAACGCCAGCACATCCGGCAATAAAGAAGTTAGACTCCTCGAAAACTCAAAAGAAAATAGCATACGATTTAATGAGCATGTTTAGCACCCTCTACAATAAGGCCAAAAAAAGTACATAGTTAATTTTTTTTATAAATTGAGATCAACCATTTTTCTTATAATTGCTTCTGGTTCAAATTATATACCTTCCATGCGTGTACCATTAAAAGTAATCGCCAAATACTACTAATGTTCAAAACGCGCCCGGGAAAACCTCTGATAACACATCTAGAATATGTCAAAGCGTGTAAATACAAAAACATAAGAAAAAATTGCACTCAAAGAATAAAAAGATCTGAAGGGAAACCGCACCCATAATGTAACTATTGGGAAATCTGCATTAAGGGATAGATTTTTTCCGTAAAATTATCATCCATTTTAACATAATTGTTGAATATGTGTATGAGGTGGATGGTGGAATATGTCGCGTTAAGAAGTGTGAATGAGATGTGTTCCTTCCAACGGTATGTCGCTCATTTGTCGGTAGCTCCACTTATTAACATCCCAAAGTCGAAGAACAAAACAGCTAACGAAACACACAGGACTAAACGGACGAACACGACGTTAATTATTATTTAATTTTGGATTCGAAAATAACCACTATACAGTAAAATTTGAGATAATACAATAGACACAATTAATCGGCGAATAGTTTCCTCAAAAATTTAAATACACTTCCTTATCGGAATGGGACGGAGAAAAAATGACAAAGTCGTAGATATAAAAACACGGTTCCACAACCTACTTTTTTGCGAAAAACGAATGATAATAATAAAAAATAATCGCAAAAATACGAACATATCTAAACCCTTCCATATAATCACCTAAAAATTAGTACGGGCCGCTCCCTATATTCGAACGATTAGGTTCGCATACCCGTGTACTTTTCTCGCATTGTCGGGGAAAATGAGATTGTTCAATGTGTGTTTTGCCAAAAGGCGTAGTATTAACCTCAAACTCTCGTGAACATC
The DNA here is from genome assembly GCA_017312745.1 of Gryllus bimaculatus. Taxonomy (NCBI): domain Eukaryota; kingdom Metazoa; phylum Arthropoda; class Insecta; order Orthoptera; family Gryllidae; genus Gryllus; species Gryllus bimaculatus. Next base: position 10,710,746 of record BOPP01000010.1, on the reverse strand, counting down.
ACCCAGCCGACATACACCAATATCGTCATCGAAGAAGAATAATTGAGAAGAAAATAAAAGGATCCTATATAAGCATCTAACAACGAGTTATAATCTGCAAATCTCTGACCTCTCATGTATTCCGTGCCTATTTTCCGAAACTACAATTCCGGAAAAATATCGTCATTTCAGAAGGTAAATCGAATTTTATAATTTGCAAAACCAAAAACACCCGATAATGCTAAGAACTGCATTTAAACAACCTGAGCCAGCCCACCATACCATGGTTATCATTCAGTCCTGAACGACGGCCAATACCAAACCACCAGAAGAAACCTCCACACCAGCCGCCATGTTAATAACAAAAAAAATAAAAACCCAAAAAAAAAAAAAAAAAAAAAAAACTACCCTCGACCCAGTAAATAAATATAATGATGACCGCTAAATGCAGTCATAGTCTTCATTTTAATTATGACATGTATATTCACGGGAGAATGAATCTCCAAAAGGCCCACGCGCCCATCCCCAGCCTTGTCCTTCTCGCTCCCTACACCAATTTCCCAACTATCGTCCCAGCACTTCTATTTCACCCTTCTGTCGTCTCGATTAACATCTGTTTCCCTCCCTTACGATTTTTCCTCTCCTGTTTTTATTTTTCCGCTCTTTCTTCCAACTTCTTTGCGCTCCGCTTTCACTCAACGATCTTTGCTTCCCTCTCCTGTGCCCCATTTTGTTCGACTAGAAGTTTTTTATGGGTGTCACCGGAAAACGACATGGTGACCTAGCTTCTCACATGGCATGTACGATACAAAACATTCCACCAACCTCACATGGGTTGTGTCGTTTTTAAAGGGTTCTTTTATCCCCAATCACATAGTTTGTACGATTGAATAGTACTGCAAAACAATGAAGGCCTTATCAACTGGCGAATACGCCGCTATTGCATTGTTGCATTTGTTTTTGTTTTGGAGAAGTCTTGTAACGACGCAAACGTCATTCTTCTAAGACACTGATGTTACAAGCTTCAATTTGCTCGTCTAGATTCACGGACTTTTTTAATTGCTTTTTTCCGCTAGTAGATTTAAAGTCTCCCCTCTCCGTGTGTAGCTAAACCCACACTCCTCGCCATTCAAGTGGAGTTTAGCTGTTCCCCTTTTTTACTGTGGTCTAAAATCATTAAATGATTTTAGTAAATTTTGCTGAATGCATTATGACTAGGGGGCAGATTTTAATATGTCATTTTTTTAAGTTTTCGCTTTTGAACAATGCCTTTTAGTATGGACATTAATTTTGTTATGACAAAAGCTAACGACACATTTGTATATAACATTTTTTGCTTATTTAGTTAATTTCGACAAATAATTCATTTTTAAGCGTTTCCGTAATTTGTAAAGCATTTTTCGCTTATTTCATCGATTTTAATATCATTTTAATGGTACTTACTGCTAATAACATTTTCGAGATGCCACAAACGTTCCGCAGTAGCCTATACGATTTCTTCGCTCAGAAATTGTAACGTCAGTCATTGTATGCAATCTAAGGCCATTGTGACGCCTATCAGCGCCATTGTAGGTTCGGCCAATTTCGGGATAACTGAAGACAGAGATTTCCTGGTAAAAGAACAGTCCAAGTCAAAAGTTTGCCAGCTGGATTCACTTGAACGAAAGGAAGAAGCCTCGATTGCATCAGTATATCCAACAGCTTGAGTTTATCTGAATTGGTTTTGATCATGTTTTTACGCCATTTTTATCTACTTTTTGGGCATTATTAAAACATTTTAAGATCTTTTTATTTATTATATTTGGCAATGTTTAGGTCATCAAAATCCACCCTATAATGACGACTGAGCTTAAATACTAGATATGGCTATTTAGTTTTGAGTTCAGACGTGGAGACGCTTGAGGAAAATAACTTGCCCTTCTTGGAGCATTTTACGTTTGTTAGATTAAATTTTTACATTTTTCACTGATTTTTGTAAGACTTATTTCTGTTTCTTTGGAAATCAATTATAAATGTAGAAAATGGTAATGGAAAATCACTATTTCTTGTTAAATAGAACTATAGTTGGAATTCGCAAACCGAAATAAAGACGAGATTTTTTTAATTTCCCCAAGCATGTTTCCATGAGCTTTTCCATTTAGTTTTGCTGAAAAAACATAGTTGTTTTCTGTAGAGAATTATTGTAGAAGAATTCTCCTGAAGATGTTGAATATAATTTCTTCAGTAGGTGTTTTGTGGGCTGATTGTTCATTTAATGCACATGAGTGAAGTTTAAATAATGAAAAATATAGTTTTTAAATGACAAAAAATCCCGCGAAAATAGGTTAATTTATTTTCCCTCATGGACAAAGTATATAATAACGATCTCGCTTAAGGAACTAGTATGTTGTCTTCCCAGAAGCATCTCCTCGGGTGGAAGTTGGGGACGGGAGGTTTGCAGAGCGGGGGTTTGCCGCGGGGTCGAGGAACCGGGGCGTGTCCTTGACCGCAGTCGGCGGCGGCGGCCGGGGAGGGAGGGGCGTGGCGTGGCGAGGCGGGGCGACAGGGACGTAGCGTGGCGGCGGCGGCCACCTGCACGTCAGGGGCCGGCGCCGGGCGCCCCGCCGCCGCGGACCTTGTGAACTTTGCATGGGGGCGCCGCCGCCGCCGTGGCATGAGCGCGAGGTCCCGGCGGAGGCGGCGGGCCGTTGGCGCAGTGCTGGCTGCATCCGCCTCCGTCGCCGCCGGGATCAATAGCCTCCGCTGGCGCCGGCCGAGGCGGCGGCCTCCTCCCCCACATGTCTTGGCGGCGGTCGCGCCGGTGACCGTCTTTCTGCAGGCTGCCTCGCGTTGATGCGCTTTCGCCCCACTGGCATCCTACGCACGTTTACTCTCCATCAGTCTCTGGGAAATTGTTAGAGTACGTGCAAATTACGTACAAAAAAATCATAAAATAGAGTTAGCAAGGCAATCGAACGTTTTGTAACGATACTGTATGTTAAATGAATAGCATTAACGTTTCTATTGTTTGTTGTATAGGAATACATGTTCGGTTTTATGTTGAATTAAAAATTAATGGATCTTGTCTCTACAGCTTATTTAATATAACATTTCTTTTGACTAAACTATATTATACAGCACATATCAGAATACATGTTCATACAGGTCGAAAATTATACCTTCTTTGCTAAAGAAAATACACAGGGAAATTGCATACGACGAAGTATGTGCATTTATGCATGCAGCATTTGCTCTTGATTTGTGTCCAAAATCTAATGCTCAGATGTGCGGCAGATCACGTTCTGACCCACAAAATTCCATGCCTCCACCAAACATCTAAGCATATGAGTTGCCTCAAATCAGATACAAATGCCGCATAAACACAGTGTCGTTGTATGCATTTTCCCGATCCACGTTCATTGACAAAAAGTTTTTATTTTCGGCCCCTTTACATGTCCTAGGAGTCATGTAATGTGACACTCTCTATTGTACTTTAACCATTGTCTGAATAATAATAGCAAAGCGGGCATAAAGAAGTTAGACTTGCAAAAAATAGCATCTACTGAGATGTTAGCATCCACAAAAACAAAAGTACATAGTAATTTTTATAAATTGTCAGATACAACCATTTTCTTATTTCCTCTGGTAATTAATATCTTCCATCGTGTTATCGCCATCTACACGTTCTGTAAACACACTTGAATTTCAGGTGTCAAAAAAAACTGATGCTGAAGAATGACGATAAAAGATCTAAGGCAAAAATGATATTTAAACGCAATAAGATAATGTGTTTTCTAAAATGATCTCCATTAAAAAATATTTTATGTTATGGGATAGTGGATATTCGTTGGTGGATAATTTGTGTTCTTTCAACGAATGTGCCTATTTTTGCTCCCTTCAACCATAAAGACGAAGAACGAACGTTACGTTTAAAATTGTTTGATTGGTATTCATTATTATTGGTATAGATTATCGACTCAGCGAATTTCTCAATTAATATCCACGTCTTCAGAATGAGGGGGAAACATGAATTTAGATAAATACGTTCCCAAGTACTTTTGGGGATCAAATAGATAATAAAATATGCAAATGAACATATCTAAACTTCCTTAACAAGAAATGTTTTCTTCATTATGGTTCCTTACTTTCTCACATTGTCGGAAAAGGGCCTCTTCAATCTGTGTTTTGCCAAAGCGTGTTACTAAATTTTTTGACGTCCTACATTTTATTCGGAGAAATGTTTTTTAGAAAATAAAAGGATTTTCCGTTTAGGCTCTCTAACCCCGATTTAATTCTGAACATTGCATGTATTTGTATATTTTCTTAAACTAAATCCTGAAAATAGCTTTCCAGAAAAATCAAATTTTGCAACAAAAACTGAAATGCCAAAAATGCATTTCTGAATACCTGATATTTAAGACTGCAGGACAGAATAACTAAAAACAACAACAACAACAACAACAACAACAACAACAACAAACAGTAATGTAATGTGACCGCAATGCAGTTGTCTTCATTATAATTATGAGTCTATTCACGGAAATGAATCTCAGGAAGAAGGCCGCTCCTACTGTTCAAATATGAGAACTTTCCACATGCTGTGTTACTGAAGCATAAAATTATACTTGTCTCTTAAACAATACGTCTTAAAACGTTATAGAATATATTTAATGGATGAAATTATATTATTTTCCGCACTATTATTGTTTAAGGTATAATTATTTAATTGCATCTTCTTTATATTTAGAGATATTCAGTTGTCACTCCATGTTCTGTATTCTAAATTTTGAACGAAATCGAGATTAATAACCATCAAGATGGACATTAGGTACGCCTATCTCGAAAGTGATTTCCATAATAGACAACAAATGAGAGTGACAAATCATTCGTACGTTGTATCTTGTGGCTCTCCTTGCCCGTAAAATTGCGTTTTCACAACGAATTTTCCTGTAAGACGTGAAAACATGTAGTACCTTGTCAGTTACAATTTAAATCGAAACGCCACAATGACAAGAAAATTGTGTACGTTTGGAAGTCCGCATCGTCATTATGCCTGTATAATTTTCCTGATTTCCTGCTCCGTATATCCGGCCCTGCTTCCGGCCTGGTCCCTGAGCCCCTGAAGGGCGCGAGCATCTAGCTCCTCACCGCCCTCGAGGGCGGGTGGGGGCGCAAGGGCCAAGTGGCTGCTGTCCGGCGCGGGGCGGCCGAGAATCGATGGCGGTCGCCCTGCGGGCGAGGAAGGCGCTCGGCCCGGTGCCTCCGCCACCTCCCGCTCCCTGCCTT
>BOPP01000010.1:10644187-10664578 GCA_017312745.1 Gryllus bimaculatus | reverse complement strand
TGCGCTTTAAAATCGCTGTGTGGGAGGGGGCTTCTGATGCCCTCGACGTTCTCTTTTCCCTTAGGCCAACATTGCCGTGTGTTATTGCTATCTGGCCTTGGTTGATGGCTTGGATTGCGTGGCTTGTTAGTGGCCTTGGTTCGTGATTGGTTCGTGGCTTGTTGTGCTTGGGTTTAGTGGCTTGGTTTGTGGCTTGTTGTGCTTTGGTTTCGTGTTGTTGTGCTTGGTTCGTGGTTGGTTGTGGCTTGGTTGTTGCTTGGTTCGTTTGTTTCTGGTTGTCGTGGTCTTGTTCGTGCTTGTCTGGCTTTCGCTGGTGTGTTCTGGTTGCGTGGCTGTTCTGCTTGTTCGTGCTTGGTGTGGCTTGGTCTCGTGGCTGTGCGTTGTGGTCGTTGGTCGTGCTTGGTTCGTGGCTTGGTTCGTGCTTGGTTCCGGTTGTCGTGGTTCGTGCTAGTTGTGTTCGTGGCTGATTGTGTTGTCGTGGCTGGTTCGTGCTTGTTCGCATTTCGGCTTGGCTTTCTGTGGCTGTTGTTGTTGTGCTTGGTTCGTGTTGGTCGTGCTTGGTTGTGGCTTGGTTCGTGCTGGTTCGTGGCCTTAGTTCGTGGGCTTGCGTTCGTGCTGTCGAGTGGCGTCTTGTTCGTGGCTTGGTCGTGTGGTTTCGTGTTTGTGATCTGGTTCGGTGCTTTCGTGTTGTCGGCTGTTCGTGGCTTGGTTCGTGGCTTGGTCTGTGCGTGTCTTGCGTTTGGCTGGTTCGTGGCTTGTGTGCTGTCGTGCTTGTTGGCTTGGTTTCGGGGTTGGAGTTTGCTGCTGATGTTCGGTGGTTGGTTCCTGGCTGGTGTGGCTTGGTTCGTCTTGTTCGTGGGTTGGTTGCTTCTTGGTCTTATGTATTGTAATTATACACTCATTCTATCCAATGTCTTTTTTCTGTATTGGCACAACTAAATTCTATCCTTGGCTTGCAACTTCAATACTGTTTCACTAATTATTCCGTCACGGAATTTTAAATTATTATTAATGTGTTAAATTTTTTACAATCACTTTAGAATGGACATCATTACGATATGAACTTAACATAATATAATTCAATCATTAAATAAGGTTATTAATCAATGAATTTGATCCTAAATAGTATAAATAATTTATAAATCAAGATATTTATTTTCAAACGTTCAAAAAGTTATTGCGTGTATTCACGATCGTATGTTCTATCTTTCCCTTTTCAATCTCAATTTATCCAACACATCCTTATCAGTACTGACTTTTCAATTTTGTCATAGTTCCGTGCGTCACCTCCATCCTCCAGTCCCCTTCCGTTGCTACTTGCATCCTGCAGGCGCGAGGTTTGCCGGTAATCGACGTGCCACAGGCTCGACAGGGAGCTGTGTCGCCGCCGTCAGGCGTTGTCTCCGCCCCGGCGTTGAAGCAAAACCGGTCCCGCCCTCGGCAACTCTCGGCGAACAGGGCCGAGGGCGCTCGCGATGCATCGGAAAGCCTTCCCCATGGGCGGCGGTGGCATGCAATGTTTGGCGGCTGACGTCCCGGCTCGGCCCGGCTCGGCGGTTGATGGGCAACTGCTAATGCAGAACTCCCTCGAAGGGCGATTGGACAGGCGGTGAAGAGCCTAGGGCAATAAAGCCGCGCTGCGTCGTCGCCCAAAGCTCTACATGGGAAAACCATTCCTCCTACCTCTGATCTCCCGTACCTTCAACACAGACTTACAAGGTTTAGTAGTGTTAGAAGACGAGAAATTAACTTGCAAATATCATATTAAAGGATTACTAATAATGCGGCTATTTAGCGTTTCTAAATTGCAATCGAACTCTAATTTCAAAACTTCATTAAAAACAATATGTGGATTTCTTACATTTAAATCACTCATAAGGCTAACATTAACTTCTGCTCAATACGAAAAAAAAGTCTCAAGGTAATTTAAGATATTCACAAATTGTACAGGATAAAGTTTTGAGAAAAATTATCAAAACTTATTTCGATCTCTGAAATACTCAAACAGCCCAAATTAAATTTCCTTGACTCCTTGATGGAAAAATCATCAAACCGTTTTAACTCCATTACTGATCTAGCTTGCCTATTAAAATTCAACTTTGATGTAACGTGGAGAAACCCACGACGTATTCATTGTAGATTTCCTGAAACTACTCTTTCGATTTTTGATTCAATTAGACCTCCGTAATTTTTATCTTTTTTTAGTAAATAAAACTCTTAATTTTATTTAATATTCAATACTTCCAAAACTAGCGTTTAAAACTCTTAGTATGATACTCATTACAGATTAGAGTAAATCTTAAGGATCTTCAAGATGTTCAATTTTGAAAGTTAGTTGTTTAATATTTAACACTTTTTAACACAATATCTAGGAAATAAATAAATAAATTTAAAACCAGGGTTCCAAGGTTGCGATTGAGGAGCCCCAGTCGGTGCTTGCGGTATCTGCAGATCGATGGCGTCGTTAGAGATTCGAGATGAATCGCTTGAGAGAAACCACCGAGCGAAATTAATCGATAGCGTGCAGAATATTTTTATCCAACGGCGCAAAAGGATGAGGGGTTAGGTTTTTCACTGTGATTTTTTTATTTTTCCCGCTCATGACTTTTCATTAACATCACGTGTTTTGGCGGTAGCAAAACCGAAGATTTCTCTTTGGATTTGACTGAATAGTCTATGAACTTGGTAAAAATCCTTATGGACTCTAATAATTCTCGGTACCGACTGTCCCGATTTTGTTTCCAAGTTGAACCATAATACTGTCTTTGGTTTGTAATAATCGTCCAAGACAGTGAAGTTAAATTGAAGTTAAACTTATCTTCGTAAGTGTTCTACGAAACCTGTTTTGAAAATGAATTAAGAATTTAACCTTATTTTCTTCATACAAATTTCTGCTTATTTTCGTAAGGTAATTGACAATTCAGAACCTAGCAAATCTGAACACCTCAAATCCGAAATTTTGGATAATCCGAACAAAATTCGGGATAGAGGTAAAAATAAAAGGTTTCTTTGTAGTGTAAAGAAAAGATTTTATAATTACTGTAGAACTGAACATCCAATTATTGAAACACAAGTTGTCGAAATGAAACTTTAAGGCACTGGTAATTAGGGTATATCTCAAGTTTATGTAGCAGAAATTTTCACTTAGACTTTCACTTACTTGCTAAATCGGTAATCTTCTTTTCTCGCAAGGAGCTGTAATGGTGCGATCGCTACGCCTCGTTGCCAATTTTTTCACATCGCATGCTACGTTGCACTGTCTGGTAATCCTATAGATGTATTTGTATAAGTGCCATACATTTTTTCTGATAATCCAAACATTTACGAATCCGAACAGACCACACCCCCAATTAGTTCGGATTACCGGAGTTCTACTGCATATAATGTGGAAAACTGGCCGTTTGACGTAAATTCGAGTAAATTATTAAAATAACCCGCTCAGTTCGTTAAATGATGCCTTGTAGTTCCAAAAGAATATTGTAAATTAATTTTTACCTACAGTGAAGAGAAAACGAAAAGAATGACATTATTTTCAGTCATTGTTGCGTTAGTTTGGGATGTAGTGTGCCTGAAAAGGGAAGGCAAATGGTGGTGGAGGCGAGGCTCTTCCCTGCTTTATTCCTCGTTGAAGAAAGCGCCCATGCTGTAAACAAGTTATTAGCAACTCTTCTGAACACTGTGAAAATTGATTGTCGATTTGTTTCGGCTGGCTTTTATTTCTGGGTATAAAACATCGGAGGGGGATTTCCGTTTTTTGAATTTAATCTATCCCTCTGTTGAAACTATATATCGAACTCAAATTACGATTTGATGGCTTTTTCCATGTAAATCGACGCATTTGTATCCGCAAGCCGTATTGACGTCCATGCATATTCCGTCTATTATTCATGAAAACACGGGCGCGGTTTTTTCTTTCTGGTATGAAACGATAAACGTGTCATTTTAATGCCTCCCACTCCTGTACATGGAAGCCCAGAGGAAGCGGGTTCCTTTTGTCTCACTTGCGAAATGAATTTTGTACGCTTTTGGATTGCTACAAAGGACAGTATACATTGTATATGTACAATGTTGGTTTTTACTTCTGAGCCTTTTTGTATATTTTCCAGATTTTCCTCGTAAATGCTATATGGGCTACGAGTATTTCATACAATAGCTGAAATATTTACTTTTCGAATATGTGTGAAACATTTTTGGTAATGCTTAAGATCATCTTTAGTGAAATGCTACACCAATATGAACAATTTACTAGGTCTAGTATTATTATATATCACAGCTTCCTAGTAAAATTGTAATGTAATGAAGCTTATAAATTTCTATTTTAATTGATCCTGAAAATATCAAATTTTGTTTCAGAAATAGTTTAAACTTCACAACCATATACTTAAATGGGATGTTTGATGAAAGACAAGAAGTTTTACTTCCTACAAAGTGCTCATACCAATGGATATCATAGGCATAAAATACTAAAGGTAAATTAACCCATGAAACAGGAGTTTAGTAGTTAGATTTCAGGAATTCATTGCAAAATTATCATAAGGAAATAAAATTCAACGTATTATCTTTGTATTAATCAATATCAATTATTGTTAGATAATTGTACTTCCAACATCCGATAATTCTTGAAGACATGGAAAATGACTGCAGGAATAGACAAGATTAAATAGCATACTATAATTCATTACATTTCATCTCGTTTAATAGTGTTTACTTACCTTTAAAATTTATATTTTCTTCTGTACTTTCTCTCTTCTTTTAGAAACAGCAAAAGTTAATACATGTGCATTATCCCGTATTACTTTTGTAAAAGGAAGTTGTGCATTTCATTCACGTCGTTCATTCACACTTTGTGGTAAGAAAAGCATCACGCAATCAAAAGAGTAACATTCAGTTTAGCAAACTTTAAAGAAGTGTGTGACAAAACCATGTGTGTGAGGCAATGGAGTCTTCTGTGGCACTCATCAAAATCGGAATTTAGCAGAGAAAATTGCAGTAAGAAATAGTTAATCACATTTGTTTGCAAGTTGTTTGGGGTAATTTCTATACAGAATACTCTCGACAAACGCTGTAAGATTAAAGCCTATTAAAAAAGGACATTTATTATAAATGAAAAAAGTCTTGCTTTACTTTGTAAATACCAAGAAATTTTAAAAATGAGACTTCTCTCAACTAGACACCATGACAAATATTGAGATCCTCGTGGATTCCTATCTCCTTATATTTTCAAAAAACAAAGAATGCTTCCTATAATTTTCTCGTGAATTAAAACTTGTATTCCACAGAGTTGGCATCGATGTTTTTGTGATAAGTGTTAGAAAAATATTCATCTCGGTGATCCGCACTCAACGTCCAAACAGAATTGTATCATTAACTGCATATGCATTATACCAATCACAGTATCTCGTATATTTGTTTCCTACTATTGCCGCTGCCGAACGAGTACGGGTACTAGTTTCACCTTGCCATCCCTGCAAGCTTCCCCGATACTGCACCATCAACAAGGCCCTGTCTGATAACACTCAGCAAAGGCGGTAGGGCAGTCGGATGCTGTACCTGGTAAGAACTTGGAGTCTTCGCGAAACTGCTGTCCAGTAGGAGTAGAAGTAAAAAAAATAGAGAGCATATTTTTTCGTGTTGGACTGCTCTCAAACATATTTATGTAAACAAATTCTTAATTAAAAACACTTTTTTATATTGAACGCAAAATTTGGAGAAATGAAAAGTTATTCTGCATTACACTATTTAAGACAACTCTGTGAAATTCAACCGTATTCATATAGGGGCATTTATTAGTTTTAATAGAACAATAAAAACTACGCCGATTGTACCAACTGTACAGATTATAATACAAAATGGCAAATTACGATTGGCTGACAAATCTTCATATGTCCTTTATTTTGGTAGAATTGTAAATCTTGCAATAATCGTAATGCATATGTCATTGGCATGTTGACATTGCTTGCTTCCACACATCTCAAGTAATTCAATTGAGAGTTTTAATATAAGAAAGCGTAATTGGGAGATATGACTCGTGCATCAACTGATGGCAATGCAGTGCGTCTGACCGGGATATTCTAGATTCGAATCACGATGGTGACAGGATTTTAGACACTAGCTTCTTAGATAGCTAGATCGAATTCAGGCGCTGTCTGGAGAAGAATTCTAGCGGCCGGCTGCTCTGGTCGGTAGTTTTCTGTTGGTTCTCTGATCAATACCAGACGAATGCCGGAGCAGTACCCTAAGAACGGGCCATGGATCGCGCGCGATTTTCCTTCCTCGTTCTTGTCCAATCCTCACCTCTTACTTATAAACACGTACACTTACATGCACTACACTAGTAGAAAAAACTGGGAGACTTAAAGTCGGGAGCTTAGATCTTGGGCGGTGCCCTGCTAGTGGGAGTATCCTGGTTGGGAAAATGCCCGCTAGGCGACGGGAGGTCGGCGCTAGATCTCACCATCCAGCAGGAGACACCACCTCCCGAGGAGAATACGGACTTCACTAATGGCCTTAGCAGGTGACACGCCCGAAGCCACTAATCGATTAAAAAAGCGTTAAGACGTCATTATTCATCATTAGGTTCTTGTTCTTTTATTACTACTTCCATGGCTTGGATCGTTCTATCCTCTTCATAGAACCGCTGTATTCTCTCTCTCTCTCTCTCTCTCTATCTCTATCTATCTATCTATCTATCTTTATCTCTCTATCTTTCTCTCTATCTCTATCTCTCTCTTCACTCTCGTTCTTCTTTTGAGATCATTATACTTTTACCTTGTTTGCTCTTGATATACTCGTTTATGTTTATCTTAAATCCTTTAAAAACACCAACTAACATTTAGAAAATAAATTATAGAGAAGAGCACTACAATAATTATTCGAAACTATTTTTTCATCCATGTAATAAATATTCTTAAATTAAGGAAGGAATACTGTTAATTTTAGGAGGGGATTAATCTGACTTTGGCTAACCAGCGATATTCTTGGCTTGAACACTGTTTTTTGTATTATCCACGCCTGGGGGTAAGGGATTCATGTCGCGAGCTTGCCGTATTACCATAATCGTATTTGGTCTGTCTGAGCTTCTTCTTTCGTCACTCAGCTATAGAAATTATGACGTCATTTGTTTAAAATCTACAGTTTCATGTTTTCTCCGACTGGGAATCGTTACCTGCACTGCCTCACAGAAAGATAGCACCCTGTCAATGAACCACTCGAGGGTCTACTTATTTAATTAAGGCTTCAAAATATACTGAACGCGGCAGGCCTACTAGAAGTTACAAATACACAGAAGGGCAGTTGAAACATTTCATTTCAGAGATAAAAATATGAAAGAGTTTTCGTCTTTCACAAGCCCCCTGCTATGCGCTAGAAGCTCTTGCGCGCTGCAGGGCCGCCCATTGTAGTAGTGTGTGCTTTGCGGAGCGCGTGGCATGGTGAGGGCGAGTGGGAGGAGGGGCGGGGCGGCGCGGATCTCCTGCAACGCGAAGAATTCAATTAAAGGTTAAACACGCTGCTTGTTCGCCGGGGTGCTCCAGGGAAAGGAAGCGGCGGCGCCCGGCGGCCGAGGAGGGGTCGCGGAGAGAGGGGGAGAGGTGGTGGGAGGCGGCGGGTAAGCCGAGTCGACGGGGCTAGTGGCGGAACGCGGGCGCGTGGTTGGGGAAAAGGTAAACCCACGAGGCGGAGAGGCCACTAACGCGGCAGTCGGTGGGAGGGGAAGGGGGGGGGGACTGCGGCATGAGGCGGACGGAATCCTCGGGAGATCAGCCACAGACACATCCGAGACGAAAGGCTTCATGATAGAAGCAGCGGGGCTGCTCCCAATGTGCAAGAAAAAGGTTTGAGGGAGAAATGTGTGTCGGAAAGGATTAATGCAATGAAGGTAGGAGAAAGAATGGGGGAAATGAGAAGCTCCTTTAAGATATAACTCACATGACTAAAAGAGATAATAACATAAATAAGTGATATTATTTATCTGTGAATAAACGGCCGAAGCTGGAGGGAAATTCGAGAAAGGGGTATGGTCATTGGCTGTCAAGGGCAGCCCCAGAGAGGGTTGAGATAGAAAAAATACAGCGGAGCTCCGAGGAGACTCTCGGGGCAATGTCATACGACGTGATGTGTGCGAGAACGTGGGAGAGATCGAAACGGCGCATTCGCGGGGCAGCTGCATGCGACCGCGGCGGGGGTTGGCGACGGCCAGCCACTACGGAGGCGGCTCGCTGGGCGGGGCGAACGACGGAAGGGCACAGTAACGAGGAACAGTACCGGCGACGGTGGCTGCGGCCGCCGAGGAGGGGGAGGAGGACGGCAGGAAGTTAAGGATCGAGGGAGGGATGCCATCTCCGCGTGCTTCCGGATGCCGCGCCTCGAGTGCCTCCGGCGGTTTGCTTCCGCCTCTGCCCCCTCTCCCTCCATTCCCCCTCCATTCCCCCTTCCCCTCGCTCCCTTCCATTCCACTGCCTTCGGAGGCACGAGGCGGGTAAACAGCGCACTCTTTCTGGATTCGGTTCGTCTTCAAAGTTAGACGCTGCGCGGGAGAAGAAACTTTTCGCAAAATCTGCACCAGTCTCAGGTATCGTTGATGAATTTCGCGCGCTAACTAGAAGTGCCCAAGTTGGTTACCATTTGAGTACGAATTTACTTAAATTAATTTTTAACTGGTTTGCTCCAACATTCATTTGCGAATTTTTTTTAATTGATTGGGTTGAAATACAAGTCTCCGCTCCATGGTTTTATTTATGACACTAGCGCACTTTCAAAACAAAAAAAAATATGTAGGAGGATATTACTTTAATACATTTTCAATATCTTTTCATTAAATAAAGAAATTGACAGAAACATAATTTGTGTAATTAGTGTATACAGTAATATATAGGATATTACATTATTTCATGCAGAAAATTAAAAATTGTTTCCATATTTTCAGGTAATAAATGAATGTATAGTAATTAGTGCGCACATAATAATGCTCTGGATTATAAAAGGATATTTACTCGAACCTAATTATCTAAGCCACTAACTTTCTTCAAAATTTGTTAATTCCCCTTTTTGTCAATTCTCGACTTTAATAATAGATAGTACTAACAAATGTGAATAGATGTTTGTTGTTTTGACATTTTGACATTTCATCAAATGACTAAACTCTCAGACACTACTGTAAGAGCCTTGTATACTTTTCCGATGGTTTTTCTGATTTCCATCATGTGATCTACAGTCCCTGACCTGCTAAATAATTCCTCTTATTCCAGCTTATTATTGTATTTATTATTATTATTATTATTATTATTATTATTATTATTATTATACTTGTTATTTAGTTTCTTTTAGATTGGTTATATTTAACAAATTCGGTCCTTTCTAAGAAAAAAATCTTTCAAATTCCAGAAATTTATGTTAACAAATAAAACCTGAAAACATTGATAATTTGGTAAACATTGATAAATTGTAGTACTCTTCGAATTATGTAATTAAAAATCTTACAAGCGCTCCATCTCATTTGTATCCTTGACTTTTAAGAAGTCGAAGTATCTAATGTTGGAACGAAAACATATGTTATGGAATAAACATTTCTCTTATTTCAATTTTTACTTAGAAGTGGCAAAAACAAACTCACTCGTTTGATAATGAATGTTCGTTCTGTTCCGTAAAAGGCGCAGATGCAATGCACTCGGTCTCGTCACGCTCCGTTACGTCACAACGCATCCAGTGCATTTGTATCGCAATGGATACATTTAATTGTGTCACTGATGCTGCAATATGTGTCAGATAGATATTTTACAGAAAAAGAATTAGAGTATATTGTTCCTACGTTGGAAATAAAACTGTTTACTCGTATATTTGAAGCGAGCGTGTACTCGATTTATTTTATTCTCATACCAACTGCACACTTTCCTAGTTAATTGTTATGATATTTTTTAATAAGCATAATGTATTGTGTATCTAAAAAATACTGTATACACTGTTCAAAGTGAAAAGTGTAAATAGAATTACTTTAATATTATTTTTAGTACACAATGTATGACTACTATCTTGTTTGTTTTGGCAATGGGTTTGAATTAAAGAGCATGTACGTCAGCCAATGTAGTCATTATATACGACTTAAACATTGTGTTGAAAATACGCGATAAGAATGCTTACAGGTAAACGCTGTACTGAATAAAAATAATATATTAGAACATTTGAGAGATGTACTAAAATATGCTATGAAGCTTGAGAATTAATATAAGATATATGTTATGATAGTATCAATGTTGCCTTATAGTAACGAGACATTCACCCAAGTATATAACTTTCTCTAAGGAGGCTAGATGATTTCAGCTTCAAATTCAATCCGGATAAAATGACTAAAAATATCTGGGATTTCTTTCATAATCCTAGAAATTCAAGAATTCCTTGACACAATTCTTCGTCAGTTACAGTAACATAATATTTCATGTTACACAAGAATTGTTTTTTTTGTTTGTTTTGTGAATTTGAAAAATTATTTTATTCTTAAATTTTACTTAATCTTAATTCTAAAATCATTTGAATAATGATATATTTTAAAAATACCTTTACTACGGAAGTGAAATATTCAATCACAAATAAGTAAAGATAAGAACAGCTTTGTAATTTCTTAATACATTGGCAAAAATGTAGCATTCATACATCCGTAAATTCCTGTAAACACGTCAGACGCATGCATGGTTTAGATAAGAAACTTCTCGAGATAAGGCAGTTGTTTTCCGGCAACGCAGGGTCTGTCGCCTGGTGAGACGACGCGAAGTCTTTCTGTTGCGTCGCGTCGCGCATGCGCAGACGACAAGTGCCTGACAGCTCCATCGCCGGCCGCGCCGGCCCACTCGCCGCGCCTCGCTGCTCCGCGGCCGCGCGCCCGCGACAGTGACAAACGGCCCCCGCGCAAATATCGCCGTCGACCGATCGAGCGGAGCCTTTCTACGCGCAGTGGCAGCTGCCGCCACCGCCACCGACATTCCCCCTATTTTAAACATGTTCTTTTTATTCTAGACGGAATACATCGTTCAGTATAATAATTATACAGACGTGTTTTTAGACTTACGCTAGTTAAAATATCGAAGCTAACTTAATACATCTCTCTCTCTCTCTCTCATGATATATATATATATATATATATATATATATATATTATATTATATATATATATATATATAGGGAGAGAGAGGGAGAGAGAGAGAGAAGGGATACTCTAGGGGAGACCCTCGGGGTTATGTTTCATAGTTGGCTAAGATTTTGAGAATGGGTTCTAGTTTTTATTCGGGGAATCTTGTTTTTATTCGGGTGTGGGTTGCATTTTTCGGTAGTTTGAAATGGGATGCTACTGGGATGTCTGTTAGGTTTTGGTAGAAATATATCGACTATTTGGTTTATAATTGTATTGATGTTTAATTCGGAATGGAGTAGTTTAGTACGTATGAACCAGGGGACATTCGCGATTAATGTGATAGATTTGTTTTGAATTACTTTTGTGGGGGCTGCGTTTTTCCATATTGGATATGCCCATAGAGCATGTAGACTACTCCTCATTGTTCCCACCTTCACACGCTCCCTCTATCACTTCCTTTGTCCCGCAACCTCCGAAACCACAGCCGACAACTTTGCCAAAATCGCCTCTACGGTTTCCGTTGCCACCTCAATCTCTGCAACCTCCAACGTCTCCATAGAGCCTCTCCAGAACCCCTTCCCCGCCATGCTTCTTCTGCCTCAACCCGCGTCCCCCCTCCAACACCCACCGCTTTCCTCCCTTAGTCCTAATGAGCTCTTGCTCCGTGTTCCCTCTTAACCCCCTCGCCTCGGCTGCTCGTCCCGCCTCACGGTTTAGTCGCTATCACCATCGTCCTGAGTTTAGGCCTCAGCTCCTAAACACATCAGTATAAATAGAGCGCTGCGTAACTTCGTTGATACATCGGCCGTAAATCAGTGGATCCGCAAGCAACTATAGAAAAATTAATGTAAGAAGGGACCAATTTGACAGGTCGTAAAATAAATAAAAGTCATGTCGGACAATGGCATTGTAAGAAGTTGTGTCGAAACCACTTGCACTTGAGACAACTACTAACGAACTAACGAATTGACCGCATGGACATTATATTCAGTTTTCTTGCCAGCAGTAGCCAATCAGAAGTAGTAGATATGATCCCTTCTCAGAACAATCTCTCTATATCGGGCTGGGTCACCTCATCACTCAGCCTCATCATCAGTCACTGCACCAAGCGGGCCGCGTTTGTACCACAAACCTGTCTCCTCTAGTTCTCGTTTTGCTGCCGCCTTCCTTTTATCTGTTACCAATCACCACCCGCTCTTCGTTCTGCCAGTCGCATTACCTGTTTCGATCACCCCGAGGTTCGACGGCCTCCCTCTTCGGACCTTCCGGCTGCCCCGCCCCCGCGCCCCTGCCACATCGTTCCATTCGCCGTATCGTTTCCCCACGGCATCCTCCTTTTCCGCTGTCCTCGGCTTCCGCTCTCGCTACTGTTTTCTCCCGCCCCGCCCACCGCTTTCCTGACCGCCGCCCCCTCCGCTTTCCTGCCGCGTTTTCCGTCATTGTCGTCCCCCCGCGCCGCCCCCGCGCCGCCCCCGCCCGCCCGCGCCGCCCGCGGCCGCCGGGGGAGGTAGGCCGGGGAGAGCGGCTCGGCCCCGCCCGCCCCCGCGCGCCGCCCGCCCGCCCCGCGCCGTTGATCGGATGGAGGAAGCGCACCTCCCGCCTGCCTTATCGCGTTTGTCCTCGACGCCGGCATTAATGACCGCCCGCCCGCGCAGCCGGCCGTGGCGCCTTGCTGCCTTCGGGCCGGGTCATCTCGGAGATTCGGAGCGGGAGGATGGCTCAAGGCGTTCAAACCAGATGGCACTGCAGTGCGCTCTGACCCGGAAGGTTTCTAGGGTTCGAGTCCCGACCGAGGCAGAGTAGTCGCTGTACGGAGGAGAATTCTAGCGGCCGGATACTCTGATCGGTAATCATCCGTGATTTCTCCGATCAACACCACACCAATACCGGAGCAGTACCCTAAAAAACGGGCCACGGACCGCGCGCGATCTTTCCTTCCCCTTCCTTGGCCTATCCTTACGCTTAGTTACACACACTTACACTAATACGCACCGCACTACCACACATCTCGGGAGACCTGTCGGAAGCTTAGACCTTGTCCCGAGTGGGGCGGTGCTCTTCTGATGGGTGATACCTGGTTGGAGAAATCCTCGGTAGGTCGGCGCCGAATCTCGCCATATAGCGGAGAAAAGATCATTGCCACCTTCCGAGTAACATGCATTACACTTACGGGACTAATGACCCTGGTAGTTGACGTGTCTGGAATCTCTAATCTATCAATTAATCAATCATTCAAAGGATTTGGACGATATAAATATTAGCGAAGATACAAATTGTGAAAAGTGTAATCGTGCGAAGGTCAGCGAGTATTCAATTTTTAGCGCACACACAGTTTATTCCTGTTAGAGCTCTGTGGTTTAGTTTTCTTTTAATATAATCAGCATTTGAAAGCAGACTAGACTAGTTGAAGTTGAGTAAGAATGGGAGAATACATTTTGATAAAGTTTTTGAAGTATAATATTTGCGTACATCTGTAACATTAATTCCCAATGTGCAAATAGCTTTAAAGAAAACTATGATACCCCTTACACCACTCCTAGTTCTCAGCACATGTCGCTTTAAACATTGGCTGGTAGAAATATTAAGAAGAAAATGATGAAGGAAAACGAATGACTCCCTAACCCTCGAAATCTAATAGCATCAGGGTAGAAAAATACAGGCGGGTCAACAGAGACCTACTAGAAAGTTAAAAGAAGTGCAGCAAAAAGTAAGGTGCGCCATGTCACACTAGTAAGGAAGCCACCGTGACGATCAATGCCACGGATAAGGGATAGAGAAGGATATTAAAGATGAGATTGAAAGGATGTAGAGATAGGTTGAAGAAATGGAACAGATGGATGTGGGTCGTATGTGACCCAGCCCTTCGTCAGATTACTCAACCGAAGCCTGTATAATTTGGGTGACCCTACCGGTAGCAGAACTAATCTATTCTCCAATTGAATGCGAGGGTAATGCTACTCCTGCCATACCCTCGACTTCATTGGAGCGCGTAAACCTCCTCGCCCACACGACCAGGGTTAAGAATTTTGTACTTCGATATTTGCGTTTGGAAAGTAAAGTTAGGTAAGCTCCTTTTCTTGAGAAGCTTCTTAATAATTCTGCTAATCGGCCAGATGTGGAAATACAGCAATCATGTTTTGCTTTTAAGCTCAATATTCTAAAACTAACGTCTCTGAGATACGTGATAAAAGTATGATGAAAAGTATGATAAGGAGACGTTTAATAAGATGATGAAGGTACGTGATAAAAGTATTCAATATTTTTGCCGTCAGAAACCAGACGCTTTCAATTACACTCTTCATTTAATTATGTCTTCAGGAGCTTTATTACAATTATCAGCGTGTTGCGTGTGGCGTCCAATTTTGTGTTGGCGCTAATGCAAGCGTCATCCTATAAAATCTACGTATTTTCCCACACATAAACACATCTCTCGCCAATTACGTAGCATCCATGCAGAAAAAAGACAATCGTAGACAAAGTGTTACGCCATCGGCAGCATAGTTTCCCTCATAGTAACGGTCGTGTAGTCGTCTGATGGGCTGATCCCAATCTCGAAATCTTATCGGAGAGTGTAGTCTCGCATCCTGCCACCCGAGACTCATTCATTCAGCCGCGCATCGCTCGGCGCGGCGGGGCGCCGCAGTGAATATTCATCGGAGGAGGCGGTGGGGGTGGAGGAAGTGGGCGGCGGAAGCGTCCAGCGACAGGCGGAGAGCAGCCTGCATTGGTCGAGGAAGAGGCGAGGAACCTACGTCGGCACCTGCTGCTGCTGCTGCTGCTGCTGCTATTGCCCCGTCTATTGCCATCTCTGCCCCCTATAACGTTGCCGCTTCAGCCTTCTTCGGCGCTATCCCACTAACGTTGCCGCCACCGTCTCCACCACCACATCACACCTCCGCCTCCACTCTCACCACCGCCTCCACCAACCGTCACCTACCTCCGCTTCACACGCCCTCTCGACAGCCTCCGCCCCGCTTCGCCCCCCGCTTTCCGCCCCCGCCTTCGCATCCGCCCCCACCTCCGCCCCCTTACCCGTGCCTCTGCCCACCGCCACACCCTCCGTCCCGCCACGCGCCCTCCCCCCCCCACCCCCTCCCCCCCCCGCGCCCCCCCCGCCTCCGCCCCCTCCCCCTCCACCGCTTAGCCACTGCATCCCTACCAACTCCATTCCTTACTCCACTCCCCCCACCCCTGCTTCTGCTCCACCACGCCTCGTACCACGACTGCGGCCACCGATGGGCCACCGACTTGGGCACCGACTGGGCACCGACTGGGCCACGAACTGGGCACCGCTTGTCCTTCCCCACCACCATCTCCGCCCCCGCCTGCGCCCCCGCCACTACCCCGCCGCCATCTTCGCCCCCGCTTTTCAACCCTTCGCCCCCACATCTGCTTCTTGCCACGCAACCGCCCGTACCCACTGCCTCCGCCCCCACCTTCACTCACCGCCTCCGCCTCCACTATCCGCTCCGCCTGCATCTCCGCCGCCCCCACCATGCCGCCGCCCCCGTGGCCGCCACCAGCGCCGGCCGGCGCGCGCCCCATGTCAGGAACGGTTACCGCAGTTTAATTAAATCTCCTGGCGGCGGTCGCTGGAAGCGTCGAGTTGTTGGGCCCGAGGCGCCGGCCATTGCCGCCCGCCGCCGCACTACGCGCCGGATATTGCCTGCGGCCGCCGCGCGGGCGTCGCCTGGCATTCCCAATGCCCGAACGCTATCCCCTTTTGTGTGCTCCCCGCCGGGGCGCCGGCAGTTGCTTCTGACGCCCCCCAGCCTCCAGGCTTCCATTTGCTGGCGTCGATCCGAGCCAGGTGCACGTGAACGAATGCTTCCAACTCTATTTTGGAAGGTTTGCGGAGGAAATAGTTTTCGGTGGCTTAATAATGAAGCAATATAATTTTGGAATTGCATTTTCCAAATGTTCCAGAGCGACCTCTAGTGCAACGAGATGAAACTTCAGGTGCAACAAGATAAGATGTCGTCGAAAGATGATGTATGTTACGAGTTGAAATGATAAAGGAAATTGAATGATGGTTACTCGATGGTTTTTCTCATGCTCACTTCTGAGTCATAAAAACTTTTCTACACTGATTGACAAAGGAAGACTTTTGATAAAGCGAACTTGATATACGCCAATTATGCCCCCAGAAAAACTATAATTTTGGTATTTATGAAATATAAATTGACACATTACGACAATCTTCTTTTAACTCTGGCTCTGTAGATTGTAAGAACTTCGAAAAAGAACAATGAAGAAAATAATGTGATCGCATTTTCTGAAATGAAAATAAATGAGACATTTTAATTACAGTTTGTTTACCCGAACAAAATTAACATAGGTTGGCAATTAGACATTACAGATCATCTTGAAGATCTACTGAAAATGTTTTTGTTTAATTGAATTTTTTAAAAAAGTTTCATCTTTTCAAAAAGCAAGAGACAATTAAATGAACAGTTTTTTTCAGATTAATATGGTGAATTTATTGTCAACGAACATTGTACAAAAGTTGACCTACGCGATAGAAATAAGAAGATTAATTTTTCTCTACATTGAACTACGTGCATTCTTTGCGTTTGCATTTGTCAAAGAAAATCAACTCTCTCTTTCTTTCTGACGCTCGTTTAATGATATAACTGATATAATTGATACAACTTAATATAATTGACAAAACAAATGATGTAATTGTATTTCACTAGTTCAGTAATGCTTTTTTTTGATTCTCGAGATCTCCAGTCCTGTTGATCAAAAGCTGTATTACATCAGTGTGTTTTGGAAACGAAAAACGCAGCGCCCACCCGAAAAAGTGTTGTTCCTCGTTGCTTTTGCGCTCCGCCGTGGACGTCGTCGCGGCTGCGACGCTGGGGCGGTTTGCTTATCTGGCGCTTCGGCGGTGCGCCAGGCCACGCACAGGGGAGCGTGCGAACTGCCAGGCGGGGCAGGAGGCAGCGACGTTTGCGGGATCAGGGGTGGGAGAGGGAGTACCAGAGAGAAGGGGAGAACGAGTGAGGGACGGGGAGAACGAGTGAGGGACGGGGAGAACGAGTGAGGGACGGGGAGAACGATGATAAATAAGAGACACTTCCAAGTCCTTCGCGAAGACACCTGGAGCGTCCAGATCGTTAACGCGGGGTCGCCCTGCCGGCCTCGGCGCGATGAAGCTTCCATCTTGAGCATTGTTTGATCATACGTCGCAATGTGGTCCTTCATCATATTTTACCATTCAAACTTCTTCTTTCAATCCCTCGCCAACTAGCTGGCGCAGGATCTTAGAGCAGCTACGCATAATCTCTCGTTACACCAAGTATTTAGGAGGTGAATGATTAAATGAAAGTCATACCGTCCCTCAAAAGAAAATATTTTTTTCGTAATTTTACTCAATATTCTCAAAACAATGTCTACAAATTATAGCATAATTAAAAAAAACGCACGGGGGGGGGTACTTCGAGAGCATTTTGTCGCCCGAGGTTATTAGAACCAGTTAACGCCCGTGGTACATACATAATTTTATTTTTTACCTAGTTTATTTGATTCAGATTTACTTATTTACTAATTAACTAGATGTTAACTTCACTCGGTTTGTTTTTTCATACGTCCTTCCCATCATTCCCTTCGCAAGGGAGCATGTAACGTCATTCAATTGTCTTCACATATTCCTCGAAACCATAGTGATTTTGATCCAGGTAAGTTATACAGCATACATCGACCTCCGTGTCGAAGGCAATAACAAGTCATAACGTATCAGGAAAAAATAAAAAAAAAATATTAATGGCAAGCACAGTGCTCAAATTCTCTGTAAATACATTTTTGAATCCCATGGATGCGGGTCGGAATTCCGTCTTAAGGAATGGGTGTTCTCTGTTGCGGGACGGTGTGGCCACAATCACCATGGATCACTCTTCACACTCATTGACATCCCAAACCAAACCAGAGATGGACTTACGGGTTGTTTCGGCAGAACTATCTAAAAACTCTCTAACGGAAACGGGCCTCCGGGTCACAATCGACAGTCGTAAGTGAGAAGAGACCTATTCCGATAGTAAAGAAGGGTATACGAAAGAAAGGCGATGAAAGAAATTGCCCCTAGTATTCACCAAGGCGAAAGGTGTGTGATGCGTCATAAAAGGCGGTTCGCTGAGAGAGCCGGGAAGACTATAAGCAATGTGATAAAATATATAACTTGATATTTATAGATTTTAACGGATTTAATTCGCAGAGTTCATGTTCGTTTGCATTTGAGAAAACAAGCATGATTTTGATATTATTTTACATTAATGTTTTTACTTTCGGATAATTTCCTCAAATATATATTTTATTACAACTAAGTAGATATAAAACGTATAACATTGAAAATTAATATTGTTAGTAATAAAATGAAATTTTACTTATTAAAATATTTGTTTTTTAAAATATTACAACAATTTGTAATTAAGAGCTATAAAACATGTCTTTCCTCCTCTTCAGTTTTCATTCTCATATATTTCTATGTACTCGTACGCTTCGAGTAATTTTCTGTGGAACATTTATTTCGATATTTCAACGGAAATACACTTTTTGGGTCTCCCTGATACAAAATGAAGTTGTATTTTTTTTTCTTTTTGTCAACATGACCGTTTGTCTGTTTATTCGTCCGTTCATCCATACGTCAGTCCGTTTGCCCGTCCATCTACTAATGCCTAATTTATTTGAAGCCCCCCCCCCCCAAAAAAAGGAACATTCCTCGATTGAGGTGGCTTGCCGCAAAGCAAAACTAAGCGATTTTGAAAGAAAAAAAGACTTCTAAGTGTAGTTCCGAGGGCTTTTTCAAATTTTATCATAAATGGCTCCAATATTTTTCTTTCTTTAAATTTCTCTAAGAGCGATAAATTCGGATTTTATATTACGTTGAACTTTAAAAAAGCCATCACCCCTTAACATTTGCACATTATAAATGTCATTTCAATTAGAATTGGGTAACATTTTATAAATTCGGTTTTAAACACGGTTTTTCAAATTTTTATCACAATAAACATTGGTTCTTGTTATTTACCATTCTTAATAGTTTTGAAGTAAGCAAAAAAATAATAAATAAATATATACTTAAAGAACTAGTAAATAGGTAAATTGGTTTGTTTTCATCAACACCCTTCTCCCTCGTCTGTGGCGACTGTTGTGAGCCACCACTAAACAGCGAACCATATGTTATATAAACATAATATCCGATTGTGTGGGATTGATGAGCCTCCGAGGCGAGTGACCGCACCTGGGCCTTGGGCCGCCCCGCCAAGGCCCGCGCGCCGGGGCTCCCTCTGCGGAGCGGCTCAACAGCTTGGCGAGCAGGAAGCGGCCGCAGGCGCCTCCCGGGCGCCACGTGACGGCGGCGCTGCGGCGGCCCACCGCCCGGCCGGCGACCTCTCGCCCGCGAACAGTGGGACGCTCCGCTCACGGTCATCTCGCCCGCGCACTCGCCCGCGCACTCGCTCCGCGCTCTCGCCCGCGCTCCAATCAGCCCGCGGCTCTTCGCCCAGCGCCTCTCGCCCGCGCTCGGGCTCTGGCCGCGCTCATCGCCGCGCGGCTCTCGCCCGCGCTCTCGCCGCGCGCTTCATCGCCCGCGCTCCTGCGCCCGCGCTCTCCGCCCGCCTGGCTCCGTCGCGCGCTCTCGCCCGCGCCTGCTCGCCCGCCGCTCTACTGCGCCGCGCTCATCGCCGCCGCGCTCTCGCACCGGCTTCTCGCCGGCGCTCTCAGCCGGCGCTCTCGCCGGCGCTCTCAGCCGCGCCTCTCGGCCGGCGCTCTCGCCGGCGCTCTCGCGCCTGGCGCTCTCGCCGGCGCTCTCGCCCGCACACTCGCCCGCAAGCTCCGTCGGCCCGAGTCTCGCCCGCGCTGTAAGCCCGCGCTCATTCGCTGCGCGCTCTCGGCCGCGCTCTCGAGCCGGCGCTTTCTCGCCGCCACTCGCTCCGCGCGCACTCGCCCGCGCCTCTCGTCCGGCCGCTCGTCGTCCGCAGCTCTCGTCCGCGCTCTCGCCCGCGCCTCTCGCCCGCCGCTCTCGCCCGCGCTCTCGCCGGCGCTCTCGCCGCGGCGCTCCGTCGCCAGCGCACCTCGCGCCCCAGCGCTCTCGCCCATCCCGCGCTCTCGGCCGCGCTCCTCGCCCGCCGCTCCTCGCCGCGCGCTCTCGCCGCGCTCTCGCAGGCGCTCTCGCCGGCGCAACTCGCCGCGCCTCTCGCCCGCGCTTCGTCGCCGGGCGATCTGTAGCCCGCGGCTCTCGGCTCGCGCTCTCGCCCGCGCTGCTCGCGCCCGCG
>BOPP01000010.1:10614257-10638436 GCA_017312745.1 Gryllus bimaculatus | reverse complement strand
TTGAATCAATGTCTTATGTTCGCATTCCAGTGAGTGCCCACGTGCTGTTTGCACCAGACCTTAGATGATGTGTAAAGCGTTATAAATGGGGCTCGAACGTCAAGGCGTATGCATACGTGTACGATTAGTACCTCGATGTTTACTTAGCGATGACGCACGGCAGAGCAGGTGAAAGAGTATATTTATTCAGCCACCTCGCATTTCCTACATTTTTGACCTAAATGCAAAGTGCGCCCTGTTGGCCGCTGCTACTGCATACAGTTTTTATGCGATTTGAAGATGCGAGCGAATTCTATGATATTAAAAATTACTGGTATGTATCTCTATTATCCAGGAGTACTTTTATTAGTATTTTGAATGCAACTATCTTTAATTTTGTGTTAATATTTTCAATGTACACTTATAACAGAATTTTAATTTATTGAGATATTAATTTTAATGTTTGAGCTTAAGTTATACTCTTCTAAAAATACGGCCTATAACTGAATTTAAAAAGTGATATCATCACGAATATTATGATAATATTGGCAATAATGTTATGTAATCAATTAAAATGCTACAGGAATGAAAATAGTCATGATATATGCGTTAAAATGTGTACTACGTAACTGAAGTGTTAACGAATGATGCCGTCTTCCTTTCATTTGTAATAATAAATAAGTATTATTTATTTCGAACAAAGACAGTACACATTTACTCATGAATCGTCAGAACATACGTTTTATTTTCCCTCCTTTTTTCTTCTTTTTTTCGTTAATTTTAGGAAATGTTGATGGTTTGTTAAGTGTAGGTAATTGTTGATTCAAGAATAAAAAGTAATAATCACTTTGAATATATTTACATGTTTTAGAGATAGTAAATGTTAATGTAAATGGTGATTTCAAGGGCCATTTTAATTGAATGACCATTAATATTTTTCTTTTTCTTTACAGGTAAGTGGAGGTTTAAGAGGAGGTGTTCTAGCTGTTCGGTGAGTTGGAAACATTTTTCAGTTATATGAATTCGAAAACAAAAATAAGAGTTTGGTTACATAGTCAGCATTGCGGCGTGGAACTAGTGGTATAACCCCAAGTGCGCGATTGACCTTAAGATTGTGATCAAGAACATCACATAGGGATTGAATGTTTTCTGTATGTGCTCGCGTAAGATGGAGTGTATGTACCCTGTATCTCTCATTTCATCATCCCGGACCCGAGAAATGTGGGAGTTTAGGTATTACGCGTTTCAGACACGTGCATTGGAGGTTCTGGTGACTTAAGTGAGATAGAGAGAGGGAGAGAAAGAAATATATTGAGATGGGTTTACAGTGTTCCATAAAGAACGCGTTAAAAGAGAGGTACGTCATCACTCATCACGCACACCAGCATAAGTGAAGGGAAAACACTTAGGAAATCGCCGATGAAAGCGGTGATAGAGACGAGTAGTTAAAAAATCTGATAACAGGCAATTGCAATCTAAACTAATAAAAAGGAATTTCAGTCATTTCATTAACCAATGCAATTGCGATCACAGAAACTTCACACAGTATTATAATCAGTAATCAAATATTTATCCACTAATGCGAAAATGATAAAACGAAAGCCATTCATTTCATTTGAGGGCATTATGCAGCCGTAATGGATTACCGAGTGGGAATGAAAGGTTTGTGGCGGTGGCACGGTGTCCGCTGCCGCCTGTGCGGGTGACCACACGCACGCTCCGACTAATTGAACCGCACAACCACACAGGCCACATCCACGTGACGGGTAGGGTAGCCGATTCTTTGTGCTTCTAATTCCGGGATATTGAATCTTGCTTTCAAAAACACAACGTCACGTTCGATGCATATGTTCGTGGATACGAGGGCAGCCGCCGACGAGTGGATATAGAACTTCACAAATTTCGAACGAGAACGCTACGTGAAAAGCATATGTGACATTCGTTAAAACTCCATGTTCCTGTATGTTTTGTGTAGAGTTATTAATATATTAAAAAAGTAGAGAGATACAAATAACTCGCAAATTCATTATTTAAAATTGTACTACGTCAAACGAGAGGATTGTAACCAAGTTTAAGTATCTGTTAACTATTTTCAGCTGTTTAGGATTACTATTAAAATTGTATTTTGTTTGTTACCTTGAAACCACTGGACATGGAAAATGTAAACAGTTGGTCTTTTTAAAAACATCCGCAACACTAATAATCAACAGTAATAACACGCAGCACTTTTTAATCGCCATCATTTTGTGTTGAAACTTTTAAATGGCGACCGCACTACTCTCGTGTCCGCCCGTAACAGTTTTATGTTGTAGTTTTGTACAGCACGTGGCAAGCGGGCGGGCGGCGCCTTGTGTCTCCTCGTTATTGCGGCCGCGGCCCCGCCCATTGCGCCTCCGCCGCCTTCTCCTCCGCCTCCTCCGCCTCTGCCACCACCGCCTCCTTCTCCACCTCCTTCTCCGCCTCCTTCTCCACCTCCTTCTCCACCTCCTACTCCGCCTCCTCCTTCTTCACCTCCTCATGCGTCGTCTCCTCCTCCTCCGCCGCCTCCTCCTCTGCCTCCTCCTCTGCCTCCTCCTCTGCCTCCTCCTGCTCTTCTGCGCTCCTCCTCCGCCTTTCGCTCGCTGTCTCTCTGCCTCCCCTCTCTCGCTCCTCCTTCTTCCCTCTGCCCCTCTGCTCTCCTCTGCTCCTCCGCTCCTCCTCTGCTCCCTCCTCTGCCTCCTCCTGGCTCCTCCTCGTGGCTCGTCCTCCTCTGCCTCTCCTCCTGCCTCTGCCTCTGGCTCTCCTCCTGCCTCCTCTGCTCTCCTCTGCCTCCTCACTCGCCATCTCTCCCTCCTCCGTCCTTCATCCTCTGCCCTTTCCTCGCCTCTCCGCATGCCTGCGCTCCTCTCTACTCGTCCTCCCGCCTCTCCACTCCACGTCCTTCTCTCGCCTCCTACTCGCTCCTTCCGCTGCCTCTTCCTTGACCATCCTCCTCTCGCCCTTCCCTCCATCTGCTGCTCCGCCTTCTCCGCGTTCTCCTCCTCCCGCCCTCCTCCTCGTCTGCCCTCTGCCGCTCCTCCTCCCGGCCTCTCCTCGCCCTCCTCCGCTCCGCCTTCACCTCCTCCTGCGCTCTCCGCTCCTCCTTCACGTCCTGCTGCGCCTTCTCTCTCCTCCTCCGCTACCTCGCTCTCCGCCTCCGCTCTCCTCCCTCTCGCTCCTCCCCCTGCCTCACTCGCCCCCGCTTCACGCTCTCGCTGCCTATCGCTCTCCTTCAACTCTCTCTGACGCCTCTCTCTCCCCTCTCTCTGCCTCCTCCTCTGCACGTCCTCCTGCTCTCTCCTCTGCCTCCTCCTCTGCCTCCTCCTCTGCCTCCCCTCTGCCTCCTCATCTTGCCCCTCTGCCTCCCTCTCTGCCTCCTCCTGCCTGCTCCTCCCCGCCTCACGCTCTGTCTCCTCCTTGTCCCTCTCCTCTGCCTCTCCTCCGACCTCCCGGTCTCGTCCTCGCCTCGCCTCCTCCTTCACCTCCTGCGCCTTCTCCTCCTCCTCCTCGCTCGCTCCTCCTTCATCTCCTCTACTGCGTTTCCTCCCCGCCCGCCGTCGCCTCCCCGCTATCCTCCTCCGCGTCGCTGCTCTCCGTCCATACGGCTCTCATTCCTCAATAGGTATTCGGGCACCTTTCGCCGTCTGCTCTGCATCGGCCTCCACTATATTCAACTCAGGCATTGCTCTGTCCTTTAATTAACGAGGTAACTTCGTGTTTCAATGCGCGACGCCTCCATTTCCGGTCCACCTAATATTCGACGCCTGGGTCTCACACCACATACACTCCGTCACCTCTGCCTCCTCTAACACCCGCGGTCTCATGTACCAACCCTCGCCGCACCCCGCGCGACCACTACCGCTTGACTGTCTCCTGCCCTTGGGACACCGCACCTCCGGTGGCTGCTCTCAATCCCACTCGGTTAAATGCTCTATCTTCTTATTTGAACGCCTCTACTCACCACCTTCAACACAGTCCACCTCCGTCTCTCTGATCAGACGCCACCTCCGCGCCTTCTGCCTCCGCAACCAGCGGTGACTTATCACCGCACCGCACCGCACCGCCACCCCACCGCCACCGCCACCCAAGGCACCGCACGCCACCGCGCACCCTCAGCACCATTCGGCTTCACGCAGCGTAACGAATGCAACGTGAGATATTCAATCGCAGCGACGCGCGGCCGGCGGGCGGTGGCGGCGGTGGCGGTCGGGGTCGGGAAGGGGGCCTGGTGTGGCGCCGTCGCCGACACTGCTGCCCAGCTCCGCACCGCGCTGAACGAGCGCGCACCCCCAGCGCCCCTGCAGGTGGCGCGTGGCCGCAAGTGCACTCCTCCTCGCCCCCTCCCCTGCCCCAGCTGCGGCCATCTCGTTAGGTTCGGAGGGATGGGATGAGCGGTTATAATCCAGGAAGAGGTGAAAGCCTGCGTCGTCTGTTTAAAATGTTTAAGGAGTTAATAGGCCATATTGGTCTAGATGCGTGGCAGATGGACGTACTTTTACAGAAAAGATATTTACTGAGATAGCTGAAGACTAACAAATTCACGTAAAGTGATGATTTAAACATAATGAAGGAGAGGAACATGTAAACCCATACGGTGCTGTTAGCAATTTCTACAGCTTGTGAAATGAGTTGTAGATTGGTACTGTGGAATGAGGTATGTTTTGGCAAGACTGTCATCCATATGGTGATCTCGAGTTGAGGCTCATAAATTGTAAATTATTGCCCTAAGGGATCCACCCGACACTCAAATTTTAGAACAAATTTTAGGCAGAAAGCACAGCTCCATAGGCACATTGGCGGTGAAGATTATTCAAACAGTCGTTTAAAAATCATGAGCAGTGATCTCTCCTACGAACATCCAAATATTGATAGTAGTGTATTATTGATTTCTAAACTACGATATTGATATTTATAGTGTCACGTATACTACTGCCTGAAGTTGTAGGCTTCCGCGGCCAGAGTCATGTGCGTGATCTGGCTGTCCGGGTGACGCCGCGTCGAAGGCTGAGTTGCCGACGTTTCGACCATCTTGTCGTGGCCTTCCTCAGGGCTGGTATGCGTCGGCAACACAGCCGTCGACAACACAGCCTTCACACAACGTCGGCAACACAGCCTTCGACGCGGCGTCACCCGGATAGACTATTGCGTGTGCGCATCGGGTCAACTATTTCCAACACGCCGCGTTCAAAAGTAAACCGTTGGTCATTAAAAAGAGAAAAAAATAGAAGCTTTTTAGTATTTTATAAAGTAGAGCTCTTGAACAAAACGTCGAGGCCGCGCCAGCTTACAACTTCCTCAGTCTTTTCTTTTTTTTCTCGCGTCGCGTCGCTTCGTCGTCGCAGGCGGTGCAGCGTCGCGGTTCCCGCATCCCGCGCGCGCTCCGCTCTGTTCTCCGCTCCGCCCTCGCTCCTCTCCCGGTGGAGGCTGCACCTGACAGCTGCGCGACCCGCGCGGCCCCTCGCGCGCTCCGTCTCCCTCGCGTGCTTGCGAAGAGACGCCCCGGAAAAAGTGCTCCGGCAGCGTGGTCGAAGAGAATGGAGATGGGGGGCGCTTCGTAACACTTGGGGTGTGTGGGCTGCGGTAAAGTGGGTGTGGTACTATTTACAGCCTAGATTGTCGATAATTTTCTTTGTGATAAGATTCGCATGTGTGTATTTGTAGGCTATTTTTCGGAAGAAGGACACGTTTTCTATTTCATGAAGTATTATTATTATTATTATTATTATTATTATTATTATTATTAATAATAATACCTTTATCTGTTTCGTGTGTAACATATTATTTCTCTTTAAATGCGTATATAATTATTTTATTTTTTCAATTAATCATTTATTGAATTGTATTTCAAAGAGATGATATCAGAAAAAAAGTAGTACATATTTTTATCAACGCGTATCAATTTACGAATTTATATAGTACCTCTTTAATAGAACAAAACTAAAATGAATTTAAAAAAGGCAAGGAAGAAATTTAGAAGTCCCACAAGATATTTATTTTTGTAACTTTATGTAATAATCGTACACCTGACAAAATTTTGTATGTGCTTCAGTGTGTGACAAAATGAAAACGCAAGTCTTATAATTGGGAGACAGTGAATATACCAACTTGTTTAAATTACCCATATCTGAGTGTTGCGTTTATTTGCAACTAAAGATGGTAATTTTATCTTTGAAGATTAATACTGTCTAAACATTAAAATAAGTTTAGACTAGAATGTTATTTTTCAAGTAACAGATCAAGCAGAATCAAACTAGTATCCCTTGTTGATAATTTGCCCCAGTTTGGTTCATCCTACTCCGTTTTCCATGAAGTTACGTGCTGAGCTGGCGAAAGAACACGACGTTTTGGGATGTCATGATGGCTAATCTCTTACTCAGAAACTAGTAGTTTTCCAGTTTCAGGATGTGAAAAGCAATCTTTGAGGCAAAATGATCTCATTTGGTGCATGAAATCGTTTGAAACTAAATTATACTAATAAATTTGTTAACTTATGAGTAAGTAGACTTAAATTTGTAAACTTGTCTGTAAAGATAATTCTATCCATACTTGATAATGTTGCTCTTTGAAATTCAATAGCAGTCAAGAGTGAAATGGAAGATGAATAATAGTATAGTTTCACCATTTACTGATAAATCAAGAAAAATTAATAAAGTATATATATCGAAAATGATAAACATTTAAATATTTTAAATTATTACGAAGAATGAGAGAAAATTGATTTTCTTAACTACACTGCTGAAGATTTTTATATAATTTTCATAAATAGGGACGATTTTGTTGCTTACGATCAATATTCACGGTTGCAACTAAATATTTCCGCTTACTGCCCCATGATTTCGCAATGTTGATAAAAAACTGTATTTCGATTTTGAGAACCGTTGAGACATGGGTGTGTTCCATAGTTGGCGAGACACTCGGTATATTTAAGTTTTACATGAAGATAATTCCTTTCGTTTACTTTATTTCTCTTACATTGGTGCATGTGCCCAATATTCAGTTGAACAGTTCTAATATTTCAATGCAAGGTCTCGAGAACGTGCGGGCGTGAGCGGAAGCCGACGACGCGTGAACTCGCCTTGCATAAACAAGCCGAAAGCAGGTGCTTGCGGGGGCGATGCCCATCAGGCGCCTGCGGTGGGGGCGCGCTGCAACTTGCCAAGCGCGCCTGTCGCGCGGGCTGCCTGCTCCTGTGCTGCCGGGCGCTGGCTGCCAGCCAGGGCTTCCGCCCGCAACTCCATTAATTAATTTGCCCTGCGCTTGCGTGAGTGACAGCGCTGTCGCTGAATGTTGTGGGCGCCCCTTACAGGAATTTACGTAAGAATCCTTATAAATGCGGGCTTGTCGGATTAGGAAAGTCAGGAGGCGGATGCAACGCGAGCGAGGGAAGCGGGACTAGTGTTGCCTATTTAGCTGCCGTAATTAATTTCTTGGGGAATATCTCATCTTCAATCATTAGATTAATTTACTATGAACATGTAAATAACCGAGTTTTATTTACAAGTATTGTAACAACAATAATTTTGTAGTAGGTCGTTAGTTAAAGTTTCATATTATCACAAAATATTCTTTTTGTCAAGTCAAATTTTGGTTGAAAAGTTCTACAAAACTTTAGAAAACGTAAAATTGACTATAAATAAAGATAATGCATTTCTTTTACTCTTCCCAGATTGTTCCATTATTACTTAAATGCATTATAAAAATAATAAGTTGAACTATCGTGTCCACTCTACTCTCAATAACTATCGCTCTTGTCCTCACTTCAAACGAACTCTATTACTACAAGCGAACATTGATAAATACAGCGCGGCGCTTATGTATACCGTGCTGTGCTCGGAGTCTTGTACCGCTCTGACCTCGGGATATTTTCCTACGCTATTGGTCTCAGAGATTGTGTCGCCAGCTGGGTCAATTACGTAAATGAGTGAGCGGTCAGAGGTCCGAACTAAAGGAATATTAATGGAAGAAGGATGAGATGCAAACATGTCATTCAAAAAAATGTTTTTAAATAAAAATAACTTCGTGGAAAAACAAGGAGTATAACTCAATGAAGTTTGCTTTCAATGTTCAGAAGATTAAGTTGAAAATTCTCCCTGATTTGAATTTGTTTCTATAGGAATAGTGACATTCAGTAGTACACTCTGACATCAGAAGTCAATATTGCTTCTTCTGTTATGTTCTTTTTAGTAAGAAATATTCCCTCAAAGGAACAATAACCGTATAGACAAGACATTATTTTTGTTACATTTTATTAGTAGTTACGAATGATAAGAGAAAATGAAAACATGCGAATGAAAATTTTAAAAATATAGTACGTCATGCACCAGCACCGTATAATCGAAATGGAGATATGTTTTTATTTCGATAACCCATTTTTGTACATAAAAGTTTAATTTTCTCTTAAAGCAGAAATTTTTCCACAAGCCGTATGCTTTAGTAGATAACAATTAATAGTTAGTTATATGATGCAACCTTCTCGATGGGCTTTCCGTACTGAATTTAACTAAGCGTTGTATACTGATCATTATGCCTCTTTTATTATCATTCACTTTCTACGCTTTTATGAAAAATCCATAGTATTGCGTAATTCACTATCACTTGGTTTCAAATTCTTATCCCATTTTCTCTCTTCTTGTCTTGTTACAATTCCCTCCACCTTAACTATTGGGTGTTTTATTGTTGTTTCACCTCCAGTGGAAAGATAGCTTCATGCCAAGGAGTTTGAAGGGAATACATGAAACATCACGAGTGTTTGCGAGGGAATTTAGATTTAATAAAAAGTAATAATTAGAGTGATATCGTGGAATTGAATTACTTTTTTTTTTTTTTTTTTTGCTTTTGTAAATTTGAGAAGGCTCATATTATTACGATTGTCTGGGAGTTGTCTCGTCTCTATAGTTTATTGTATGAGGAGTACTCTGAGTATTTTGGATTATCTATAATGCAAGTGTGGGTGATATATTTAAAAATCGAACTTTTCACAACTTAGGAAAGCAGAATATGAGATAATTATGAAACATTTTATAAATTTCACTTGTTCCTACGTCATTGTTTAATAATACGTACTACTTTACGTTTCTGAGTTATTTCTTTGAATACATTCATTCAACGTGTGTTGTGATAAAATGTTTATTTGTCTGTAGAATATAAATCTGTAAGGATATGTACGTTTTTCATGAAAAATATTCCTCTTTCTGTGTGAATGATTCATTTGAACAGAGTCACTGGAACCCTTAAACAAAATAAAATGCTAATCAATTAGGGATGATAAATCAAATTGAATTTTTAAATTTTGAAGAGTAGCTTTATGAAAAGAACTCTTAATGATTATATGACCACAATATTCAAAATAAAAAAATTGTAACCTTCATTTTGATATATGATTCACATTTATCAATAGTATTCTGAAGTACGGTTCTTTAGCAGCAAATATAAACGCTTCATTGGAGAATAATTGAATTCATTGTACTACTTTCAATATATTGTATAATTCACTATTATTTTTAATTGCTTAATTTTCAATTGGTAAGATATAATTTTATCGTTCCTAACAGTAATATTTGTGGCTTCAGTAAGAATAACTACAATCTTTTTTTTACATGAGCACATTTTTATTAAAAAACCTAAACTTCATTTCATATTATAATTTGAAAATTATAAAATAGTTTTTTATATTTTATTTTTACCTTGAGCTACAACTGTGTAATAAGGTAATTCACTACCCCACACCTAATTCCTCAGCCCGTGCGTAATTTGAAAAATCGAGAACAATGGCAGAGGGAACCTGGTTTGAGAATTAATTCGGATTTGCAAGTCATTACGAAGAAACATTAATCTCGGATGCAGTTCTTTATTCAGAGCTAATAGTCTCGGATAAATTAAAATTTTATAATCCAGTGCCCCATCGCATAGTGCGATGAATACAGAGAGCTCGATGTAATTCCGATGACCTTGTGGGACGACAGCCACGGCCGACCTTGCTTGCGTCCACGACCATCGCAGCCTTTCCTCTGCTTTCCCTACCACCATAAGAGTTCTCATCCTCAATTGAATCGTTTATTTCAGAAACCTGTCAAACACCAAAATTTCAAACACGGCGGATTATTCAAGACTTCAAGAGAATAGACACATCGTTTAGTTCATATTTAAATGAAAAATATTAATTTATCAACTGCTTTAATAAATAAAAGTAGATTGAATTTTAAAAAAAATTGGGAGACCTTTTCTCAGTTTTCTCGAGATGAGGAATTTGCCGTTTGACGGGTTTCTGAAATAAACGATTCAATTGCTCTGCAGCCCTAAAAATTCCTTCTGCTACTTTCTGCATCTCAAGGTCACGCTGCGCCTGACGCCCCTCCCGGCCCCTCGATCGTATAACTCCGTAATGCCATCCACCGCTGACAGATCATTGCCTCCTCAAACACAGCCAGTTGTCGGCAGCTACGTCATTCCCCGACCCTATATCGCGGCCATCTCTGTCGCTCGCATTTGCGCACCCTCCTGCTCAATTTTCCACCCCCCAGTTCCGCCCCCGGATGCCCGATTCAAGGTGCACAGTTTAACGAATAGACCGTTATTCCCTAAATGTAGTGCTCTGTTATCCGGATGTGTCTGAGATCTTCCCATGCTGGCAGTCAAGATTCGGCGCCGACCTACCGTCTTCATGCGGGATTGCTCCCAAAAGGTACGTCTCACTATCAGGCCACTGCCCCAGCCGGGACAAGCCCTAAGCTCTTGACTAGTTCATGACTAGCTGTAGACTAAGCTCTACACCTGTGTAGTGTAGTGCGTGTAAGAAGAGTGAGGATACGACAAGGAAGGGGAAGGAAAGATCGCGCGGGGTTCATGGTCAGTTTTTAGGGTATAACTCCGACATTATCCTATGTCCAATATCCTACTCAGGGTTAGTACTCACCAGCATTGCCTCTGCCCCTATCTCCAATGATGAGACACAAGAGTAAGTTTTATGGTCTACGTCTCGCCACTAATAAAACATTTTCATTATTATTATTATTATTATTATTATTATTATTATTATTATTATTATTATTATAGGATGCACTCCGCCGGGGCTCAGTCATGATTAGCGGCGTAGGTGCACATTACTTTTTCTATTGGAGGATCAGTATTTTAATGCTGTTTCATTTTTACACCACAAGGATGGAAGTCTTGCGGGATGAGGTGAAATGATGTTGATAATGATATCATAGAAACACACACACACACACAAATATATGGAGACACACCTATTGTTGTTGTTATTATTATTATTGTTATTATTATTATTGTTATTATTATATTTATTATTATTGTTATTATTATTATTATATTTATTATTATTATTATTATTATTATTATTATTATTATTATTATTATTTATTAACGTCATGAGACTACCTCCTGCCACCTCCGAGCCTTCGCCACCCGTCTCGTGGGCAATCGCTTCTACCCGAAGGCTGCCTAGTGGTCAGCGGCCTTGTAATTTACGACCGGTGGTTCTCGGGTATTCGCGGCGCGGCCGTCGCCACCCGGCGCTCCGCTCGCAGTCGGCCTCGCCGCGGCCGCGCCGCAACCCGACACAGGCGCCGCGCTACGCGTGTTTTGATTTAATGCAAGTAGCTAAATGGATTTGTACGGCGGGTGTCGATACCATGAATAATACATGGCGGCGGCGCGGCGCGGCGCGGCGCGGTGGGTAGATGTTGCGACGTGAATGTGGCAAGTGAAGCGAACGAGCAGCGACAGCAAAGAGATCAACGCGGACGAACGTGTGAACGGGGATGCAGCGCTAAGTCGACGGGTAGTGGATAGATTACTTGCTCAAGAGGGAAAGGAAGAGCCGGTCAACAGAAAGGAAAGCGACAGAAGTAAGGTTTGCGCCCTGCTCTCCGAAACGGTATATTGCCTCGCCGTGTGTATAAGTGTGTGTTCTGCTTGGTAAATGAGGGTAGTGGGGAGTGTAACGCCGTGCGCGAGAAAGCGGCAACGACAAAGGTTAGAGGAAATGGAAGGACAAAGGAATGGGGGAGCTGAAGGAGAAATACTAATTGGTAAGGGAAATGAACAATTAACTGAGGTAGAGGTACCAATAGAGGTAGAGTACCGAACAACGCGGTGAACCGACGTCTCGGTGGTTGTCGACGTTGTGGTGTGAACCCTGATTTGCAGCAAAAGGGTACTGTTTGGTGTAGTATCGCGGAGCAAGGTGCGGTGTAACCGCATAGTGGCAATGCGGTGCGACGAAGGGTCGGCGTCGCGTCAAAGCAGCAGGGCAGCAAACGTGGTGCAAAGTAAACGTGGCAGGGCGGAGGGAAATCACTATACGCAGACTGCGAGACTTAGAGCTCTACGGTGGTGGGTAGTATGGAATGAGGACGGGCGAAACGAAGATGGGCCGTGAAGACTGGAGGGGCTGCAGTCTGGTGGCGACGGCGATGGTGTCGGGTTAGTGTCGGGTTGGTGGCGGCGATGGTGGCGGTGGGTTGGTGGCGGCAAGCTGGTGGTGGCGGGATGGTGGCGGCGAGATAGTGGCGGCAGGTTCATGGCGGTGTTGGCGGGCTGGGTGCGGCAGGCTGGTGGAGGCGGGCT
The DNA here is from genome assembly GCA_017312745.1 of Gryllus bimaculatus. Classification (NCBI taxonomy): domain Eukaryota; kingdom Metazoa; phylum Arthropoda; class Insecta; order Orthoptera; family Gryllidae; genus Gryllus; species Gryllus bimaculatus. The sequence continues at coordinate 10,625,854 of BOPP01000010.1, read as the reverse complement.
GGCGGCGATGTGCTCGGGGTGGCGGAATGAGGGCGGCGGGCAGGTGGCGGCGGCCGGGACTGCGCGCAACGTTCGCTTGCTGTTTCCGAGGTCACGCTCCGCGCCGGGGGTGGCGCCCTTTCTGGCGTTGGCCTCGAGATTCCGCTTCGGAAATGCGGAACCTGCGCTCTGGAAACTCCCGGATTACGGACTAACGTCATAACGTCGTAACTGTAATTCTGATATTCTTTAGGGTTTCGCGTAATACATTTTCGTTCAAGGACATGACAAATCTTCAGTATCAAAGAATTTTCAGTATCTGCCGGTACTGTTTGTATTTCAATAAAATGGGATTTGAATTATATTATTTTGTGGAAAGACTACGAATTGTATTTTTCTACGAAGTTATCAAAAATGCAGTTAAAATAGAATTTTAAAATCGCAAATTATATGGAAATAGTTTAAACGTTATATTTACTAGTATTTCAACAAATGAACTACATTTCTCGCCGACTGATTAACTTATCCATTGTTAAGTTATTAACTTATTTATTTCCTGTCTAGGCTCTGGCCATACTACTAATCTGTGCTGTTTCTCCACTCCCTAATTACCCTTTTCCTAATAGTTCGAACCTATCCTATAAATATTCCTAATTCTTTTTGAATTAATCACCTAATATGTTGTGTCGAGAGTTACGTTTCAGTGTTGGAAGTATTAGTTTCTCATTCCCATCTATTTTCGCAGGAACATTTTCGACATTTACCCAGACTTGACCACTTGACGCAAAAATTTACTTCTCAGTACGAGCTCTACAACATATTTAAAACTTTACATAAGACGCCTAGTTCACGTAGTTTTTGCCATAAAGCTTCCCTAGAGATTGAGCGAAAAACCTTTCCTAAATCCACAAAACTTCAGTATAATTGACCCTGTTTACCAGAAAGCGCCTGTGAGTAAAAATAATGATGATTATATTTACTTAAATAGTTTGGTTGGTATCGTTAACATTATTGCGACATTATTTTATCGTGAAGAAAAAAGGTATAATCCAATACATTTCGTGTGAAAATGCTGATGTTGAACGTGAATGAAATCCTCTGTCTATTAAAGATCAGTCACCGAACAACCTTTAAATATTCCAACAAGCACTTTAAACGACTTGTGGGTATTCACATGTTTCGTGCTAAAAGCCCCAGGATTTTCCGTGGTACTATTTATTTCTTCTCATATTTTTTCTGCGAGATATGCTCTCTTATCCCGATATTTTAGAACAGGCTTTATTTTTTGTGTGTTCACAGAAAATACTTTCTGATGTTCACATTTACAAAACTGTAGCAAAACTTTGTAACGAGTGCTGGGTGAAGGATGAGAAGTTAGGGTATTTAAAAAAAAAGAGAAAAATGTAAGGTAACGTGAGGAGAATGAAACAGGAACTATCAAGTATGTTTCACCCAATGAAGTAAATTTCATTATTGATTACAATTTATGTAAAGAAATATGCCGCTCTTTGATCCAAGTTTATTCTGGTTTGTTAAATATGCATGACCAGAACAGAAAAAATTGTACATTGTAATCATATAATAAATTACATTAATTAAATTGTACTAGGAATATACTTACAAGATTTTTCGAGAAAACGCGTCGCCTATTCACCCTACTGAAAACAAGCAAGTTATGAATCTGTGATGACCAATTTAGTTTATTTGTCGAAGAATAGCACAGCTGATGTGTTTAAAAGTATACCAAACGTCACGAGGGTGAATTGTCAGAAGTTCGCTGTATGCTTCATATGTATTCACTAAACTCGGAGAAATTTGTTAAATGTGGAAAACATTGCCGCGCACTTTGTGATACAACATATGTTTGTGATACCTTACATAATAACGTCTGGTGTAATAGAATACATATTTATTTGTGTTTTCGTATTGTCTGGTATTTCATTCCGTGATAGTGAGATAAGAAGCACTTCACTCGACTCTGTTAATGGAGGATCAATATTGTGCGTAGATGTCACCATTCGGGACATTAGACTTACATAGTGTACATTCTACTATAAAATAGCTTCATTTAAGTCAGTCAGGGCAACCACTGTTGTCACTACTGTGTCTAATTGAGAGGTCGTAGACCTGTCTGTGTCGGATTTTCCTGTCTGTGGATATTTTCTTCCTCAACTTTGTCCCTCGCAAACACTCTCACAAACACTTACACACAGTCACGCACATTCACACTTACGTGAGGTAAACTGCGAAAAATATCGTGAGACAAGTCAGCAACTTAAAAATTTTGCATTCTCTACACTTACGAGTATAAGATGACACGCCCCAAAACAATGAAAGAGCAGCGAACAATACAGCGTAAATCGCACTTAGCCGCTGGTGAGCACGTTATTTAGAGAGCCGAATGCTGCAAAATTATATTACAGTTTTAAAGTGTATGGATATAATCCCATTAAACATGTACATATTGTTTTCTTGAACAAGTTAAGCGTTAATTTTAGTTTCGTAGGTGCGGAATCGAGGACGTTTCGAGGTGCAATCTCTGGCTTTGGCATTATTCACTCTTCGCATTGTAACTTGGGCGAGGGTACTCCTGTACTTTGGTGCCTCTTGAAGCGAAGTACCGCCGACAATGAACAATTCACTCTAGCATTGTGGCTAGACACTCATCTGTTTTCTCCATTTGTAAGCTTTCATCTGTCTACCTATCGACTTATCGTTACTTTCTCTCTTCTGCCTCATGACGTCTTACTTCATCCACTGCCTTGTATACTGTCAAAAGAATTCTCGCTCTCATATCAGCGTCCCCCGCACTTCCGTCTCCCATCTTCCACCAATGTTCACAGGGCCCCTTTGTTTCTGTCATCACGGTCTATGTTTGTCATCTTTGTCTATGTTTTCGTTTGTCGTCACAATCAGCGCCTGATCCAAATCCTTCACGCTTCCAACGCAGTTTCCGCCTTCTACTGCGACTGAAACATATTTTTCAATATGTCCATTACCTCGCCAGCTGTTGGCGCAATCCACAGCAGCAAAGGCAGTAGCCAATGTTGCCACTAAAGCCATTCCCACCGCTTCCTCTCACGCCACCCCTCTTCACTTCACCCGTCATCGGCACCTCTCGGCCCGGCTGCCGCCTTCCTTGCCTCTCCTTCTCCGCCTGTCCTTTGCGGCCACCTGTTCCCCGCCATCCATCCCCTCCTCATGTTCTTCCACCAACCCCGTTCTCCTCCCATTCCTGCCTCCTGCACCCGCTCCCCTCCATCCCGACTCCTCCACCCCGCCTCTCACCTCCACCCCGTCCACTCCACCCTGTCCGCACCACCCCGTCCCCTCCACCCGTTTCCATCCCAGCCCCCCAATTCACTCTGTCCCAACTTCTCCAAAACCCGTCATTCTGTCCCGTCACTGCGTCCCCCTCACTGAAGCTAAAAGCCGTACCAAGAACCCGTCACCCCGTTCCTTTCCAACTTTGATCCCGCCACTCCGACCCAATACTCCCTTCCCCGCCCCCCTCGTCCCGTCACTCCATCCCCACCCCGTCACCACCGTGTCCACCGGCCTCTCTGCGCCGTCCCGCTACCTCCTCCCCTCCCGCCCAGCGCTTCTCCCGCCGTCGTCGCTGCTGCGGCGCCTCGCGCGCTAAGATCGTCTTTGCGTTCGCGTCTCGGGCCTCCGCGTGCTGATACTGACAGCGCCCCTCGTTCGCGTCGCCTAAAAGCTGCTTTGATGCTGCGGGCAGACCGCGACGGCCCCCACTCCCACCCCCCACCCCGCGCCCACCACTGCCGAAAACAAGAGAGCGTCGCCTTCTGAGCCTCGGGATTTAATTTTTGCGGCTTTGAAATTGATGTCAAAGAAAGAAGTAATGACGCTATTGTGGAATGTGGAATAAATGATGCAATTCATGTTACGACTGTACGTGTTAGTTGGCGATGAACAATTGTTGTTTCAATGGTCGAAAAATAAGTACAAAATGTGTTGAATTCTTATTGCCTGCACTTACAATGTATTAAAGTTCTAGTACTATAAACTAATGAAATATTGAAAGACTTTTTATCCACAACACACAGAAATATAATGTGGGAGCATATTTTAATAAGAATTTAGCCTGTAAGTGTATCTGTTACTCTGCAAGGTAACTCACTATCAAGTTCATTTTTTGTTGTTTACATCAATGAGTACCACGTTTATTTTGATCAGTAAAATTACTGAAGTTCTGAAGTTTAGAGTGCCCTTAATTTCATTATTTCCATTATTTAGTGTTTTAAATTACGGAATAGAACAGTGAAATTTTGAGTAAAAGTTCATCATTGGATCTTTTTTTTATCCGTTGGTTTGTTGGAAGCAATATTAAGCATATTAAAGTGTGTGTTGAAGAAAAGGTTTACTTCATATCTTGCAAAATATGCTCAATAGATAAAATGAATCATCAACTTGATTTATCTCGAATCGTTTTTGGACACTGTGAATATTACTTGAAAACCAAAGTTATGAGAAAGTGAGAGCAGGATTAAAAACTTATAATGAATTATAAATTTTGTTTATAGCAATAAATGAATTAATAACAAAAAGTTTATAATCTACACCTGGCTAGATTACCGACTGAGAGCTCCTTTCTGAAAAGTTGGATGAAGATCTGGAAGAAAAGCACTTCAGAAATAATTAAGAAGTGAAATTAACAAAATACAAGTTTTTAGTCTCCATATTATTGCTAATTGCGCTTCCTGTTAATTTAGTTTAAATGGATTTTACGAATCGTTTCGACTTGTTTTACTTTCTTTGTTTGTTAGATTCTACGAAAATTACCTGGTTCGATCGTCTTTCCTGACCTGGCACTAGATCAATTACCGAAGTCGGCACTTTGCGAAACGCGAATTAGACATTGATATTTGATGGCGCAGTTTCCTCGACGCGGAGCACATTCCATTGTGTAGATACGAGCGCTCTGATCCACATGAAACCCCAGCGCAACCGTGGCACGAGGGTGACTGTTGCTAATAGGAGATGCAGCGAAGATAGCGGTGCATTGTTGAATTTTGTTTAGAGAAGCTAGGAAAGAGGGTGGGAGGTACGGGAGGTCGAACTACTGGCTGGGGGATTTACTCTCAAGCACCACTCTGCGAGGACTTATGAAATATATATTTCACTTCTCCTGTACTTCCAAGAAACGGCATCGCCGAACATCAACGATTCGTGTTGTGTCTAACGCAGACTCAAGTAGAGGAGCAAGTGTAGACCAGAAAGGAATTTGGAAACGGATGATTATCTCGACATTCAATAAATGAAGTGATAAATGGAGATGGAGATATTCTGAACGCTTTTTGCCATCAGATCAAGGCAACGAAGATTTCTTGCTGAGTGTTCTATTGTGGAAATTTACAATTTGTATTCATTGCATTGTTTATGTCATTACCTGTATACATCAATTAAGTATTGTAAATTAATTGACTTGGCGGAAGAACACGAAAGTCATATCAATCATATTAAAGGAAAGTTCATGACAGATAACTGAGGTTTTTTCTTCTTACCTTTTCAAGACTGCGCTGACGAAATTCTATCATTCAATGTGCTTTACATGGTTAATAGGGTTTTAATGAAGCTACTTCAGCATATTTTGTACATAGTGAAAATACGCATAAAGTTACGAGAAAATTGCCATGTATTTTCAATCAAATGTACGAATATTTTAACTATGTGGTCAAATATTCGTACATCAGAACAAAACATGAAAATAATATTTAACTAATAATTTCCGTATTGTGAGGTTCATTTGAAGGGTTTCTGTGAAAAGTATATCAGTAAAACAAATTCAAACAGCGATTTACAGTTGTTATTAGTATACGTCCGACAAAATTCTTAATTATGCTTTAGATTTCACGATTAAGATGATTTCATGCATTGCAGATTATTGCAGTGTAATATTAGGATACTTTTGATATTTATTCATAAATTATTTTAACGTTTCCAGTTTTTAAAAAATCGTATAACTGGAGCCTTCGTCATGTTAACTTTTTCTCGCGACACATCGGTGGCACACCGCTGAATTGAAAGGTTTGTTTTCTAGGGTTTTTATCCAGCTGGCAGCCGCTTACCTTTTACATTCCGATGGGACGCATATTCGACCATACACTAGACACCAACACACTTGCGGGCTTCTCCGATCTGGGGTCAGCAGAACGCGAGGCCCTCCGCGACAACGTATATATGAGAAACAAAGGACAAAAAAACATGCCCAGGCCGGGACGTGAAACCGCGAGCCTTCGGACCGAAGAGCTGAGACAGTACACGTTTTTAGCCACCTCGGCTACCCAGGTCGGGTGAATTGAAATATGACACGCACAACTGAAGGTGCCGGGGATGGGCTTGCGTTGGCGGAAGGCGGAATAGCTGGGCATCTCGCGTTTCTACCAGCCTCACGTCCAGGGCGCGCGGCCGGCTGCTGAGAGAAGACGCGAAGTCACGAACGCCCCCGCGGAAGAGCTGCTCTGTAACTGGGTGGAATTTAAGGTATGGCGCTCTCCTGCGTTGGAACTTGAGTGGAATCTCAAAATGAAATTTTACCCGGAGCATAGTTTACAAATTTAATATAGTTTTATAGAATTTCGGAGGACTTTCAAATATTCCTGATTAATTATTTAAAATACTGGCTAATTTCGCGTGATGGGTTTTGTTTTGATAATGCACATTTTTTATGTTTTTACAGCGGAGTGTTCTGAGTTTTGATCTTATTAAGATTTGGACCTTATGTCAATACTGGATCAATCAACAGAATATTTAGGCGTCGTCATATTCGTGTTACTTAATAATTGTTCAGTGTATCTGCACTGTCGCGGTAGTTTCTTCATCCTTGGAGCAACTGGGGGGGGGGGCGCAAGCGGTGTGTGTATGTGTGTGGGAGGGAGTTATGACAATGCGACTATACTCCCTATTAGCTGCAAGTCTCTAATAGCATTTCCGTCCAATAAGTGAGCACATATTTTTGTTTATACGGGGGCATTAGCAGATTTCAACGTTGTATTCTCTTTATTACACTCTTGAACCATTTACGAACAATTATTACAATAAGTTATTGGCTATCATATCATTGATAATTTACACTTTTTCACCAATCATTTGAATGATGTTGCAAAGCTAAAACCTTAGAAACTGTTGCGAATTTTCTGTTTAGTTTATAAATCGAGATAGAGAAAATCACTCTAAAATATTAAAAGATAAATCCTTTTCTACCTCAATGGGAGTACTGACAAAAATATGTTACCGTTGTGTAATGGGTAACTGTAAACTGACTACCATCAAATACACACATGTTGTAATATAAAAATGCAACGATGTTATTTAATATCTTCCCCGTTTCCGTTCATCCCATCCATCAGTAGTAGGTTCACAGTAGGAGGACAACATCAAAAAATCCGGCGCTCCCCATTAAAAAACAGGTAAATTTGAAAAAATCAAAACTTTTCTTCGTCAAACAACATTATTAAAACACTTTATTTTTTGAAATATTTTATAACATTGTTATTTTCAGTATGATTTGTAACTGAAAATTGCGATGCTTATTGTTTTTTTTATCTGCAGAATTTTATTCTTCAGCGTTTTATATATACGTGTAGACCACCAACATAACCATAATTTGACGGTCTTTTAGAATCTATTTTTATGCAAGTTTTATTGTCAATAATATTCATGAATTCTGCAGATATCAATTCTATGAGGTCCTCTTACTAAAGTATGAGGATTGAAACTTCAATAGTGGTCACTATTTATATACAATTGATACAAAACAGAAAAATGAAACCACGTTTTGCGAAGTGCTTCAGAATAGTAACTAGCATTGTGTACGACTCATTGCCAACGATATGGACATCGTAGGATGTCATGTAGCAGTACCTACTGTGTTGATAGGTTGAATAGAGTAGTTTACTGCTTGAAAAGTCTCTGGAACAGTGAAATTGTGCATTTGCTGACAGGCCGATTCGATGTTGATCGCTGGGAGGTGAAGGTAGGGCTCCACATATTCGTCACCGTCTGCACAAGGAGGAGATTGTGTGGCGACTACAACGCTCCGTCCACCTTTACCGCCAGGAAGAATCCTGATATTCATTTGGAAAGGAGGCTGAGTCGGCCTCAGAGCTGCCCTGATTGGAAATCACCAGATAAAAACCCCAACCTACGCCAGGATTCGCATCTGTCGTTCAGATCAGGAAGCCAGTACCCTACCACTGAGTCACAGCGGCTCCATCTCTGGAACACTTCTAAAGCAAAAGTCACGAAGTGGTTCCTTCATGTTAGGAATCAAGTCAAAGGCAGAAGGGCTTAAGTCCACAGTGTGTGGTGGATGGTATAGCACATTCCAGCTCCAGCGATGAAACAAATAAGCCACAGCTTGCGCAGCATGCGTATGAGCATTGTCCTGCAAAATTATTGATGGGGCCTTTAGGAAGTGTAACAGGTTCTTTATCAAAGTTATTCGCAAGCTGTTATTCAAAATTTAAAATAAATAAATTATAATAAGTTTATTTTGTACTGCAAATGGGCATAACCCGGTGGCAGCTAATTACATAAATAAAATACTACAGCTAACATGCAAATTATATAATAATAATAATAATAATAATAATAATAATAATATAAAATAATAAAGATATAAAACTGTCCAATTCATAAAACATTTAAAATTACCTAAAAAAAAGAAAAAAAAAGAAACATAATGAAACTCCGCAGTGAATCTTTACTCAACTGCACTTCACTACACTTTTCACTATGACCCTTTAATCACTTCTTACATTATTTCTCTGTTCTACACTTCACGACGCCTCACTTCACAATATATTACTGACGCATCGCTCTATAACTTACTATTGTCAGCTAATTCCCTCATTTATATAGTAATACCCTTAATTAATTTCCTAAACTGTTGTACGCTACGAGGAATAACAGTAATACTACGCATTGACGTCTGCTGTGCGGGACCGGCATGTACTAGGATAACACTATCACAGTCGTACACGAGAATTACCATAACTGCCACTTTGCTAGGGTAGTGGCGAACATATGATCTGGGTGGTGGCCCGTAGTAATGCCGTTCTTGCGATTGAAGCTTGAAGGTCGAACGATTTGTCTCGTGTCACATGAGGCGTAAAGACACCGTGCAAGACTTATCTTTGTGATTTTGCGCTCCAATTGGTCATGAGCACTGTCGTATCAGTGGTAATTTGTGAATTTCTGTATCAGCCACGTTTTGAAGCCCCTCGTTGAAGGGTTTTAGTCACCTTTCTGTCACTGTTCTGTAAGGTAATGCAAATTCCTCGCAATCCTTTTGAGAGCCTAGAGAACACTGCTACATTAAACGTTTTATCCAACTCCGTTGTCTCTGTTTCGAAACCATCGTGGCAACACTATTAGTCCATCACTAAGCACGAGGCTTTGTCGTCAATACGCATGCGAGTGATTTAGGTAAGGAAAAATCCATTTGCTCCGAGGTAGCCTTGGTATACGTGTTGTATAAGCGACATAACGTGGTTTCATTACATGGCGTCTGTTAGCAATGTTGCCACTGTTGAAGTTCCAACCTTCGTATCTTTTTTACGATATACATTGTTAGCATTTATGGAATTCTGTCGTACGTTCAAATTCGTGATTATTCGTTTTCAAATCAACGAGAACACGTCTTACACGTTAGTTGACCGAAACATTACAGTTAGCTAAAAGAATTAGTAATTGTTGAGTCAGTTCTCGAATCCGCACCCCTCGAAAAATCCCCTTCCTTAATTTCCTTTGAGCCGGCCCTCCCTCCGCGGGCCAACAAATAATCCGGGAAACCCTTACCGACGTTTACTGCGTCTCGCACGCCGCTGTCTTCCCGTGGGGCGCAGCGCCGGTCGCGGGCCGAGAAGAAGGCGGGGAGGCGGTCTGCAGTGGGCGCGACGTGCGTGCGCCCCCCCCCCCGCGAAGACGCATCCGACTGGGGCCTCCCCGAGGGAAATCAGCGCGGCGCCGCGAGTGGGCGGGGAATTAAGCGTTGCGCCCCGTCCACGCGCGCCTTGCGCCTCCACCCGCGCGCCGTGACGCGTGGGCGCGCTGCACCGGCTGAGGGGGTCAACTGATATCAATGCGGTGCCTCCCGCCGGGGAGTTCTAGGTTCGAGTCCCGGCGCTGACAGGCTTTGCGACTCTGGCTTTAGCCAGCAGCTGGGTCGAAATCAGCCGCTATTGGGAGAATTCTGGCGGGCCGGCAGCTCTGATTGGCAGTTTTCCATGGTTTCTCCGATCAACAACAATTGCCGGAGCACTAGCTTAACAAAAAGGCCTTGGATCGCGCGCGATCTTTCCTTCCTCTTCTTTGACCTTTTCTCACCTCTTATTCACACTTACACGAACTACACTACCACAGATGTCGGGAGATCAGTCAGAAGCCTAGAACTTATACCGACTGGGGCAGTGTCTTGCTGGTGGAAGATTCTTGGTTGGGGTAAACCCCAAGCCTAAGTTTAGGTCGGCGCCTGATCCTACAATAAGGGGGGAAAGAGTACCATCACCTCTCATGATGAAAAGTAGACACTTCACTTACAGAACTAACGACCATATGAGTTACGTCTAGAATCACGACGTATCAATCAAAAGCCGCCGCCGTCACTGATGCTGAAGGTTGAAAAATGGCAAAGACAAGCGTGGTATTTTCTGAATTACCTCAGTAAGAAGCCTCTGGTAGGCTTTTAATCTTTGTTTCATTAAAAAATTAGGTATAATGATTGTCAGTCTGATGAATCAAATCGAAACGTTTCAGGTAGACGTAAATGCCGGAAAGAGGGTAGGTTATTCACATAGTGTCATCAGTGTAAGGATGTGCCATCTATGCAAAAACAAACACAGTAGGGTGCAGGTGAAATTAGAATGTAATTAACTTTAACATATTTTGTAAATTTATTTCAGGAGATACATTTTCTAACTCTGCCTATCTTTTATGCGAGTCGTTAACCTTTGTTATTATTTGTAATATAATTTTACTGTGCCAATGGATGTGTTGAGAACTGGAACAATACGCATTGCTTGTTTCTGCCTCCCTCTAGCGACACGTTGCATTGAAAATAAACGATACAAATGTTGAGTCAATTTATATCGTAAATTGTTTATTGAAATTATCACTATAATGTTGTGAGAAACGTTTTGGTTATTTTGTGATTAAACAACCAAAGACTTTTCTTTAGGGATGGTATGTAATTATGAATGTAGCGTTATTAATTGCATTAAATTTTCAAAATGGCTTGATATTAGTTTACGACATTGAATAATTAATTTAGAGTGGAAGAAGAGTATTCATTGCTTTCGCAAAAAGCGAAAGCCCAGGAAGGACTAGAAAATGATCATACATCCCCTTGAATTATGTCCACCAATTAAATTATATAAAATCTATTCTATTCTAAATCCACGCACAAAAACAGGACATTCATTAGGCGGAAGCGGGGCAGCATTAATTCATTACTCAGTGAAAGCCTGGTCGGACACAAGGCCGATGTCGGCGACTCGCACCCGGCGCGAACGCTGCTCACGGTGAAGAACGATCGGCGACTTGTTAAAACCGGCGCGCGCGCCGCCCACCGCCCGCCGCCCATCACCCCTCCC
>BOPP01000010.1:10597490-10608899 GCA_017312745.1 Gryllus bimaculatus | reverse complement strand
GCCTGAATTAAACGTTTAAAAAATTCCCCGATTCTTTTTAGCTTTCTGGTAATGCAATTATTGACGTTTAATGTGATGTTTACGCACGCGTTTATCCGATCTGTTACGAAACTATATAGTAAGTCCACTAAGCAATGAAGGTGGATTTCTGATTTTTCATGTGCTTTAGCCTATTTTGAAAGGCTTTTTAAATTGCAAAATCTAGTTGGCACCCTAATGTTTTTTCTGGTCCTTTTTGAAAATTAAAGGCACCTCCAACAAAATTGTTTTGAAGAACACTCACTTTCACTGAGCCCCTTGTAGAGCAGATAAGCAGATGCCATAAAATATCTGGAGTAAACGTCCTGGTTTTCGATCACTTTAGCTGTCAAATGTGTTAAAGGAGAGTAGGATAACCTTTGTGGACTGTAAAAGGTTTATCTTCAAATTTCAAGGAACCAAGTGGTTGTTGAGTCGAAATCCGATATAATAATTCAATTTAATTCGTAATGAATGATAAGTAAAGTTAAATAACAATATTATTACACAAAAACATAGTACAATGATCAGAACAGAATGACGTAACAATTCAAACCAACGCCCTTTTCCACTTAAAATACTAGTTTACAATATTAGTGAAGTCTAATAGCGCGTTTAGGGTTAGAAACCATTGAACATCTGAGATGCTCCGACCTTTGCAGTGAGTCGTGCAATCCGAGTCTACTATTATATACGGTAATAGTAGCGATTGCTTTACGATCTTCTCGTTATTTTGTGTCTATTTCTCGTTTGTTTCATTACTAATGTCGTTTAAATAGAGCATTTCTGGACTAGTTCTCCAATACAAATCTAATATATTTAGTAATAAATACAAATATTTAACATTAATTTTTATTGTATTGCGTGGCCCTCGGCAAATCTATTGATAATCTGACACCTCAACTATAGTGGAGATCTTGGAGGAATGGTGGCATCATTAAAGTTGTCGAGAGAGCTGAACTCTGTAAGGTAGGAAATAAGTATGATTTATCATAACGAGTTTAACGCTCCAGATATCGCGTAATGTGAAGTAAAGGTAGTAGCTTTGAGTGTCGCTGATAAATTGTTTTTATGACCCTGGAAAATTTGTAATTGCTAATCTGAGCGTTCATGATTCGTGAGTGCTTGATTTTATGGGGTTAAATAGACAAAGTTTCTTAATAAAATAACAAAATCCGATCACTAACCCACTTTTATCACACTAGAAGAGATAGTAAGGCCAAATATCCCCCATAAATACAGCTGCGAGTCTAACTGAGGCGTGTGCAGAGTCGGGAGCGGGGAGGCGGGTGGGGGCGTGGAGTGAGGACGCTTTAGGACGGTAATCCGTACGCCGCTTATCTGGCTGGCAGTGACTGCTTGAGCCTCCAGACGTCACAGCGGCCTATCCTCAGCGTTGGACTGCTTCTGCTCCTACATGCTCACCCATTTTCTAATCTACATTTCATTGTGTTCCAGAATTCACGAAATTTGTGAATTTCACACACTCCAACTTCACACTGTTGACCCAGACTTTTTGACAATCGTAGTATCCCTACTTTTCTTTTCTTCTAACTGGGTTTTTGTTCACTAATTCCGTAGAATTTTCTTGATTTGTTTCCTTCATTGTGCTATTTTAGAGGTATCTTCTGACCATATTCCCTTTCATGTGGTCTTATACTTTTACGAACAGAAATATTACACATAGTTTTTTCTGTTTTTCAGTCACATTTTTTCATCATTGTGTCTTCGCTATTTGTACCATACTAGAATTATCCTTTTAATACAATATATTCTGGAGGTAAAGAAAAAACAACGTATATTTGAATTCATTGAAAGAAATATGTGGTTTTGTTCGGAAAATATAATTGAAAATCCTTCCGTTATTAAATTGTTTCTATACATTCTAATGATAAAGACAATATATTCAAGAAATAGTATCAATATGTTAAACTGAACTCGTCTGCTATGGTTAAATATCTTCGAACGAAGTGATATCATTCCGTTGTACTATGTAAGTGAATCATTGCGTTCTGAACTTTTCATTTGATAAAAACCTAGCAATAGGCGATGAGAAAAAAGGGAAGAACTAACACTGTGGCTATTAACATTAGGTTTCATCTCTGCAACTTTCGCAGACAAATTTATTAATGTTCATTTTAACATGCAGGTAGGTATTATCATATCTTCTTCCTTTCTCATACAACATATCATACAGAACTATCTTGGTTCAACAACCTTGGTAAATGTTATAGTTTTATTATTTCTTATGATTATAGCAAGAATCATCAGAGGAATATTCTTAATTATTATTTGTCCAATGTTTCTAGAACAATGTTCGCGTGTTTCATCCTCTAACAGATCATGTGCAGTATCATTTATTTTCATCCATTTCATTTCTTCGGTGGATATGGAACAAAAAATATAAAATAATGCTTATCAGTCTCCTTACCTGTCGAAACAAGTTAACCTGTGTGGTCCAATTTCGAAAACTGTTTAAATCTAAGAAACAGATAACGCGGCACTGCACGACTACGTAAAGGGTAACATTAGTCTTATTATGCGTATATGGGAGCTGATGAAGCACATTTGTAGCATGTAGCATAAAAGTTGCAATTACTTACTCTCTCTCTGCACGCAGCGGCGTATGACACATAGCAAAAATGATTAGATACTGAATGAAAACAATGTATCACTAATTCTGCTTTTTAAAATTACTTCTGTTAACGTAAATTGACTAACAATCTCATTGAAGCTTCTCCAAGAATTAGAGCCAACGTATATGATTCAAATGATCTTGTACATATAACTATTTTACAGATGTGGTCCAATTTGGGTGACGGTCCAAATGCGGCAACGGATCAAATTCGGTAACATTTCCCTAATAAGTTTGATATGAAAAGTGCGAAAACTTAAACTTCCTCAGTTTTACATATTCTACGAAAGCGAAAACAATGGTATCGTCCGTTAGGCTGTTTATTTTATTTCTGAACTCCTCTACAGCAATTATCAAGTTCACAAAATTTATTTTGGTTCAAAATATAAATGTTAATACTATTTAAAATGAAAGGTGGCAAAAATTATAAAATTATTCAGTTCTACCTTCTCTACAGACGCAAATATATAGGCATCAGCTGTAATCGACGGTAAGTTCAGATTTATAGTTTGCCTGTTTGTGGTAAAACATCCTTGAATGCATTACAATATCGAAATTCTGCGTTTGGAAAGACTAGACGACATTACAAATCGAGGAAAAGTTTCGATATGTCTTTTATTTCCTCGTTTCTCTTCTTTTAAAGTCTCGTCACAATTATTAACGGACAATATTACATCATTCGATAATATTCAGTTTTCTATACTACAATAATTCAAATAAAAAACTAATAATTTTAGTTTTCTTGTTGGACATATTGCAGACTTAATTATCGTTTATCTCTTTACGAGCTGACGAGTGTAAGAAGCAGTCATAATGACAGAAAATTTTCTTCTTTTTCCGCGTTGCTGCGCCGGAGGGTAGAAGTTCGGGACGTGCTTCACGGATGACGTTATTTCCCTTGGAGTGTTTTGTCAAGCTTTCAGGGCCTCTTGAAATTCCGCCGTTGAAGTTGGTGCAGTCCGAAAGTTGCAGCGGCGCCTCCAAGAGCTCCGAGCGCGGCCTGACCTTTCCTGGGCCACCCACCCACCCAACCACCCACTCACCCATCCCTTTCTCCCACCCACTCACCTACCCACCAACCAACCCACTCACTCACCCACCCATTCGCCCACACACTCAACCACTCACCAAACAACCCACACACCCAACCTTCCATCCACTCACCCAGCCACCCAACCACTCACCCATCTATTTCTCTCACCCACCCACCCACTCACTCACTCACTCAGCCTGCCAGCCTCACCTACTGACCCGTTTACCCTTTGTCCTTCCTGGCTGACCTTTCACCCTCCGACCGATGTTGATATTGCCTACCTACCCACCCACACACCCACCTAGAATCTCATCACCGTATTCTTTCCCACTTATCTTCCTTCTCCTTTTCTTGTTGTCCTCGTTCTGTTGCCGCCGTCTGCCCCCCCCTTGTTCTAATTACGTTTGACTCCCTTGTCTTTTGACTCCCTTGTCTTTGATTTCCACTGTCTTTTACCCACTGTCTTTACCCACTTGTCTTTTGACCCCCTTGTCTTTTGACCCCCTGTCTTTTGCCCCCTGTATTTTGACCCACTTGTCTTTTGACCCGCTGTCTTGGGCCCCCTTGTCTTTTGGCCCCCTTTTCTCCCTTACCTCTTTTCTTGTTACACACTAATTTTATTATCAACTTAACTTCTTATTCACCCATCCCTTTTCTCCTCCATACTCTTTCCCGCTCAAGTTCTTACCCGTCACTTTCTTATCCATCCATTTTATTCACTGACCTTCTTATCCACTCACCTTTTTACCTACCCACCAACTTTCTTTAATTCCCAAACTACTAAAGCAATCTTAGACGTAGTGACTCTGCTCATTCCCACGTCTCTGCCCTCCGCCTCTTACTGTTTTCTCTCCTCTTTCACCTATATATCATTTATCTTATTACTATTTATTTCCTGCTATTTCAAACCAACTTTCATTCTTTTATCTTTACCATGTAACTTTATTGCCTCGTTGTGACGTTTCTTTTCTGAAATATTCGATGTATGTCACATCTCTCATCTCGCTTCGCAAATCTTCTGCCGTTTCCAAAGTCACCACTCGAGACCCGTTCCACCTCCACCGGTTCGGAATTTCCGATAGGAATAACTCCTTTGAGAGTTGCTAATAATCTGAAAGTCGCAGCTCCGTCTACACGCGACTACTGTTATACTCTTGGATTCTCTCTTGAGTATCTCTTTATTTGTCTCTTGTTGACAAGAAAAGAGTGATCGTTCTGCGATGTCAGCTACTCTCTTGTTTTTAATAGGATGACCGCGCTTCTGCTAAAAAAAACAGTTTTTTTCCTTTAATTGTTTAAAGATTTTCCTATTTAAACTACTCGATTATGAATGAAGTTGGACTTCAGCTGCCTTGAATTTTAGTTTGAAAAACGTTCGTAAAAAACTGTTATTAAACATTTTGAGTTGATGAAAAAATAATGGTAGTGAAGTCATGTAAAATAATGCTTTCGTCATAGAAATCTAATAACCTGCTTTTGTTCCTTTTACTGTCTGTTTGCAAATGACGGCTAGTTCTCTCAGGCCAAATTTACAACAAAAAAGATTCAAAATTAAATATGATCAAAAATATTAACGTAAGAACAATGTAACAATTGTAAATTAGTTTTTCTCTGTCAGAATACACGTTTTCCAGATATTTGAAACTTATTACATGCGTACGTATTACATTTGTAATGCATAGCTACGTAGAAAAATCATCTAATTATATGTTCTTGCCATTTTTCGTCCGTTTTTAGTGTTTTTAATTCAAAGTACAGGTGAAGAATTGAAGGATCAGAGGTGAAATGAAACAGTCAACTTTACATAGTTCGTTCAATTTTTAATGCTCTTTCTAACCTACAGCGTGAGAGAATGAACCCAGAGAAAATTAGCCGAGCTGCATGAAATAATTCACTCGGAACGCAATCTCAAACCTGAGCTGCATTAAATAATACGCAATCTGGAACCGGATGCCTTGACTGCACCAACCGTCAGCGGGTAAGCACTATGAGCGGACCGTCAGTCACGTTGATTCGCGAACGCCTGAACGCTGGCAGACGTGTCGCTTGCGGGAGTGAAGTAAGACGATCGAACGTGAAGCGCAGTTAATGCAGGCGCCCTCGCCGTCAGCGGTCGCCGCCCCGGCGCGTCAGCTCGCGCGCCGTCACTCAGTGGCGGGCGCCCGCCAGGCGCTGATGGCGGAATGCGGAGGCGGAGGCGGCCCCGCCAGCTGCGACTGAGACCTCGCCGCCCGGCGTGATCCCCGCTTAGCCCCGTCGCCCGGACCTCCGGCCAACCCGCAGGCTTTCATTGCCTCGCAATACGCCCGAACCCCGGCGCCGCGGAGTGATATCGGGCGCGCGCGGAGGGGCAGCGCCGATTACGCAGACGCCTTAGGAGACGATTCTCTCGGGGTGAACCCAACACCGAAAGAGGAAAAACGCCTTGCAGTGTTCATGCTGCGTGTTTTAATGATCCCTCGCTCGTAATGTCAAAGATGAACTCGTATTTAGGCGCATTGGAGTACTCTTGTTGGAGAGAAGGCTATTTGGTGAGACGGTGATTGAGATGTTGAGCCGAAACATTTTGCGAAGCGTATCCAACTTGTAAGTAGATATGCAGAAGAATTAGATGAATGAATGGCGAAGAAGAGTGGAAAAAGCTCACTACTGAAAATGAAACGCTGTCATACATTGGTTTTGGAGAAGCACACTAACGTGAGTTATTGTTATGTGACAGCAGTGAAGCGTGAGAAGTTGGTTCTAGGCATGCGTTTACTATTTTTTTTTTTATCAGTTCCGTCCGGTTGGAGTTTGAATATAAATAGAATAACGTCGCCACCGATTAAAAACTGAATTGAGTGGAACAGGGGAAGTGAGTGGAAAACCGTGGAAAACGTTTCGAAATGGGAGCGAGGATCGAATGGACGGGGCGATGTGGAACGAAACTGCGTGGTGAGCGTACGACACAAACCAGAGCAGTGGAAGCAGAGAAACCAGGGATAGGCTGCTGCGGCGTAATGAGAGAAGCCTCTACACGGACCGAACACCCTGCGAACCCGCTGCTGTGAGCGCCGCGCCTGGATGCAGATCAGTGTAAGCGCGCCGCTTGTTATGGAAGAGCGGAAAGGTGCAGAGCCCTGCGCGTGTTAGCTTCTTCGGCGCCGCCCCCACCGCCGCCGCTGCCCTTCCCCATGCTCCAACCTCACCTTGCATGCCCCACTGCACCCCCGCCCCTGCCGGTCGCCCCGTCACCATCCCTGCAGCTGACTCCACAGCCGAATTGTCGACCCCCTCACCCCCCCCCCACAGCCCTGTCCGTGCTGCCGACCCGCCCCAGCAACACTCCTTTCAATCCACAGCCCGCCTCACCCCTGCCGTCCCCTATCTCGCATCAATCACTATCCCTTTCCACCCCCACCCTACCCATTTTCGTCGCCTCAAACCCTGGTCCCAGCCCGCACCCGTGCCCCCACTCTAAGACAGCGTCCGCCTCTGCCCGCAAATTCCCCTACCCTCGCAACCTGACCCTGTCCCCAACTCTATGCCCTACCAGCGTCTCCACTTCGCTTCGACCCTCCCTTCCTGCCTCTGCCTTCCGCTGCCGTCTCTGCCTCTGCCACTGTCCTGCCTCTGGCCACTCTCCATGCCTCCTGCCTCTGTCCTGCCTCCTGCCTCTGCCCTGCCTCCACCCTCGCCGCTCCTCCAGCCTCTGTCCCTGCCTCCAGCCTCTTCCTGCCTCCAAGCCTTCGTGTGCTGCCTCCAGCCTCTGTCCTGCCTCTAGCCTCTGTCCTGCCCTCCTGTTCTCCAGCCTCTGCCCCTGCCTCCAGCCTCTGCCCTGCCTCCAGCCTTCTCCCTGCCCCAGCCTCTGCCCTTGCCTCCCAGCCTCTGCCCTGCCTCCAGCCTCTTGCCCTGCCTCCACGCCTCTGCCCTGCCTCCAGCCTCTGCCCTGCCTCCAGCCTCTGCCCGCCTCAAGCCTCGCCCTGCCTCCAGCCTCTGTCCTGACCCACCTCTGCCCTGCCCTGTCCTGTTCTCCGCCTCTGTCCTTGTCTCCTGCCACTCATGCTTCCTGCCTCTTCCTCCTCCTGCCCTGTACCCGACACCGACGTCACCCCCGCCCTCACCCACCTCCACATCCGCCTTCAGCGCCACCCCCCCCCATCGCCGCCCCCACCCTACGCCGCGCTTCGCAAGAGCAACCCCACCGCGGTTTGATGTTAATATCGCGAAAACTAATAATGGATTCCGTAATAAAGGCGCGTTCCCGGTCTTTACACTGCGCGTCGCCGCAGGCCGCGCGGCTGCCCTCCCCTGCCGGAGTGCGACTGGCTGCGGCTGGGGCCCCGCGCGCGTTAAGGGCCGCTCACCTGAGCCTTGTGTCCGGGCCCGGTTTCCACCTTTATTACCCTAATACCAGCGGCGATTTAACGGTGCCTAGCGATACCGTAATTGCTTAAATTGCTCCATGCTGCAGTGGTGGGCGCGGATTTTTCATTGTGTGCGTACTCAAGCCGTGCGGGTGATTTATGTGCGTGCCTTATACAAATCGCGATTATCTCGATGACGTGTGATTCTTCTCAAACGGAAGCGTATTTTCTTATTACCGTATTAAGAGAGTAGCAAAAACGTACTGTTCGATTTTATTATGTGGCTGCCTAATGCATAAAAATATTTAATTTTCATTTACACACCTTTAAAGAACCTCAATAATGCTCTTTCATATACATTAAATATTCTTTTTTTAATTATGTTGAGATTATTGTGGCTAAAATGTATAGCGTGTTGGAAAGTAGTGCATACAAAATGGCACAAATTGTGTCCTGTACTAGTTAGTTTCCTTATCTCCTTTCATCTGGAGTTAGCTTTTCGATTTTGACCCACCAACTGTCCATTGCTACCTATCTAGCTTCAAACTTTGATCGAATACAAAATATGACTTTAAGAATATTTATAGAACGAAAGTAAAATCAGTACAGTATGCAAATTTACTTAAAAATGTCGTTTAAACGGAAATGTTAAAGAAATGTCACCGTTGAACATTTCTGGAAAATCACAATTAGAGCTCACTTTCTCAGAAAACTTTCGCAGTTTCGAGGATTTTTTAAAAACCGTTTGACCACGAACCTGCTACTCATCAATCCAATTAAGGCTATAAAGAAATTAGTAATATAAATATAACGGACGGACGAGATGTGTAAAAAATACATTTTTGTATTTTTTAAGAAAGAAAACGAAATAAAACATTAAATGGCATTGATGTAATGTAATTCAGTGCGTATAGCAATATCCCACAAAGAATATAATGAAGCAAATGCCGGCTAATTTGAGAAGAAAAATCATTGGTTATAAAACTGCTCGTATTCGCTGTGAATTACGTGAAAACTGCTAATATTTCATTATTATTAATTTATTGTAGACGTGTAAATTAATCATCAAAATTTTTGAATAAAAGGTTTGCATAAAGGTAAATTATATAATGATTATTATATATATATGTATACTACGTTAACATAACCTATTTACAACATTTTGCCATTAATCGTATTATGTGTTAACAATACTCTGTAACTAAATAAGATGTTTCATGATCGTTAAATTACAAATTCTAGATAAATTGTTCTCTCTTACCAGAGTCCAGAATTAATCCATTTTCCAAGTTCGCACAATTCATTTCCAGTTCAGTCGATTGTTGAAAAAGAATATGCATTAGTCGATTTACAAAAGATGAATGTAAATGAGCTATGAATTGTTGAATCATGTTGCGGATCACTGCTGTTACTATAGTCATGCTGAGTCATTCAACATATTTATCAACATATTAGTTTTGTCTTTATGCTAATAATCAGCTCATTCGCCGCCACGAGGTTCTCAACAATTTCTCTACTTCAGTATGTGAAAACGAAACAAAAGTGAAAAACAAAGTTTACAAATTTTCAGAATGTATGAAGTTATATACCACCATCCCGTATTGCCGCAGCTCCATTGCGATAGCCCTCAATCTCATCAGACGCGTCAGAAGTGCCTGTGCAACTCGCTGTAAATCTCCCGAATCTTCTTAATCGCTCTTGAAAACGCGTACGACGTTCCGCGTAAACATTTTGGACATGCATTCGCTATCACAATGCATTGGAAGAAAATTTGATTACGTGTCCGAGATAACGTTCAAGTAATAATTCGGCCAGTATTTCACAGATCAGAGGAGAATATTGTGCAAAGACGCGCTCTATTACCTTGAGAGGCGAGGATGAGTAGCGGATCTGTTCGGACCTTGAGTCAGCTAAACGTATAAAACATCACAACGCCCCGATTTAGCATCTATGGTCGACCACATACGCAGATATTCATTGTACTGCACCTATATCCTTTGCGAACGTGCAAGTAATATTTTTTATCGCCAATCGAATGAAAACAGTAAGGCAGCACATTAAAAATACGAAAAAACAAACATAATTTTATGTATTAGCATATTATAAAAAAACACGCAGGTACATGTTTACTTGAAAAACGCATTCTGTACATTAAACATGTATACTTTTTTATTATTTCCGTGAAATTTTCTTATTTCACAACACTACTTGGCATTCGTTTTTAATATATATTCCCTAAACTTGTAAATGCTAACACTTAATATTTCATTATAATTAATGAGCGTGTGAAATTATTTCTAGCATTATATCTAATAAGTACATCTAATAAAGGTTTCCCAGAACTTTAGTAGACACGAATACGGTTTCTATCGTACCTCATTAGCCCTTTTTAAATGTTTAGTGATTGGGTTTCTACCCTGTGCGCGGTAACCCTAGTACTCTGCACGTGAGTAACTTCTCAAAGTTAAATTAAGAGTTGAGTGAGAGGTCTGTTAATAGCTGATACTTAGTCCGTGTGGTCCAAGAAATGTTCGTAAGAAGCACTATTTCAATGAACTATATTTAGAAAAACAAAATTAATAATTTTGGCAACTTCCGCATTTAAACTTACATTGCTTAAAACCGTATAATTAATATTTTTTGCTTACGTTTCCCCTAATTCGAACTATTTCTTATTAAAATTAATAAATAAATAAGAAAAAAAATTTTAAGGATTAAAAACGTTTAAAAATATTACGTTAAATCCACGTCGTAAAATAGCCTGCATGAAGCAGCTTCGCAACAAATGTGCTTCGTTGTGCAACCAGACTCACAACGACTGAAGACACAAGACGTGCGTGAGGCTTAAGAGATTATCGAAGCACAAGAGGGACGGATGCTACCTAATGATTGTTCTCACAGAGGAGGAGTGCCGCACTTCTTCGTATTTTATTACAGGCGTAACTCATTACCGCGTTCGCTCTCGAGGGGTGTCAACATGAAAGGCAACTTCTACTCTTAGTAATTACTCAAAAACTCATGAATACGCCTCCCCAACTTTAAACTTCGACCCTTGACATCTTTCGACACATCGAAATGCTCATTTTGTAACTATCACGTAGGAATTATGTAGCACTGAAACTTCATACTGATATGTACTTTTGAAGCGCTAAATCTCTGGTAATGAACCACAAAAATGTAAATTGAACATAGAAGGATAACAAAAAATTTTATATCACTATTAATAATTTCCAATGCGCCATAAAAAATGCAGAAAGAACTCTGCCAGCCACCATCTTTTGAGAGTTCTGTCGCTAGTGCTCAGAATCTCGGAAAAAATACGCTCTATTTCGAATTTCTAAAACAGAATTTAAAAAAACCTGTGCAGCCTACGCCTT
>BOPP01000010.1:10569596-10588062 GCA_017312745.1 Gryllus bimaculatus | reverse complement strand
TATTACGAAAGGAGTATATTGTGAAATACTGCTTGACTTTGCTGAAGATAAGTCGAAAGACATATTTTATGGCACTTTAATGTTCTCGTGCATACGATATTTACTCTTAGATTAGCTTTTCCCTAGCGTTGAAATAATATGAATGTGAACCAAAACACAATATTATTAGATATTTTAATGAATAGCTAAAAAGTAGTCACAAAGTTCATCTTTTAGCCAGTCCTGTTTTAGAGATTCCTAAGAGTATTGAGCTATTCTGGTGAGTTTTTTCGTGCTATTTACAATGGGAGAATACATGTCATTAAGTCAGTCATTGCCTAAAAATATTGTTTATTAAAATATGCAGCTTCAGATAGGCTAATTAGCTATTACAGTTAGCTATCAATAATTTTCTAGCTACAGGAAAAAACATTAAGAATGGTGCCAACTAAAAAAACTAGCAAACAGAATAAAGATTTACATATTATTTTTAATAAATTTAATAATCATAATTTAGATAAAATATAAATAAATATTATTATGAGTTTAACATTTTGATGCGGAGGACAGAAGAGATGAAGAAGAAAGCAAAAAGAAAACAGGGCGTTAGTTAGTTACTTTAGCAAATTTAATATTACAAACAAAGTAAAGTGAACTACGAACAATGTATGGTATAGGGGAAATGTGACTTAATTTCCAATCTGTCACTATATGGAGAAAGTACGTGGTGTTGTATTGTAACCCCTGCCGGTTTCTTTCTTACCACCTTTTAAATGACAAATTTCTAATCTTGTTTGGGCGAGTTTAATAAAATGATGATGCGACTATCTCAGATATTAGAATTGTGAATGGTTCAAATTGGCTATATATCAAGATTATAGAAGTAACGCGTTTATTATCACAAATTAATGAGAATTAATGAGACAATGCTTTCTTCCCCTGTCTATGAAATGGGCGAGTTTTCACTTCCGATGGGGGAACACACTTTTCCCCGGCAGGTGCGCGTGCAAAGGGCAAAGGAAAAAGTGTGAGCGCCCAGGACAAACACGAAGGGCCAAAAATAGCCATGGGCGGGGCGGGGGCGCGGGGCGGGGGCGAAGTGAAAGGAAGCGCGAAGGACACGCAGAGGAGCGGGTGGCGGGAGAGGGGAGGCGCGGGGCGGCGGGGCGACGGCGATGGCGGCGCCTTTGGCCGCGGGGCGGGCGGGGGGCGGGCGGAGGCGTCCTCGTGAAGAGACTAATTATACGACCGCCGCCCTTCGCCCTCCTCCGCGTTCCCCTCCGTCCCCCTGGCGACGCCCGCCCTTCCGCCAGAGGGGGCGCCGTGCCCCTGCGCCTTCGCTGGGCGTCGCCGCGTCGTAGGCACAGAGGCCGACCGTTTTCGCCTGTCATATCGCACGCTTGTCGAAGGTGGTGCATTTGGTGTGGACGGCCTGAATCTGTGTCCTCTACTGCCCTGGATTTTCATTCTTCTTAATACCGGATTGGTCAGCTGCCTCCCGTTCCCCAGAGAGCGAGAGGTGGATAGGACAAGGTCTAGTTTGGTATTCAGACGGTTTTTTTCGTCAAAGTGAGTTTGAGTTGGGGGAGAGACGAGTATGAAAAAAGAGCAGAGATGTTATCACTTGGGGTTTGAGGAAGTAGAAAAATTGGGTGGGGCCTTTTTTGAGAAGTTATTTTGTTGAGGGTTTTGTCGTGGCGTTTTGTGAGGTCTTAATTTGTTGGGTGGTTTTAGGTCGGAGGGGGGGGAGTGAAGGAATCTAGGGGCTGCTTTTTCGGGAATGACGCGGGTGTGTGTGTTGAGAATATGCTGGTGAGATTGAATAGGGGTGAAGATGATTGTTTATGAAATGCTGTACCGTGTCTCGCATGTGTTGAATGGGAGGGGGTGGATGTTGTGTTAGGTTCGGAAGGTGTTGTAGTTTTGACCGAAAAAAAGAGATGAAGATAAGGCCGATGAGGCTGTTTTCAAGAGTTTTTAGGTTCTTATATGTGGAGTGGCGGATTGTTGACCAGGGTGGAAAGAGGCGTAAGTAATGATGGGGTCTGATATAGTATAGGAGGAGGTTTTTGTTCACGGAGAGGGAGTGGGATGGTGGAGGATGGGTTAGGTGAAGTTGATCTTTTTGGTTTGCCTTAGAAATGTGGTGTTGAGATCGGGGTCCATGTTAATTTGGAGTTGAAAGTGATGCTGAGATATTTTATTTGTGAGAACCATTGGATAGGAGTCAATTGGTGGTGATGCGTGGGAAAGGTGTGGGATTGGTTCGCCAGTGAAGCAAAATAGCTTGGAATTTTGAAGCATTTATAGTAATCGAGTTTATTCTTGGAACCAGTGTGAAATTGTTGCTGGTTACTTTTGAAGGTTGTGATGGACTTGTTGAGAAAAAAGTTGGGGTCATAGAAGGGGCTAGGCCATTGCACGCTTCTTTAGGTATGGACACAGTATTGTGTTTTCGGCGTAGCGAAGGTCGGTGTGATGATTCGATTGCATCATGATCGTATTGATCAGATAGGATACTTAATTCAAAATTGCAGTGCGACACGCCATTTGCGTTTTACTGCCAGTGACACAGTAATGCTTTTTTTCAGTTTTCCCCCCTCCAGTTTCCCTGGAGAGGCAGGAATTTTTTATCTTTGGGTACATTATGAATAACTGCAGCCGATTTGGCTTGTGCAGTTAGGGAAGGCTTTATTGCTTACAAACTAAAAACTATCATATAACTATAACTATACACATTCCCACTTTGGGGTAATGTGTATGTACACAGTAATGCTCCGCCTCCGGCTGTTACATGTTTTTCCAGCCCTTAGGTGCTCGGGTAAACGCAGTGCGCCGTGATTGGACGGAGAAGTCCCTCTGATTGCGCTCGCGTCTGGGCCAACCCAGGCTCTCCGCACCGCCGTCCTAGAGATCGGACGGCTGTTGAGAACAGCTCCCCGCGCAGTAAGGAATTGGTTGTTAGAAAGTATACTTCCAGGCATTGTTTAGATTAAGGCCTGCATACGTGTTGATGTATTTGTGCGGCCGTATCGACTAATTTCTAATGCCTCCCTTGGCCCTCTCCTGCCAGTCGCTCCTCAGTTCTTAGTGGCTCTGAGCCGCACAATTCGCGATTATAAATTCGATCTTGTCATGTATGATATTACTCTACAGAAAGTCAACTGAATTATCAGTTTTGATTGTAATTTTCAACTAATAATCAACTCCCCAAAATCCCCGATAAATATCAGCAGAAACAATTATTAGTCTTAAAGATTCGAAGAATAATTAAAATTATCATTTTTTTATTAAATTTATTTACAACATCCCAAGCGATATGCAAACGTTGCGTAATCTTCAGCCGACTTTATTTTCAAAGCTGCAGAAAAAAGCTTGGATGTACCTAAAACGTGTTGAAACAACTACGCATATTACAAGATATAACAAAAGTTATTGCAATTCTGCTTTACATTATCATGTGTGCATCTTTATGAGTGTTTATTTTTTACCGAATGTAAGTGTAGAAAATGTAATATTAATTACGACGCTTGTATGTTAAATAATGTACATTAAAAAGCGATTAACTTTCAAATATCGGTACTTTAAAAAACAACTTGATAGCCAATAAAATATTTGAAACGTTCCGATATCTGAAGTTCATATTGAATGCACTTCAAGAAAAACGATAAGATATTGCTATAGGGAGTTTTTGAACTTTCAAAATCCGTGAAAGGAAATTCTGAAACTCCTCATTCATTCACCGACACGGAAAACGCAACACCAACTCGGTGCGATGTGCGATTTAGTGTCCCTGGATTTGTTCTGCTTCTCGTGTAGGTTTCGAAGAGCATCGACTTGCAAGTTAGATACGAAAATCATTTGTTTTCATTTTACATAAATTACATTCACTAATCGTATCATCTCTCATTGTTCCAGATTTTTAGAAAACACGTTACTGCATCTTCTTACTTTTTCGGGATGTCCACGTTCTTATGAAAAGTCGACGTTACATACCAGCCTCTTAAAAGAAGAATCAGCCAGGAGGCCATGAAGGGCGGACGTACAGGTCAACACGTCTCGCCAGACTTGGAAGTTTGTGATTAATGGATCCTGTCGGGAACTTGCAAGTTAATTGCGGTTTTTGAATCATTTCATTCGGTTGTTTTGCACTCATATCACACCCCTCGTTTCGTAGAATTGTAAAAAACTTATCGAATCTCCTCTCGTGTGCTCAAAGACTATTACGAATATATTGGTAATTCATATGGATTCATTTCAATGTTATTTCAAAGTCATAGGTTTGTCAAGATATTTAGCTTGCTTTTCGTATTACTATTGTAATCCATATATTTTAATTTATTGTAGAATAATTCAGGTATTACAGACCATTATTTCATAACACGTGAAACAATTTATGAAGGATATTGTCGAAGCAAATTTAGGTGTCAGTCTATTCCAAACCATCTAAGGGAAATCGTGACGTGTCAAATCGAAAACAAACATATAATTACTGCAGTAATCGATATTAATAATTAAGCAAATCGTTGAACCGCGCGGCGTAATAAATAAAACGACCCGGCCTGTCATCATTTCCACAATGAATTATAGAGCCTTCCCTTCGCTGCACGGAACGCTATTAGTTTTAACGCTTAACTCGTCTTATTAATGACCCCCACCAGAATAACGGATATTTGCTAATCCGACGATTATTCATGCGATTGCGATATTCCCATAAACGTGCCCGTATCTCCCTATTTTGAAATATAAGAGTGAGATAATTTAAGTCATAAATGTTTTCGTTACGACCGTATATTTCAATATCTGAATGAGTAAAGTGGACGTTATTTTACAGGGGCGAGCGCATAGGATTTTCTCAGAACCAAGCGGAGGGGTTTTCAAAGGGGTCTCCATCGACCCACGGTGGGGGGGGGCGTGATGAAATTTTGAAGATCATTGATGATCAAGGGTTCAATTGGGGGTCTGTAGCCGAATTTTACCCGGCGATTGATAGGCGTGATACAGACCCCATTGATTACAAAAGAATAATTAAAATTTGAGAATTATTTGTTTTCTGCTATGGAACAATTAAACAAAATTATAAATTACAACTTTGTCGGACTGTTTTTAGTGCTTTATTTTAAAGTCAGAAAATTGTTATAAGGTAACTGTTTTGTATCAATCAATTGCACTTGATACATAATTGTAACAGCAACATTTCGGAAAATAATTATTTACATCTTCGGGTTTAAATGTTAAAAACAAATAAATACAATATTATATAATATATTTTCTGTCTTTAAAATAAAGGACCTAACAGTATGACAAAGTTGATAAGACCATAGACAAAAGTAAATAATCTTCATAATAAATTACAAATTCGCTCGTCTTCTTTCATCCTTCACGATCAGGCGTAGCTAGACTGGTGCAGCTGGTGCACCGCACCAGTCTCCAGAAGAAAGGGGATCTTAATAAAGACCCCGACGGTCAGATATTGGCAAGGGATAAAAGAAATTGCACTCCATGCTTCTTTTGTCCACTGTCTCCTTATATTTATACCAATTGGATTTAAAATTCTTAATTTCACGTTTATTGCACCGCCGCATTTATAACCGCATTTCGATTTTATTGCTCTGCGGCATCCGAGAATCTGGATTAGCAACTGGTATAATTATTAGAAAATTTAACATATTATAACTATGTACTGACAATGATATTCTATCGACAAAGAAAATGCTGCCTGGAAAACGCAAGAAATGTCAGTGCGGTTAGGTAAAAACGCTCAACATTTTGTAACCGTTGTACTGCAACAATGAAGATTAGAAACCCAGCTACTCAGATGTGGAAGTGACTTTGATTATTCTATATCTACATCTTTACTAAAATGTTGGTGTACAAAATTATCTCTAAGACCTTTATAAGCAATTATTTCTGTTGTTATTATTATGTATGATATGTTGTACAGAATAACGTAAGAGGGGCAATTGAGCCAACAATTCTTTTTAATGGGGTCGATGAATTAGAAAGGTTGCAAATCCCTGTTCTAGCGCGTAGGACCAAGAGAGATATGGAGGAAGCGAGGGGAATAGTGGTCAGAATATTGGGAGAAATGCAACGAGGATGCATATAGAAAATGGTATAATGTTTTCGTGATGTGTCGCGGTTACGCGGGCGTAAAAGAACCATACTTTTCACGTCTGCATTGAGATCAACCTCTAATGGCTAGCCTGCACCCTTCCTTACATTGGAAGGACATGTTCCTTAGATAAAAATATTATAGTTATACAATTTTTTTTACTCAAACACCGTTTCACGATTGTCTTAAAGTCGATCAATTATCCATCAAACAGATGTTACATGACTTTGAGTAATTTATATTACATGCTGGTTTAATACCGTAAAGATTTGATCTTATGAAGAATACCGTAAAAAATAATAATGTATATAATCAAATATGTGACACAATTAGTATAACTTTAAAAACCTTAACACGAAACGATACACAGTTAAACTCTTATAAGTTCCTGTCAGTCTCCACTTTGCTATAAGGAGCGAAATCCTTGACGCTCAGAAATAAAGATCTTAAGCAGCTAGAAGCTACAGAAATAAAATTTCTTTTAACGGTTAAAGGGATCGGTTACCGGTAATACCAAATCCGAAATGAATAAATCAGTAACGAATTAGGAATTCCACCAATAATCGAAAAAGTAATCCACCATAAAGAAAAATGAAGAGCGCGTGTGCTTCGTATCCATCAGAAAGGATTCCAAAACAAGCAACGGCATATAATATACAGGGGAACAGAAATGTAGGAAGACCAATTGTCAGGTCGAAACAGACCTCATGACTAATCCTGGCCAGTCAGAAGAAGAAGAAAAATATGAAGAATAAGAAAAGGAAGAAAAAGAAGAAAAACAAAGGTTATCCTGCATTTTATTGTGATTAATGAACACAATTTTTCTCTACTGGGTGACTTTCTCGAGCTTGAATACCATTCTTATCGTAGGTTTGTGTATGACTTTGCGAGTTTGCCGTGCGTTTCTGGTTTAGAATAACATTCTTAGGTAAGATATGCGGGTTAGAGGATGAAAAAGAATTTAACTGAAAAAACTCCACTGTAGATGTTTTTGTATAAATACTTTTAAATTATTTTCCTTCATTGATTATAACAGGAATTCTTTTCGTAAAATAATAATGTAATAAGAACATATGATACAATAAAGTTCCTTGCATAAATAAATAAAACAACAGATTTCCTACCGATAACCATGTATTATCCAAAAAATAACTACAGTCCGCAGAATAGGAAGGAATTAAATAATTGGAATCATTTCTGTAAGATCCGTGATACTGCTATCGGTTGCGGTCGAATCAGATGGGAGTAGAAGAGTAATAGAAACCAGGTAAAACCTCCTGCGCGTTTTTCGTCGCCGCCGGATCTTGGCCTGCGTAACCCGCAAGGAAACTTCATTTAGGCCCTGCTGCCAGCGCAGCCCCCATCGCTCATCCCGCCCAGAACTGCTGCAGTCGCTCCATGAGTCGCTCTACCAGATAATGCCGCACCCTTCGCCGCGCGAACAAGTACACGAGTCCCGCGACAATGGCCACCAGCACCAGCCCGGCCGCGACCACCAGCAGCGACGCCACCGTCGACAGAGCCACCACCAGCCCCACCAGCAGCAGCACCACCAGCGCGGCTAGGACCACCGGCACCAACAGGATGGCGCAGACGGCCAGCCCGCCCACGACCCTCGTGGCCGGCATTCCCGTTGCGAGGTCGGAGGCGGCGGCGGTGGGGACGGGCGGCCGCGGCCGGGCGCCCTGCCGCGATCGATGCTGCTGCTGCCGCCCCGCCCCGCGCCCGCCCCGCCGTCGCTCGCTCGCTCGCGCGTACGCCGCGCGATGACGTCACGGCGGCGGGCGGGGGCGGCGGTGGCCCGTCGCGTCGAGGCGATCGCGTGCCCGCCGCGCCGCGGTGACGTCACGCCGGGGGTTCCGTCTCGGGGCGCGCCGGCGCCGCGGCCGCGTGGGGTGAACGCCTGGAGGACGCGCTGCCGCTGCGCACCTCGCCGCTAAGGCTGCCACATTGCGGCTGCGGCAGGGCTAGGGAATGCGAACGAAGGCTGAAATGTAGTAGACGGTACAACCTAAGGAAGTCGTTTAAACCGGCACTTCGCGCCGTTGCGGCGTTAACTAGGCAGTTAGAATTCTGGCGGCTCTCTTGAAAAGTGATGTCTAATAAAAGTGAATTGGTAATTATGCGTTGGATAGACTGAAGGATGTTTATAGTAAACGCGAGGGCCGAAGCCCCGAGCCTCGAAGGACGAGTATTTCAGGAGGGAAGGCGAATTCACATATTTTGGCTAAGGCTGAAATATTGAAATGAAATAGTCGGTGTATTAGGTGATGCTACTAAGAAATAGCATTGTGTTGTAAGGTATCGATGTTAAAATACTTCGGCTTCAAAAAATCGAATCGTTTTGATAACAGCTATATCGATGTCTCATTTCTACTTCTAAGTCGGAGACATTATTAACACATTTGTGCCGGCGCAGACTATTGACTATTAATTTCTCGCATAGCGCGGCGCTCCTTGTGAGAGTCAGTAATTTCCCACACAGTTTGGGCGCTCCATGGTGTTTGCAATCGATTATGTGGGCCACAATATGAATTAACCGCATCCAACGTTTAAAAAAAAAAGTTCCCGTTGGCTGCGCCAAATCACCTAGTTTGCCGCCGCCTCCCCAGGTTGAAGATAACCCAGGAAGCTGGCGCTCTCTGGCTAGTGTCATTGAGGCTAAGCCGCCACCACCGCCCCCTCCCCCCCCCTTCCACTCACCCCTCCCAATCCCCCTCAATCCCTCACCCTCCACCTCACACCGTTAGCGATAGAGATGAGACAAGACCCGCCCGCCGCTTGCCGGCCCCGGAGACATTGGCGTGGTGGGCAGCGCAGAAGCATCAGGGCCTTGCAATTCTATCAAAACCAGGGACAAAGCGGGAAGGTGCTGCATAGGAGGCGCTAGTGTCGCCGGGTGTAGATGCAGATTAGGTAGGCCTACTTTCTACCATGAAATTCTACTAATTTGTGAGAAATATGGAAAATCTAAAAGTCTTCTAAATGTTCAATTATTCATAATATACACACATAAGAAACTTCTGACCAAAGCGCGAACATCGACGCTGTCCTTTGTACCGTTACGCACCTGCGTGCGTCTCGCGAGCCCACGCAACGGCCACGCACGTTTAAAGTATCGTAGGCAGCAGTTTTATTTCAGTTCCTGTAAGAAAGAGCTGCAGGGGAGCGCGCCACTGTAATGTTCCCCACCACTTTGTATGGGAGATAAAAGGCCTTGAGTAGCATATTCTGAACGACAACGCGGGGTTAGCCGACCGACTGTCATTGCAGCGTGTTGTGCCGTGTCGTGTCTCGTTCGCGTCTCGTTCGCGTCTCGTTCGCGTCTCGTTCGCGTCTCGTTCGCGTCTCATGTCATGTCGTGTCTCGTGTCGTGTTGTGCCGTGCTGTTCCGAGAGGATGGACTGAGAGTTAGCCATGGTGGAAAATCACAGCTCACTGAGGTGGACTGGCATAGCGGCGTGACGTAAGGTGTTTCTCAGGATTTACTAAAAACTGCACTTACATTCTTTGTAAATGGTTCTACCCCTCGACTACCAGTATGCCGATGTTGGAGTGGATAGCTGAGAGTTTTGTAGTGTCTATAAAGAGAGGGTCGAGTTGCCATGTATTACCTTGGAGGTTGTTAATTATTCTTTGTAATGTGCAGAAAATATATAAGTTTTCGTTTTGCGGCTCAGCCAATGAAATGTTTCTTCTGAAAATAAAACCGCTGTTTGTTCTCGGTGGAAATGTTCCTGTTCAATTGTGTTTCTCTTTCTCGTCAAATGCTTTGAAAATTGTTAGAACTTCATCCTTAACAGCGATAACGTGCCCAGAACTTCCTTGAGTGATCTCCTGCTGCTGTATTTGCCTCCAGTAGCGCCCAGTGAGCTGCCGTTGCACTCGGGCATGCATAAAACAGTCATGTCCTCCTTTCCCGCCAGTTAATACTTATTTACTTGTGCCCTGCGCTGGGATATTGATTTAAATTCTTCGCGATGTGCATGAAGTTTTGAAAGTTGTACATAAAAAAATATTGAAAAATAAGAATGAGGATTATCGTACGTTTATTAATACCCCTTTCAAAAAATAGACGCCCTAACAGTGTCTTAAGTTCAAAAGTTTTTGTTCATTAGCCATTCAAAGATGAATAAACATATCGTATGAACACTTTGAGTGGCTACTTCGAAAATAATTTAAGAATTTCTATCGTTATCACCGAGGCAGTGGAACATTTTAATTAAAAAGAATTTGTTTCAGACAGCATGAAGTTGTGATAACAAGTGTGTATCGGAAAGTGCTTTTTATGCCTATCCTAGACTAAATTTACCAATTTGTACGCAACATTGGTGAAGAAAACGTAATAATTATAAGGAAATATTACGAGAGGTGATAAACATTGTGACACACGCCTAATAACAATGGATACGCTAACACATACATATCAAACTACTTCAGTAGATGGTTTAATTAACAGGGGAGTTGCTATGAAATTTGCTCCACGGCTGTCGCGACAAGCGTCCTTTAATATCTGTGAGCATCTGGTGTTCTATATAAACCTCGTTGCGAGTGTTCGAATTGTATGAATTATCAATAGTACCAAGTGTTATCCGCACTGTTAGCACGTCAAGAGATTATTTAACGTTGTGATCTAGTGCATATAATTCTAGTGGGTATAATTTGGCGAATCCATTATAATAGTCTAGAGAACGAGAAAAGACTAATGTTCAGGGAACAAAACCCTTCAGAAATGGTTGGATACTTCTTAAATAGAGATAAAGGGTTATATATACTCGTAGATGGTGAATAACACGACGACAAAATTGCAACTATAAAAAGAAATTGTAGAAAAATTACACTAGTTTCACTTGAACTGTCTAATAAATTTGATTTTAAAAATACAAATTTATTTCCATATTAGGAAATCTAAATGTTAAATATTCTTTTCATCTTTGTCATCCTGTTAATTGAATACTTGATGAAATATTTGATCGCTTATTTGAAAAACATAACATCTCATTTGGGCGCTTTTATAGATAAATTAATATTTCCTCTTCTAAATTAAAGTGTTATTTTGGTAGAAAAACACACAAACTTAAGTTCTTCTTGTAATACCAAAAACAGCTCAGATCCATTTGGATTTGGTCAAAAATAATTTCTTTTGAAAGAATCGGTTTATTAAACCTTTTGAGCCGAAACTCAACTCTTACTGTAATATTTGATTACACGCATAATGTTGTCTCTTCCGAAAAGGAAACTTTCTATTA
This sequence comes from Gryllus bimaculatus, assembly GCA_017312745.1. Classification (NCBI taxonomy): domain Eukaryota; kingdom Metazoa; phylum Arthropoda; class Insecta; order Orthoptera; family Gryllidae; genus Gryllus; species Gryllus bimaculatus. The sequence continues at coordinate 10,576,719 of BOPP01000010.1, read as the reverse complement.
CATGGATGGTCAGGATGTATGTGGTTTGAATTAATTATTACAATAATATAGTAAAATAAGAAACGATGATATAATGATGGGTATTAATATACGAGCGTGATATGATACAAGAGAGGAACAAGCGAGTATTGTAATCTTCACACGAGTGTATTAATACCGCCACATAGAGTTTCATATAGTATTTTTATACGACTTATGGTAAATTTTGTGAGTTAAAACTTTTACGTAGAATCTTTTCGTGGCAGTTGGCATGCATGATTCAGCCAAGGCCTCCGAGCTGACAGCTCGCTAACCTTACCCTTCCTTACCGCAGGTGGCTTTGGTTTCCAGTCCGCCTGCGAGGGTGTACTCAAATAGGATCACGAAATTACGATCCCATTTATTTTAAATAATATACCACATGAAAAATACTAATAATAAAATAAATTAAAACTAACAAGCCTAATATAATATTACATGCATTTTTAATGCGCACAATCGAACGAAACATTTACTAGAACAATTCTGAATTATTAATTAAGTGTCAATATATGGTTATAAACTTATCTGTGATTGATCAGAAACCTATATCATAATGAATCTGTATCGTAATGAGTGTCATTATGCAAATGGTTACAACCATCATAGGACCGAATCATACGATGGGAGTAAAAAAAGATTTTCTTCTATACGTGTCAGAAAATACAGGCTTTGAAAGGACTGCGAAATTTGTACTCGAATTCATTGATTCCCTTGCAGGGAAAAACGGAGTAGGTTACTATTTTCATACATTTTGCAATAACAGTTTTTAAGTTTTAATTTTGTTTTCACAATAAATATAATACATTAAAATTTTAGCTGTTTAACCGTATGTATTGAGATTATTGTATTATACTTATGATATATTTGCATGCATTTTTTAGACATAAGAAAATATTGTTAAAATTAAAAACGAACTCTTATATTAATAATAATAATAATAATAATAATAATAATAGTAATAAAAAATAAGAAATTGATATGTCACTGTTGCTGAAGGTCTTGGTTTTTTGAAGGCATTAACAGACTCAAAACAAAATAAGTCAATTGATGCAAATATTGCCAGTGCAGGTAATATGGCCAGGTAGCGGCTAAGTTGTTAGCTGAAACTATTTGATAGTACTATCATGCTGTCTGGGAGCATGGAAAAATGGCTTTAACACCCTCCCAGACTTACTGACTCGCGCATTCGCTCTCCATTATCAAGAACGCGCTGAAGACGCTCTGTCCTCATAACTTCTTCCCAGATAAACTTATCATTAGCTACAATTAAAGAAGGATTTAGTATTTTGACAATGTATATCAACTTTTAGCGTATTTAATGAGAAATATAAACAGATTAATGCTGTTTGTTTCGCCAATATTTTACCAATGTGAGAGAATTTTATAGTTTTGTTTTGCTGTCAATATAGCCAAGGGTGATGGGCCATCACATTACCAGCCCTTACGACCATATTATTTTCATGTGTTTGATACACTGTTTTCGTGTTTTATTTTCTTGAAAATTAATTCTGCGATGAAAAGGGATATTTGGAGTCTAACCAATATGGGGAAAAAGCCATCAATCAACTCTGGAGCTATTGTTTTAAAGAAGGATTTAATTCAGGCAGTATTTTTGTAGAATTAGACTTTAAGAGGATAATTCATATTATGTATTAGTATGGGTAGCCCTAGTTCCATGGCTATGCAACAATTAACCAGTTAATTTGACAATGACCATAAAACCTGCATATGAACATATTACCTTCAAATTAAAATCTTTTTGTGAAACAACAAAAACAAACTATTCTTGAATCACTTTGTTATATAGCTATTTCAAGTGGTAAATTTCATCATGATGGTGTTAATTTAGCCAAATGTTGAAATATATAAATATAGAAATTTAAGGTTCTTAATATGACCATATTACCTTAACATACCTTATTTATTTCTTTTACTTGAACAAACGTATGGAGTTTTTTTTATTTCTTATCTAATCCTGGTGGGAAGGTGATAACAAAAGAACGTCCTTTCTGCCGGCAGAAATACTTACGGACTTGAAAAGCAGTAAATTGGATATTCGGGGTAAACCCCAACAATGCGTATGTGAGTGATATTATCTGAACTGTTCAAACATTACTTTTATGAATTATTATTTAGGAAGTGAAAATTACCCAGTACTGGAAATAAACATCAACTATCCCATGGCGTTACGTGCATAAGCTTGGTTTTATGCGCGGATTAACACTCTAATATTCTTAAATGTTTATGCATCCTGAAGTATTGATTCATGATTCCAAATAAGACTCAATCACATAATTCCTGACATATGAATTGAATTAACGTGTATAATAGATTTGTGTTGATAAAAACAAAGGAGAATAATAATATTATTAGTAACACTTACAATATAGATAAATAATCAACTACAATATAGTTGTTCACTGGAATTACCTGTGCAGAGTCCAGAAGTGAGATTTGACAGGTAACCTCTATATCGGATGGTGGAGGTCAGGTGACTGATAACACTGCATTATTTTCAATGATTGTGAAGATGCATTGGCTTAGCTGTTGACACCATGACCATTAAAATCTGCATGGAGGCTGACCTACAAAAAATTATACAATCAATGGTGAAAAATGTAAGTTACGTAAATGTATTGCCAAAAGACCCATAACGAATCAATCTGCAAACTTTGATGATATTGCTACGTTTCAAACGACAAACGAAACCTCTCCATTATTGTCCCTGGGACAAGGTTCTCTTTCTGTAGAACATGATGTATGTTCAGAACGTGCGGTGGATTTGATAGATGCATTAAGGTCGTTTTACGCAATATTTCAACGCCTTCGGATATTCTGCCACTTACTCTTTGAACTCGCTCGTGGGTATTTCCTTCTGTTACCCTGCATTGTGACGAGCATTAAAGCTGAGAGCGTGCCCATTTCTTTCCGGATCCATTATTCATGGCGGTGAGAAATGCATTCGCCTCAAAAATTTCCGCTGACTCAGGTGGCGCTGTTGTTGGCCGCTGTACATGTGAAACAGAGCAAAATTAAGAGTGGACATTTCATGTTCCACGTGAGAGACGCGGTAAATACATAAAAGCACATGTGTAGTAAATACGTAAAAACACTATTCCAAGTAGGCTATTTTGAACATGTCATCTTTTAATAACAAAGAGATTTAGTTGATTAGTGTAATTTTTACCCAAAGTGATTCCAATTTGAAACCTTATAAGACTGCTATCAATTATGACAACAACATTGCTTAATATACACATGTTCGACTCAAATACCATTGTTCATTAAATATTGCTGTGATGTCTCTGCAAAACTGGGGGACATCGAAAACCTCAGCGTCTTTTCATTCTGCAACGTCTTGCATAAAATCAAGTGAATTGATTAATTGTAATCATGAAGAGCAGTATGATTTTGATTCATCGTACAAGAGAGTAATAACATAACAGAATTCAAAATTCTTTCACGATAACAAGTTTCTAGTAATGTTTATGACAATGTTCCTATAATACTGATAATTTGTTCTTTGAAAGTATAGTAATTCAAATGTTTTATTGTTTTCTCCGTGGCTCATTCATGCGTATCATGGAAATGTTTACCAAGGTCACGCTTCAGTATTTACCCTTGCATTTTGATACTTGACCTGTCTCTTACAAAAGTTATATATTTGTGTATGACTAAATTGATAGTAGTTTATTATTTTTATTTTTAATTGATTAGAAATAAATACAGATATACATTTCTTAATTTTATTATTTGTACGTAATTATTAATTAATTGTATTAATCAAATACGTGCAATACTTCTAATGATAATCAATTGTGCGTTCTGATGTAAGGAAATAAGAATGAGCAGTGTTATTTGTTTTACGATGCCATTACTATGAATTTCTTCTGAAAATCTTTTTTAATGATAGTTTGCAATTTCAGAGCATTGAGTAACTGAAGTCAAACTTATTGGGGAATTGTACTCTCAAGGCGTGTCGTAAAGGTTAGACCGCCTGCAGTGCCCCAAATGCTTTGTCAAGGAACTGCGAACTGACTCAGCAGTTCTTGCTTGTGCATTGGAAAATTCATGACGTGAATAGCTACTACTTTTAATGTTTAATTTATGAGATTCTTGTTTTGCTACCTCACTGAATGTAAATCGAATGAATAAATTTAAAATGTTGCTTTAGTAATAATAAAACAACAATTAAATCTACGTTTGGAAGAGATTTTACTGAAAATTAACTACACCTTGTTTTAAGAAAACATTAAATTTGTCTCAGTAGTTGGGTTGTGTTTTTTAAGTGTCAAACTATCATCGGATATCCAGGCAAAACACACATGAAGTGCGTGTTAGAGAAGCATACATACAACAATAACTCTTTATTTTGAAAATGATTTATCAGTTTGGTGTACAATATAACTCTTGATTTCGTTGAAAATATCTTCATGTATACCTTATTGAAAGTAGTAAGGAGAAAGTAACCTAAAAAGCAACTATTTTTATCAATAAACTATTTTGAGAAATATTGAGTGATTTTGTTCAAATATATGTAAATATTTACGTGTTAATTACTCAGAACAGAACAGAAATACGTTTCGATAAGTCAATATGTCTGTAAAGAAATGTCTGAAATTTATTGAGTACTTTTCATAGTCATTTTTTTTAAAAAATTCAATCTGATTAAATATTTTGTTAGGAAATAACTCGATCTTTCTCCTGTAAAAGAGAAGGACATTTTGCTGTAATATCGCCAAAAATAATTTAAATTTCACTGCTGTATAATTATAGAATTACCCACAAACAAGGTGTTTTGAAAAGAGAATTTTGAATAATGACAGGCCCAGAGGTTTGCATCGCAAAAATACTAGCGAATATTGAAAGGAACGATGAATGAGCTCCAGATATTGAAAATTAACATTACGCACATACATAATATTGGCTGTTCCAAAATTACAAACGTGCTGATAAGTATTATATTGCAAATTGAATAACCCTATTAATCTACTAAATGGTGTAATTGGCCAAAGTATCTTATTATAAATATTATAAAATAATATTTCATTGAATGTCCTCCACTGAAAAAGTAGGTCTCCTCGCGCTAAACCGAGGAAATAGTTAAAGAAATGTGTTGGAATGCCCTTACAGAGACACAGGTTTCAAAAGGTTGGATGGCTCTCGCTGTAGGCGTTTCGGTATTGTCGGGAGCCTAGGACGGGTTAACGATCCGGGAGCGTGAGCGACGCCGAGAGCTGCGGGGAACCTTCGGCAAACATTTGCCCCCGGGGCGCTGGCGTCTACTGGCAGCTTCCCTATCGCCTTCGAACACTTACCTCGAAGCTGAGGATGTTAGCTTGCTTCACACGCGAATGTGCTCCCTTTAACCACAGAGATTTAAAGACGTATGTACTTTGAGCGCTCCTTAGGACCATGATGAATTTGAATAATGAATTTTTAACATGGATCTTTCATAATTTGACTCCTTTTTACTTTCTTGCAAAGCAGCAGAGAAAGTGATGTAATGGTGCACGAGAAAAGGGCGAATTATCGACACAAAATCTCTTGTCTGGACTTGGTAACGCAAAAGTGGATAAATCCAGTTGTTAAATTTAGGGGGAAAAGCCTTTAACACGTGGTGTAGCCATGGTGGTTGTGGTGAATCTATGTTTTGTGGGTCCTTGATAGCGAAAAATCGATTGACGGCAAAACGTATGTGTGTCCGTTTGTGAGCAACGCTATCCTCTATCCCGTTCAGCCGTATTCTCCAAAATAGATATTCCTCAATCGATCTAGCTGATGTCACGGCCCCTTGAATTTCAGACCGCTATTTTAATTTTGAGCGATACTTTACATTAATCCGCAGAGAAATTTTCCAAATTTCAATAAAAAAGTGTTATCGTTTTCGATTAAATTTTGTTGTTGGATAGTGCGAAGGACGTTTAAGAGAATGGTGCAGATGTCAAGTTCTTTGAAAACATTGATTTTTCGAAAATTGCAAAAGTTCAAAATGTTTTCGGCGACTTCCTAGAACTGCAATTATGAAGATGGAGATTTGTTTCCTTAATGAAATCTATCCCTTGAAGATAGATTTTGAAATAAGGTCATGTACAATTTTTTGCAACTTTGAGTTCTTTTGGTGTAATTGTGCTTGAAAATACGGACAATAAAGTACGTGCTGTTTTAGTTGTGGAATGCATTCCAAGATGAATCACAATATTAAATTTACTTTCAGGGATAGAAAACGTTTTTGTTAGTTTTTTAAAAAGCCAGCAATGAATTGTGATCAACTTCAATATTAACTTCTCGTTGTCCTACTAAAATTGATAATGTTAACTATTGTTTAATTAGTATGCGGTATTATATTAGTCTGGGAAATGTACTGTGTATTGATTGCGGGTTAATACTACTTTCTACTATCTAAAATAACGTTTTATCAGCAAGGCCAGTTTTCTTGATATGAGGCTTTGATCTTCGGAAGTTGACCTAGTCCGTTGTCATTGTAACAGTGCGATACAAGTATTTTGAGAGAGATAGCTGGAATGTTAGTATAGTCAACAACTCTTTCTATGTAATATAATTAATAGGGTTTAATGCAACTGGCACTAACACGAGAATGCCAGTATAAAGTTAATATACAGAACGTCCAATTTATTTTAGAAGCTAATATTGGCGAATGAACCAAATTGTGCTGGTTCATTGGCTATCAGTAATGAAGAACATCAAGAGAGGTTGTTGGAATACGCCACATATACCATTCTCTTGTTAATATAGAGCAGAAAGCATGATAAATCTCTGCGCTTTTCATATATCTTACCTCCTGCTTCATCTCGAGCATCCCTTTGGCATCCTTCTTCACGAGTTTGACCTCCGAGTGTCGAACGTGCGACCGCCGCCGTCGCTGCCGCTCGCAGCGCCGAGCTTTTCTCAAAGGCGCAGTTCGCTCCGTCGGACGTCGCGGGGTCTCTTAATTTCTTCAAACGGTGACGCTGGGGTTGTGGTTGCTGCGCCCCTCCCTTGCTTTCGAGAGTCGCGAGCGCCGTAGAGCCGTAGGCATGTCCGTATAGTTAGCGTACCCATTTATCACAATATTGAAAAATTGTATCCCATAATTTTGTTC
>BOPP01000010.1:10534938-10546648 GCA_017312745.1 Gryllus bimaculatus | reverse complement strand
GGACGTGGTCAGAGGCAGGAGAGAGGGTGGGCTGGAGCGCAGAATGGCTGGACGGAATTACAAATATCGGAACGGGAAGAAGTTGGGTTTGAAGATGGACTGGAATGCGGAGAGAATGAAAAGAGACGGGATGGAAGGAGGAAGAATGAAGGAGGTGGAGGAATGAAGGAGGTGGAGGAATGAAGGAGGTGGAGGAATGAAGGAGGTGGAGGAATGAAGGAGGATAGACTGAAACGAGTGGGTGGATGGATGCAGGGGACGACTGGAGGGCGTGGCATTGGCAGGAACGGCGCGAAGCACTATGGCAGCGGAGAGCGGCAAAGTAGGTGCGGTGCGGTGGAGGGCGGTGGCGGGTCGTGACGGAGCCACGTGGGGTGGGGCGAGGAGAGGTGGCGCGTGGCCGGGTGGAACGCAGCGGGGTGGAGCGCAAGTTTGCGAAGACGAAATTACCCCGCGTCATCAACTAATTATAACGCCGCGGCGCCCGCGCCGTAAAGCACCTCGTCGCGGGGCAGAGTACACTTTGCAGCCTCCTTCAATGTTGGGAGACGCCGGCCGAGATTTGCGTTTCCTGAACCCCTATTCATTTATTAATCTTCTTGGGGGAAGTTCCTGTTTGGAATACAGTGTAAGGAGGATTGCGAGATAGCTGCGTGCTTGAATTTCTCTTCGTTTGAGCTAATAAATACTCATTGAATGCACGCATTTTACGATTTATCTTGTTTAGTATTTTATCTATTGATCTGCATCCAAATGAGATATTTTTGTAATTGCAAAACCTTTTAAATCCAAAATACTACTGATGTTGATGATTGTTTTATGCAATAATGAATTATGAATGTTGTAGTTGAGATTTTCCTGAATTTATAGTTCAACCACATGAGAAAAGAACTTGATTGATAGCTGAACTTGAACCCTTCCGAAGTACTTGCCCATGGGCAACTTCCCTTCTTTCGGCTAATCGTCTGCATTCAGATGTTCGTTGTGTAGCCTCAAGAAGCTGAGTGCCTCCCACGGTCAGACAGATCGGAGAGGGCGGTTGGCTGCGCTACACGTTTAGAGGCAAACCTCGCCTTCACATTAATTTTTTATGAAGCACATCTAAGTTGTTGCACATTCCTAATGGTCAAGTTGTACATTGTTAACTCGTATTGTCCTACATTATAATACGAGTATTTCAGAAGTGCTTGGTTACTCTTCTCTTTCTTCAAATTCATCAAATAGTGTCACTATTAATATAATATCCGGAAACAAGAATCCGGAAACTGAATTGTAATTTGGATAGGAATATCGTTTGGATAATCATTTATTTGGTATCCATAAATAAGTGATGGTACGTTTACAAAGTCAATAGATCTATTCCTTATTTATTTTTGCCTATCAAAGGCAGGGATTAATGCTTAGAACATATTAATAGCCTGCCGTAATAATACCACTGAACAAATGTTGTGCATTGCTCAAGAACAACAAAAAATACTCTCAATGCACACATTGCATTAAATTAAATATTTTATCATGTACATATCCCATAAAGTAAAACGTGAATAGCAAATATTTAAAGGAGGAAGTGGCAGGTTTCGGTCAAAATCTAAACGGTATTATTGTGTTTTGGATTTTCTTGAGTTCCTACCAAAACCATATTCTGCATAGTTTTCTGTCAATTTCTGCGCGCTTAGAAACTTAGTAATATACTAGATATTTTGATTGCATTGATGGGATTTCCAACTGCTTATATTCAACCGTCAAGTTTATGAAACAATTCCGAAGTTGAACGACCGAGAAACGAAGTTTAAAAGATAATTTTGTCCCCACGCCGTTACTGTCGGCTTTCTCGAGAAGTTTTGCCGCTGGAACGAGTTTGATTCGATCTCCAGGGTTTCATTTGGCCTGCCCTCGCTTAGGGAAAGGCGGCGAAGTAAGTAAAAATGTTTCTTGGGAAGTTGCGACTGCCTTGACCTTTGCACGCTAACCCCACAGCGGCTCACGCCAGCGCCCTGACTCGCCACGCGGGCGGAGGGGGTGAAGGTGAGGGCGGTGGAGGGCTGGGAGGGTGAGGGGTCAATAGTCGCAGCGGGCGAGGCTGTTGCAGCCGGTTCGAGAGGAGGTAAGACTTGAACCACGCACGCCCGTTGCCAAAGAGGGCAGAATTCGGCCCTGACAAAGAATATGAATTCTAGGCACTGGAATCGAAGTGAAGTTCACACGAGGGAAAAATTGTACGACACAGATCGTAGTACTTGAACTTATAGACATTATTTTCCTCTCTCGGTTTCTATCTCTACTTGTTGAAAAATCGATTACTAATAAGTAAACATATATTAATTTTATAATTCTTGTAGTAATCCGTTGTGCTGAAATGCTCAATTCCCAGTAATTATGTTTGAAGTAGATACGCATAATTTTGGGCACACTTATTGTCTCTGTATTGATTTCAATTCGTATTTCTAGTGGATATTTCGCGTAATCATATATCAGTCTAAATATTTGGAAGTATTTCAAAATAAGTGTCTCAGCATATATTTTCTAATTTGGCACTGAATATGGCAGTACATGTTCCTCGTAATAAAAAAAACCTTTAGAGTTTCGAAATAGGAAGGCGAGGTGACCCGAATAAACTTTTTGCAATTAATTTTGTCGCAATCTGTAATTAATCGGAACATCAATTGAAAAATACATTAATGAAAATATACTATACAGCACAATGAGGTATCAGCAACCGTAAAAATGTTAAATAGCAGTCGTGACTGATGAAAGAATTAATGGTAATGCTTCTCATCTTTGACTTCGTAAGGTTCTTCCCATAACTTTCAATCAATTGCATATTTTGGTAACTAGAAGAAATATAATATTTTCAGCGTAAGACATACAGGGGTCCCACCAACCTTGGGCTACATTCCTAACTTCTAAACGGTTCATGATATCGAAATCCAGTTTCCGCTCAACAATCCCGAATCATGGGTCAAGTAATATGCAGTTGAGATATTGTTTAAAATATTTTCTTTGTTTCCGAGAAATTTAATCACCTTCGATAACTGAAATGGAATTATATTTATTTTCTCTACAGAAATTTATAGATCATAAAAATATAAATACAATGATGAATCATATGTTAATATTTTGATAGTAATTTGAGTCTTCAAATATACTTTATGACGTGTGGTTTTAAATTGATATATCCTGCGGCAGCCCTTGCACTAACACAAAAGCGGAAGGTGACCGTGTAGCGGCGCTGTTGCGGGAAGAGTAGAGAGGCCGCGAAGCCCCCCTTCCCCCACGGCTGCAGTTGCAAGGGCTGCAATATTATACGTTTAATTTAAAATCACAAGAAAGTATAAGTTTATACTCAAAGTGTTATCAAATCATTAACATATGTTGCATCATTGCATTCCTCTTTTAACGATCTGTCTATTGCATGTCAGAAAAATAAACCGTTCCATTTAAAAAATCAAAGATATTACATTTCTGGAAAACTAAAAATATTTCAAATAATACCTCTACAGCTTTTACTTGCACCTTAATTCCGCTTTGTTGAGCGAAAACTGCACTTCGATATCGTGAACCATTTAGAAATTATGACGGTATCCCTTAGTTGGTGGGACTCCTAGATACTATAAACTTAATCTGCACGGTGATCATGAACAATTTTTGTAATTTTTACTGTCTGGTATTTAATTATTTAATTGTTTCGAACGTTTCTGTTCGTAATCTTTTGTTAATATGATTAAGTCTTCCGTTCTTATTTCGCTTGACTTCATCTCCTTTGCTGCCACATATTCGCATGTTCTTCGCCCTGCCTGCGTGCTCCCCCCCCCGTGGCGCTGGCCGCGCGTGAGAGGATAAAACAGCAGACTGGCAGCCGAGGAGTTTCCAAGGCGACCCCCCCCTTTTCCAGCGTCTCGGACGCATGGAAAGGATGTGTGAAAAACATATCGAGTATCGCGTTGCTGGGTGCGAGTCGTGGAGTGAAGCTACATTCAATATTATAGTACCAATAAAAAGTGAACTTCACCTCCTACGGGGTTTTTATCTGTGACTCGTGGATTCCGACCGACTTTCCTGGAACATACGTAGTTTATTTGCGACTTTTCTTACGTAGCAATCACTTTTGACTTGCGATGTAAAATTGAACTGAAAATAAATGTCAGTCCGGAATGTTCCTGTCTACAGAACGATGGTACACAGAAAGGAAGTGAAGTAGGAGCACAGCCATTTTCATGTTTTTCAAATGTCTTGTTCCACACGCTCAAAAGCGTTGAAAAGCATTGTTGTTTACTATCAGAGAAAAATCTTCCTGAAACTTGCGTCCTAAAACCAGAGCAATCATTACCCACAAACTAAAGGGTGAAAAATGTAACTATTGTATTGTATTGTATTGTAACTATGTACAGTTCAAATGTGATGAAACTATATAACAATTATGGAGGGAATGGTTGAGTACTTAGGAAAAATAAAATGAAACAAATGGGATTCACTTGAGAGGCACTTCGGATTTTAGGAAATCAAAGTTCAATCTCGGCGAAAAATTGACTACATTCGTAGCGTTAAAGGAGTGATAGAATGAAGAGAGATTTATACATAAATTCCAGAAATTATCTTAGAAAAAAAGTGACAATTTCTCCCTTTGAATATCTTCTGAACACACGAAAGTACAAAAAAATGGGCCTTTCCACATTCGACTGACATTTAAAGAACGATGCGTCCTAATGGCAATATTTTACAACTGCCCTCGTAACGTGTAAGATGAAAGAAAACAAGCTTGGTCGATTTTTATGAGCATCTGTGAGTGCTTCCAATTTAGCTCGAAGGTCGAGGTCAGAAGAGTATGCTAACAAGGGTGTCCTGAAGGAACGCGAGTCACAGCTGGTTCATTTGCTCAGATCGTCGGCGGACGATCCTGACCTCGTTAGGCCACGATGTGTAATTGGTACCGTTTGTTGGAGCAAGCTAAGAATAAAACGGGCGGCGGCAACGCCCTCTGTGGCCTTGAGCGTTGCTGCGGAGGCGGCAAATGAAACACTTTTGTTTGCGTGTTTAGACTTTTGGAAACAGGCGAATACAACGGAACAATTGTTTTCAAAAATACTTACAACCGTTTGTTTTTTGAACACGTTATTTCCTTGAGCTGGGGTAAGTTTGCAATATTTAGGCACAATGAGCAGTGATGAAATGGAAACGACTGTATTTAATGTATAATAAATTCTTGCACAAAAGAATATTATAATTAGATGCTATTTCAAGAACAAATAGTTTTTAATTTTAATGTTTCATTTATTTTAGTGCAGGGGTACCTAATTTAACTTCCTATGTACTTTGTTGTAAATTATTCCATTCTTCGACTACAATTAAAATCGCAAACATAATTTTCTGAACTCCATAACGGCCAACTGTCTAAAAGCTCTCTGTCAGAGCTTGTTTCGGTGAACGAACTCAGAATTTGTCAAACACAGTAATTACAGAAATTTTAAACGTTGCAGTTAAAACGTTTTGTTTGTAAACTGTTTTTCTTTACCTTAGAACTTTATTATTGTGCTTCTCAAGTTTTTTAGAACATTCTTTAGCGGAGCACTATTTGTCATTTTATTTGCGCGCATTATTTTATTTTAAATTTATTTTCTGCCTGCTCGACTGCATAAGTCTTTCAGGTGTTTTAAAAATTACATTTAAAATACTTGCTAGGTTTGACAACTGGCGCATTAATTCTCCCCGATTGTTAGGGCCAAACAAATACAATAGATTCTGATTTAACTAGTTATTGACAGAGAATATATTTATAATTAATATTATAAAATTTGTGTAAATGAGAGGAAATAATATGTTAGTTGTAAGTGTTAATTGTAGGGTGAAAGAATAAGAACAATATGTAAATTTATAGAGGTCTGAATCGGTCTTCAGGGAATCGGGATTTGATTCTACGAGGAAATGAATAAGAGCCGGTCCCAGTGGTCGAGATCGTTAAGGCCGTAGTTCCGTAGCGATCTTGGACCGAAGGATCGCGGGTTCGAGTCCCGCCTCGGGCATGGATGTATTTGAGTTCGTCCTTTCATCCCCTATCATCACCATATCGTGTGATCATCACAGGTATCATGTCTTTAAATGCATTAGTGGTCGCTAATGAGCTAGTCATTAATGCGGCCTTAAATAACAAAAAAAAAGTGTAAGATTGGTCATTATTGAAAGTAGTTACATTTGGGATATATTGAGGTAATTTGGAAATTTTTGAGTTTTGTAATTCTATCGAGTCTGTAATGCTTTGTAAACTTCGTTTTTGATATAATTGATTGTTTGATATGAACCATGTGCCTTGCAATGCTTTACGGATAAATTTATTTTGTACAATTTTTATTTTATTAATGTGAGTTTTAAAACAGCATTAGACCATATAGGAGAACCATATATCAATGTAGATGTGAGTATTTTGTTGCATAAAATTAGTAAACATTCGTAATGTATTGTAAATTTAGAAGAAAGAAGTGATTTAAATTTTAAAATGTTGATATTAGTTTCATTTATGGAGTTTTTTATGTGTTGTGATGTCTAACACATGCCTACATATTATTTGGTTTTGTGTTTTGATAGTAATAAAATTAGGATGCTAAATATTTTTAAAAGTAAATTTAAAGTATTTTAAATATTTATAAAAGTCTGAAAATAAGGTTTACGAAGCGTAAAAATGTTGGCTTGATATTTGTTTAAATTTAATTTTACTCTCCATTTTTGTTCATTGAACATAAATGTTAAGATCGTCTTGTAAATTACTATACGCACATAAAGTTCAGTTGAAAATAAGAGAGAATCCCATTCCTGTTCGAGAAGCCTAGCTTAAAACCTTTATTCCATCCATACCTTATGAACATATCATTGCTCCCCTCACGTAAACGCATTCATCATGTGAGTCGACGTTTGTCAACTCTTTTCCCTTTTGATGGGGTCCCTTCAGGGTAACTACTTTTACGGAACATGAAGTTCAGGGTGCACAATAAAAGGAATGTATTGATACATTCCTACAGAATGTATTTATTTTAAACACTCACAGAAGAGCTAACACTAACCAAATACTCCTCTGGTAGATGAGTATACTAATGTTACTAATTTTAGTTTCCATTTTCCCATTCTCTTCTTTATAAATTTTTAACGCACGTTAATTAATTCAATATTTATAAATAATCTCACCTCTTTTTTAATAATTGTAGATTGTAATTGACAAACGATTAATATTAAAAAGTTTTTCAAAAAAATACATAAATAAAAAAAATGATGAATTTATTAATCGAATTAGTTAACAAAAATTAGTTTACTTTTTTACAAATTTCGAAGAAAATTTCGGAATGATCTAATGCCAGAACTATTTTAATCCCACCTTCAAAAAGCCGAGACATATTTGATGCATTTTACTCAGATGCCAGAGCAAGCTATCTCTTCTCACCGTTTTCAACATCGCCTCGTCGAAAAACTTTTATAAACGGCTGAGTTTTTCGAACGAACTTTGCCCGTCGTACTCGCTCAGCCACAACACGGCATGGAAATTAAATTCGCCCCGTATCGCGTACCTCTAGCGGCCGTTCCCAGAAAGTGGAAAATTGATATATCGCGTCGCGGCGATGGCCTGGAAAACCGAGGCGGGAGGGGGGAGGAGTTTTGAACCGCTGGGCGCCTGTCGCGATCCGGAGCTGCCTAGCGGTGGGGGCGGCAGTAGGTGAAGGCGAGGGCGTGGTATGGGGCGACGGCGTGGGGGCGACGCGATGTGGGGTCGGTGCGGTGTATGAGCGTGGGAACCGGGGCGGGGCGCGCGGACGCAGGCGGGGCGCGGCGCGGGGCGCGGCGGGCGCGGCGGGGCCGGCGGGGCGCGGCGGGGCGCGCGCTCGGGCGCGCGCGCGGGCGCGGCGGGGCGCGGCGGGGCGCGGCGGGGCGCGGCGGGGCGCGGCGGCGCGGCGGGGCGCGGCGGGCGCGGCGGGGCGCGGCGTGCGGCGCGGCGGGGCGCGGCGGGGCGCGGCGGCGCGGCGGGGCGCGGCGGGGCGCGGCGGGTGCGGGCGGGGGCGCCGGGGCGCGGCGGCGGCCGGCGAGCGGCGCGGCGGGGCGCGCGCGGGGCGCGGCGGGGCGCGCGGGGCGCGGCGGTGGCGCGGCGCAGCGGCGCGGCGGGGCGCGGCGGGGCGCGGCGCGGGCGCGGCGCGGGCCGGCGGGCGCGCGGGGCGCGGCGGGCGCGCGGGCGCGCGGGGCGCGGCGGAGGCCTACAAATGTGAGCCCATCCATCTCACCACATGGGTAAGCCGCGGCCCGCAGCACAGCGCTGGTGCATCGTTTGGGGAGGGGGGACGAGGGCGGTGCCGGGGCCCCGTGAACAATGCACGTACGGTAGTCCGCAGTCACCTGTAACGGCGAGGAATGAACGCCAGTATTCGTCGTCCTGCTAGAGGTATTGACTAGCCATTCTATGACTTGAATAAGCACAAAAGATTTAGCGAAATTTTATGATCATGGTTACTGAACATAAACCAATATAAAGATCTTATGTTAATTATCGGCAAGTGACATACAAATTTGAAAAAAAACTATGTGTTGTGATATAATGAGAGATATGTTGTAAGGAATGTTAGGAATGAAGCATGTTACTCGTATGAAAGGCCGAAACATAACTTTTGGATATTCAAAATAATTTTTATTCAAAATAAAAAGCAAATTACAGGGTCATTACTCTTACCATTACATTACTCTTGCATTACTCTTACCATTACATTTGAAAGTGAGCGTTTCTTACTTGCGAGTATTCCGTTTACATTAGTGCCGATGTTTTCGCTTCAATGCTGACAGATGATCAACTAACAATTGGATGGAAATTATGGCGTAACAACCCAGAAATTCCGTAGGACATTCTTCCTAATAGGAGGTAACAACTTCTTTTCAAAAATGATAAAAATACACTTGTCGCTTACCCCTAGAAAAGGTAAACGAGTATTTTTTATCAATAACACATGGTGACATGGCGATTGATGACGTCGCAAAAGAACCTGATATCATATACTTCTATAATTCCATCATAGATGACGTAGATATTTTCGAAGAATTGTGCGAAATGACAAAATGATAGCCGTTGCGATATATTTTTGGTGTTTTGGATCCGACAGAAACCAACGCCAAACTTCTTTTATTGTGTACGAGTATTTTAATGACAAGATTGTTAAGCGAAATTTCCTTAGATCCGGAATCTAGAAAATTTGGTTGAGGAAGTTCTGAAAATAAAGCAATTCGTCAGAGAGATCTTCCGTTCCACAGTACAAAATTTCAAAACAAGGACTTACTTCTTGCGTCCTTTTTCACAAGGGGAAAAAAGAAAAATAAATATTTATCGATGCAAAAAAAAAAGCAAACAACAGTATGAGCAAAAAATAAAGTATACTCGTATGCGTTGCAATAATGTACAGCAGAGGCAAATTTAAAAAAAAGAAACTTCATTCTGTGTTCTTTTGTCTTTTATTTTGAATTTCTTTTCGTTTTGTATTTGTGTGTGTATACGTGTTGTTACTCTTTCATAAAATTGTGCCACGTTATCGTTTCAAGAGTGTTTTGTGTACTGATTTTACGTATTTTAAGGGTGTTCATAAGTGTAAAATCAAATAAACTTGCAAAATAACTTCGAACGTCAACCTTGTACAGCATTTTTTCATAATTTAAGAATTTGAAGAGAAGATAATTTGTCGCATCAGAAGTGATAGGGGTGTCCCCACAGCCCGTAAGTGTAGGCATCGGTGGAAATAGCGTTAACTTTGCAATGTGAGGGTGTGTCACTTTTAGTGATACTATTTTAAACAACTGTTCTTCGTTAACTTCACAACTGTAATCAAAGAAAAGATATTCTATTCTCGACAGATACTGAGAATGGAAAAAAATCCAATATGAGACAACTATATTTGATGGAAAAGTAAACAGAAATTTATATATTTTGTTAAAAATGTTTGAAAGATATTTTGTAAATACTGAAAAAACTATCAACTCGTGTACCGGAGCCACTACCATCGGGTTTCAGGCTAGTTTTGGTTTTGCCTCTTGAGATCTGCACTACACTTTGATTTAAACGTAGTGGCACTTCAAGGTCATAAGCTGGACGAAGAAGGGGCACTGACATCCAATCGGGAACTTCTTTACGACTTAAATTTTCGTTAGTGGAGTTCTAGATTGGATGGCAATCTTTCCTTCTCCTTCGCGCTTGTGACATTGAGGTGCCACTTATGTTAATATCGGAGAATAGTTGTAATTTAGTAATCGAAACTACACTGTAATGCGAGTAAAATCACAAAACTGTTACTGGAATTACGCGTGATGGTTGTCACATATGCTGTTCTGGGGACGAGTTTCTTAAAACACGAACTATCAACACGTGAACTGTTATGTAAAAACGGTAGCATTATCTCTACAACATAAAATTTGTATTTTGTGAGTACTGTGTCTCTTAATGCCTCGTCAATTAATCTTATTCTCTTCAAATTGGAATGTTATCAATGAGTGCTGGAAAAGATGATCAGAGAGAACAACTGTTTCGGGGCATTTAGTAAAGTATGATTCTATTAAAAATTGAAGGTGATGCACAATATTTAATATGAACTGTCAATTGCTGGTAAATAACTATTTACATCGTTTCTCGATGTAAATTTAATTGAGAGTAGATAATTATTCCGCATTTATTTACAGGTGTTGTTATCACCTACGGCAACGTAAATGTGAAAACAGTTGGGTTGATGAGGTGCAATGGCGAAGTCGAGAGAGGATCATTTGGTCACGCTAATCACTTCGCGCTCCATTGCTTGTGACATGCGGCGCTAGTTACCTCGCACCATGAACGAGCTGCTGGGTGAGCCGGCGGACGGGGCGGGTGCTGCTGCTGTTGCTGCTGCTGCTGCGGTCGCTGCTTCCACCCCGTCGCTTCCGCGCGCCTCCGCGGTTCCATCACAGCCACTCCGCCCGACGAGACCAGCGCACTTCGCTCTCCGCTCTCGCGTTTTCGCATTGCGCCTCTGTTTCCTCGGCTACTTATTCGCCTTAGTCAATGAACAACGAAACCGTGTACCTCACTTTTCACCGAACGGAATTAGTAACATTCTTAGACCAAAAAAAAAAAAAAAATGCTTTGCTTTGTGACAATGCTGATGAAAATGCTTTGCAAAACAATTCTTTGTTTCACAAAAAATATTCTTTACTCAAATGAATTCTTGAAGTTTTAGTAGGTATTGTTACTTCAGGCAATTTTATTACATAAAAGGATGATTGGTCTACAAATTTCATTATATACTCTTTTTATTCGCTAATAATCTGAATTATTTAATTTTCAGAATCGTCGAAACAATAGCAATGACTGTAGAATAAGTCATATTGCTAGGTTAAATTATTCTCACGTGTTATGGCATTAACGTGAAACATAATTTTCGATTTTTCTGAAGATGTTTAAATATTATATTTCATAAATGTTTACTTTTCAAGCCTCTAAAGACTTTTTAAAGTATTGCTCACACAGTCTGAAATGATCAAGAGAATTTGTATTGCACGTAACGTTTCCGTGTCCCGTCCCAGGCAGTATCGATTGCTGCAGCAGCTGTCAAAACTCTCACCGGAGCTACGCCAGTTTGCCTCTTCTCACGTGCGCAGGAACCCTCTCCTATTCAGCGCCACCTCGCGCACTTCACACGCCTTCGCCTACGCCCGCGTCCCCGTCCTCGACCCCGAC
>BOPP01000010.1:10516108-10527765 GCA_017312745.1 Gryllus bimaculatus | reverse complement strand
CTTACATACTCCCTCACACGCCCGCTCTCTCCAACACTTTCTCCCCGCCCTCCCCCTACTCTCTCCTCTGCTCTCGACCCTGCTAGCTTCTCCGCTCTCTTCACCGTTCGCTTCCCTGCTCTCCTCCCACTCCTTCCTCTTCTTATACCATTCTCTCTTCCGTTCTCTCATTCTCTTTCTCCCTCTCTCTATTCCCCGCTCTCCCTTTCTCTCTGCTTGCTCTCAGTTACTCTCTCCGCTCACTCTTTCTCACTCCCGCTCTCTCCTCCGTTCGCCTACTCTCTTCCGCAGTTCGCTCCTCTCTCTCTCTCTGTCTCTCTCTCTTCCTCTCTCTTCCTCCTTCGTTTAATCCCCAGACCTTCCCACCTTCGCTTCCCGTCCCGTTTTGTGCCCTTCCCCCTCCCCCTCGCCCGCTCCCATTGAGGCCGTGCCGATGCGATATTCTTTCGAGGATGCGCCGGCCCGCACGTTGAACGCAACTTCTTGACGAGTTCCGCGCATGAATATTGTATGGCTGCCTGAGGCGACGTGACGCGACGCTGGGCGTCGGGCCGCGCCGCACCGCCCCCGGGGCGCCCGCCGGTCTCCCGTCCATGCCCCCCTCTTCCTCCCACCCGCCCACCAGGTGTGAAGGGAGTAGCTGTACGCCGAGTGGCTCCCCGAAGTCCCCTCTTCACGTAAAGGTCGCTCTTCTCCCATGTTACTCAAATTCATAATTCTGCCACTAGCATTCATTCACGGACGACATTGTCACAGTAATGATCGTTCATAACGCGGCCTCTTATTATTATGTGCAATATTATGCCCCATGCCCAGTTTGTAAATTAACTTATTATTGTGGGTTATTTACAGATCATTATCTATTTATAATTGATTGTAATTAAACGATAAAGTGTACGTTTATCACAGGCTGTCTCAGAATCAATGTCATAAATTTATTGTACTTGCATGAACTAGAAGAAGAACACATTTTGCCAATGAACATATGGGAGGAAAATTAGTGACACATGTGACATTTACCCATAACTGCCCCGCGCATCTGCAACCGTGTTAGGTAAGTTCACAAAATCTCCTTGACCACGACAGGACAAATAAACTAAGAAACAAAATTAAAGTTACAATATAGCATTCGTTAAAAATGATTTATAAAAACAAAGTCGGCTGGCAGGTATAATATTGCCACTTCGTAGAAAAATCCTGGTAGCGTCATTGTCGTATATTCTGTTGTTTTCTTGGAGGTTTAGAAGATTTATTCCTAATTGGGGGCCGATGAAATTTTGAGGGGGGGAGGGCAATGACGATCAAGAGGTCGATTGGGGGTCTATAACGGAATATGAACCGGCAACTGATAGATATAATCAAGACCCCATTGATTACAAAGAAATATTAGTGGTCGTGACAGTTAATTGTTTTTTATATAAAGAAACAAAACATATAATACAAATTCACTCTTCCCACATAATAAAAAAGATATCGGTTGAGAAAAAAGTCCTTCAACATGTTTATTTTTACCATTGCAGTATTCTTATACCAACTGCATTTAAACTCCTTAATTTCCTATTTTTTGCAGTAAGATGCATTCTGCACCGGAACGTTCAAGAACCTATCTACGCAATTGATTAAAATGTTTAGAAAATTGAACAAATCATAATTAGGTATTCACAACGATTCTCTATGGGGAAGAAAATACTCCCTTCAATACGCGCTGGAGAAATGTTATGACAAGTTAAAAACGCTCTACATTTTGTGAACATTGCACTATAACGAAGATTAGAAATCCATCTATTGCGAGGTGGAGGCGTTTACAATAATTGAAAAAACCTAAATTTTTACCAAAATATTGGTGTATGAAATTGTTACCTTGAAGACATTTATGTGTAATTCTTTGTGCTATGCATGATTATCAAACATTCTTTAGAAGGGGTCAATGAAAGAAAAAGGTTGGGAATACCTGGTTTAGAAGTATCATTTAAGTGAGTGGGATAGTGTTTGGTCTCTGAAGTAATACAATATTATTCCTTTTATGATTTATTTTAAAATTGTTGGAAACAATAACTGCTTAATTTTAAATTTGTTTAGGTATGAGAAAGAATTCAGGAAAGAGATACGTAGCTAATACATTATGTCATCAAAAGTATCCAGGCACGTGGATGAAAATGACTTACCAATTCAATAGGGTGTTAGCCCATTCTTAGCCTTGATGACAGCTTCCACTCTCGCAGGCATACTTTCAATCAGGTGCTGGAAGATTTCTTGGGGGATGGCAGACCATTCTTTACGGAGTGCTGCAACTGAGAAGAGGTATCGATGTAGGTCGAAGAGACCTGACAGGAAGTCGGTGTTCGAAAACATCCCATAGGTGTTGGATCGAATTCAAACGAGGACTCTGTGCAGGCCAGTCCATTGTTATGGTCCATTATTAGGGATGTTATTGTCGTATGGCCACTTCGTCACAGGTCGTGCAGAGTGAACAGGTGCTCGATCGTGTTGAAAGATGCAATCGTCATCCCCGAATTGCTCTACAAAAGTAGGAAACAAAAATGTGTTTAAAACATCAAAGCAGGCCTGTGCCGTGATAGTGCCACACAAAACAACAAGCGGTGCAAGCCACCTCAATGAAAAACTAGAGCACACCATGTCAATATTTTCGACGTGTCCGGGCACTTTTGATCACATAGTTTGAGTATTCTCAATATATACACGTCCGCATCTACTTATTTCACTTGCCCAACTGTTTTCTGCTCTTGCTGCACTTCACACTGCACCTCAATGTCCATAAACACTACCTTGACCGTGTCATCCGCTTTTGCACCTCTCATTATCCCTTTGTTTACACATGAGCTTCTTTTTTGCTACTTCAATGCTTACGCTATACGGTTGACACGGCTAGTGCTGCGTAAATGTTTGTCACGCTACAGATTTTGCAGTTTCTTCCAGTGAACAGACCTGTTTTTTCAAATTTCCAAATCATCAGTTTGCATGATAATCTGTATAACTTCCCATGACGTAGCTCTTTGGTATATTCGTTTCCCTCTTTGTTTATTACGATCAGTAATTAAGATAAAAATATCACCAATTGGGTTATCTGATCCGATATCACTCTGAAAGGACTGTAATTTAACATGTATCTGTGTATTACCCATATGTACATTACTAACTAGCACAATACCCGGCATTGCCTGGGATTTGTTCATATCCAATCTATGTGAAAGAGGAAAAAAATCAATTTCATGTAAACCAAGGTGTTTAAGATGTTTTTTAACGTAATTGGTACAAATTTTAATAAAATACTATAATTTTCTTTCATTTTATTTTACAGTACATTGCCATTATAATAATAGTAGTTTATGCAATTAGTTTATAATGTTAAGCTTTATTGCATGAGTACATGTTTTGAAAACGAGCGACGTTAGGAGCGACTTTTCAAATATTTACGAATGCAATAAAGCAACATTATAAACGACATTTTTTTGTATAACAGCATAATAAATTTACAAGAGCATCAAACTTAATTTTGCATCACAACTTCCTTGTGATGTCTCAGGTATTTGACATCTGTGCGAGATAACTGTGGTCGGCCGTTCGGTTTACCTCTCCCTCACTACGAATCTTTCACTGCGATTGGCTAAATGTGGGGTGACGCAATCATTCGCGGCATAAGATCTGATACGTCATCATTTGTGCCGTAAAATGCCCGATTATGAACGATTTCGTACAACAGAAAATGTCGTTTATAATGATAGTATACAAAAAAAAACCTTTTATCTTATGCACAGCTACTGGAATCTAGATATATTAGATACCAATTCTAATGCACCGCTACTGGCAGCTGGACGAATATATTATAAGGAACCACGTATTATTTGCGAGACGTGGCGTGGGTGTTAGAATCCTTTATACCTCAAAGCAAGTAATGCGTAAGCGGTATTCGAACACGCAGCCATTCTATTGTACATCGCCACCTTGCTTCCGCCTTGCTGGTGTGCAGCCGGTCGGGCCGGCGTGGCGCGAATTGCAATTGGCGACGTGTAAGCGGTTTCGGAGTGCGGTGCTCGAGTCGGCCTTGGCTCGCGTGGGGCGCTGGCTGCGCGGGGAGCTGCGCTGACTCGCTCTGCATGCGGCTGCGTGACCCGCTTCCGTGGACAGAGTCACAGCGGAGGCGCCCGCTCGAACGGGTCCGTCCTATTTAGCGGACTATTGAGGTTCAGTTCAAGGTCTCCAAACCACCACTGTACATGCGTTTCGATCTCACGGTCTGTCTAAAGGTATGTAATAATTGCAGGTCTTTCGCGCAAATATAATTAATTAGTTTAATATAAAATAAACTTTAAAGTTGCTTTGCAATTGTGACAATCAGAATATTTTCGTTAAAATGCGTTTTTTGTCTAACACCATTATAAACTACCTTTTGTGTTGCGAGAAATTGTTAATAATAGGGCACTTTACGGCACAAATGTATTAGCATTTTATGCCGCAAATGATTGCGTCATCACGTATTCAGCCAATCACAACGAGAGAATCGCGGGATGGTAGTTCTAAACGGAACAGCCGACTACCCTTTTTGCGCACAATGTCAAATAAACGAGACGTCATGAGAAAGTTGTTTCGCAAAATTAAGCTTGATTCTCTGATAAATTCACAATGCTGTTATACAAAAAAATAGCGTATGCAACTTTATAATGTTGCATCATTGCATTTATACAAATTTGAAAAGAGCGACATTAGGAGCACGACGTATGCAATAAAGCTTAGCATTACAAAGTAATTGCATAAACTGCAATTAATTTGCTGATTTTTTAATGGAAACTATAGAGTGACCTTTCTATTAAAGTGCCAGTCGCGCGGGGATTTTGCCTCTGCGAACAAGGCCACGGATTCCGCGAAAATCGAGTGAGGGCGGTCGGAAGAATCGCCGAAAAGGGAAGGTGGCTTCTCGCTACCGGAAAATTTAAATTGTACTTTCGTTATAGTAGATGCCGGAACTGCTCACTGTCGGCTCTGACGCATTCTTGACTGCTTTTTCCCACGAGTACACCTTGACTCTTGAATTTTTTCGCCAGTTTTTGAATCGTATTCCGATGTGGAGGCTTGGTTCCCGAAAACGCCCTAAAGTGTCATACCCAATCACATTCTGTTTGAGAGTGAACTTCACGAGCGAGCCATCCCAAACCCATTACTCAACAAGGCTGGATAGAATGCCTTTTGCAGTTCTCCCGCCCGCAACATTCTCAGAGCAGTTAGTGCACCGTTCCGTAGTGAGAGACGGGCCCGTCGGGCGAGGAAAGTTTTCCACGATTGCAGCAGACTACCAAAAGTCGCACTGTATATTCGACGAACGAGAGGGTAGAAGGAAATAAATTTTTATTTAATTTAAAATGAACCCAAGATATTCTATTACAACAAGATAAGGGTTGAAATGGTAAGATTGTAACACGATTGCAGCACTCTAGCAAAGTAATTGCACTGTATATTCGACTATGAGAAAGTGGAAAGAAAGAAGCACTATTTTATTTTATATAAGATGAACCCAACACGTACTATTATAACAAGATAAGAGTTGTGATGGTAATAAAATCAATTAAAATATGCACTTTAACATTGCATTTCGTAGACTGCATGTCATTTTCTCGATTTCTGAACAGTGACTTTTCAGCATTGCGATTGTCAGCTTCAGGAACGAAGAATTAGCGAGCAGGAACCCCGGGCGTTCGTGCGTCAAGCAAAGAGAGTCGAAGTTCGCCCTGGCTTTGCAAATGCAACGGAGCGGCAAGTCGACCTCTGCGGTCCGTCTGAGCATGAGAGATACGGATGGGATTGTCAGCGTGCCGAGGACGAAAGCGGGCAAGTCGAGAAGTCGGAGTTTGAAGGAAAGGATCGACTCCGGGTGGAGGGGTGGGGTAGGGTAAAGGCGAGGGTGGCGCGGGTGGGAGGCTCGGGGCCAAGAGACGCCTTAGGGACTCGGAGGGTGGAGCGAGAAGGGAGGAGGTGGCGCCGAAGGAGGGTAGGGCAAGGGCATGGAATGGCCTGTTGGGTGTATAGCGATTGGGGCTGCGAGGTGAGTGTACGCGGGAGGGTGGAGAGGGCCGCTGAGGTAGCTCAGGAGAGCCGAGAGAGAAAGAAAGAAAGATAAATAAACAGAGGGATGCATAGAATGAGAGGGAGAGGTAGAAGGAGAGGGAAGATAGAATGAGGGAGAGGAGAAATGAGAGAGAGAGAAGATGAGCAGGGAGAGAGAGAGAAAGTGAGAGGGAGAGCAGAGAAAGAATCGAGAGGGAGAGAGAGAGAATGAGAGGGGGAGAGGAGAAATAGGGAAAGAGAGAGAGAATGAGAGGAGAGAGAGAGAATGAGAGGGAGAGAGAGAGAATGAGAGGAGCATGGTCGAGAGCATGGTAGGACGACCTGACAAATGAAGGGAGAGAGGAATGAGTGGAGAGAAGAGAGGGGGATTTCCAGTGGGACTTGCTAGAGGCAGGAAAGTCTCAGGAGGCCGGCAGGAATGGCAGAAAGTCTGAGTGCAGGAGAATCACCAAGACCGGACTCTGGAGACGGGCAAACGGGCGAAAGAGAGAATCCGAAGAGGGGCGGTCGCTGGGGAACAAAAGGCGCTGCGCCCAGAATAACTCTGTCGTCGTCCGGCGCGCGGCGGCCAAAGCGCGGTTTTGGTCAAGGGGGGCACGCCGGCGGCCGGGGCCAGAGGAAGGACGGGGGAGGCGGCAGGGTTGGCGAGCCGGCGGCAGGGAGTGGGGGGGGGCAGGGGAGGGGGGAACAGCGTCGTTTGGCCGCGGCTGCGTATGCGTGGCTGGGGCTGAGCCCCATTTCCGGCGGGCCGGTCGATGCTTATCCTGGGTTTGCGGCCTGCATTCCGCTTCCCCGTCCGCGCGCGCGAAACCTCCCTGCCAGATCGGCGGCTCCCGGCGCTCGCGGACCTCGTTCAGCGTCTCCTACGTGCGCCAACTTGGAATTTCGCCCGTCAGTTACACGGATACCAGCACTATCACGACAAGGTGTTTATTTCATTTTTGTGTTAGAACAAATACGAATTAAGTTTTGAAAAAATCTGCTTCCCCGGGTGATTCTTCTTGGTTTATCAATTTTTAAGCTGCTTTTCAATATTGTTTATATTGCAGGGCGTTCGAGAGAAAGAGAATACATAAAAAATGTGCCAGAGAACAAAGAAAACTGTTAAATGTTCGACGTTGTCCAAACGTTGTGCAATTGAGGGAAAAATAATGTAGAAAGAAACTGAAAAGAGAGGAGTTGAAACTCATTTACTGCCACAGGAGAGCATGATTTCTGCATCTTAATTCCAGAGGGTTCGAATAATTGGAAAGACATACAAAATAAAAACGAAAAATATTTTACCAATACTGACTTATCGAGCTGTGCCCGATCATGTTGTGTGTGTATTTGTCATGTGATCGCCATTGAATCCCCTACTCCCAGACTTCCAAACCGTGCCGTAGTAAGTAACGTATATTTTGCCGATTGGTAAGTAAATATTCCTGTCGACCTACAGCAAAACTCCCACAGAAAACAAATCGCTACTTCAGGGATGAAAAAAAGTTGATTGGCAATTTTTTTAAATGCAGTATATAGCTATATATGTTGAAAAATTACGTTTCTCAAAAACCATACTATTTTTCTATTTTAGATTATTTTTTAAAGATGAATACTGGATAGAAGTTGTAAATTATTTGCACAATTAGAGACGAAATTCATAGCAACAGTCCCAAGATATTCCGTTATTTCTTTCAAGTGACTACGAAATTCTGTAGGCTGAAATAGTTAACTAATTGCAAAGTCATGTGTTAAAAAAAGGCTAAAATATTGTATCGAAAAGCCACACTACTTTTATATAAGTTTTGCGCAAGTCCTAAATAATTTAAGTCGGAATCTCAAATAGCAACATATATAATAATTCACATATTTTCTCCTTAAGAATTCGTGATAAATGCAATATGCAATTGGATATAAAACTAGTCAGCTTACTCTTGATAAAAACCTGATGCAACCTTAAATTCAGCAGAGATTTCATTTTCGAGAACGAGACGGTATTGCATTTTCGTTAGCAAAACCCTATCAGATCGTGTAATATTGACGTATTGTCCCACGTGTTTATTGAAAATGGTCTAATGTACCGAAATGATCCTCTACCCTCTTCTCCACATTGGGGGTTTCGGGAAACGCAGGCCGCCCGTCCCATTACGAGGCTGCGAGCTATCGTGAAGCACAGCACGGCGGCGGCGGCGGCGGCGGCGGCGGTCGGTGGCGGTGGCGTGGCGGTGGCGGGTGCGGTGCGGTGACGGTGGCGGTGGGCGGCCGGGGGAGGACCGCGGAACGATCACGTCATTAACCCGATTGGCGGCGACTTTGATGCGCGGCGCACCGCCAGCCGTGCGGCGCAATCAGGTTAGCGGGATTCCGTCAAACAGCCGCGGGCGGGCACGCCGCTGCGGTCCGTAGCGTGACGGTGACGGAGGCGCGGTGGCGGCGGAGGCGGAAGCTGACGATGGGTGCGTGGGGTGGCCGACTGGGAGATGGGGTCCGCGTGCGTGGCGACTGTATTGGTAGGTTTTATGACACAATAGTCTTGGCAGTGGCGGTGGCGTGGGCAGTGGGGCCGGTGGACAGCGGGAAGGCGTGGACAGCGGGGACGGCGGTTGGGCAGCGGGGAAAGCGTGGGCAGAAGGGGACGGCCGTTTTCAGCCGGGGAAACGAGTGGCATAGCGGGAAAAGGCGTGGGCAGCGGGGACGGCGTGGCAGCAGGGAAGGCGTGGACAGCGGGGAAGGCGTGGACAGCGGGGCGGCGTGGGCAGCGGGGAAGGCGTGAGGCAGAGAGGACGGGGCCGTTTTTCAGCGGGACGACGAGGGCAGCGGGAAAGGCGTGGGCAGCGGGGACGGCGTGGGCGCAGCGGGACGGGCGGGGCAAGCGGGGAATAAGGCGTGGCAGAGGGACGGCGTTTTCAGCGGGGCAAGGACGAGGGCAGATGGGAAAGGCGTGGGCAGCGGGGGACGGCGGGGCAGCGGGGGAACGGGGGCGTGGGCAGCGGGCGACGCAGGTGGGCAGCGGGGACGGGTGGCACGCGGAGAAGACGAGGCAGCGGGATGGCCGGGGCAGCTGGGAAGCTGTGGGCAGCGGGGAGACGGGCGTGGTGCAGCGGGGGGTTGGCGTGGGTAGGGGACGGAAGGTCGGTGGGAGCGGGGGCGGCGTCGCCGGAAGCGGCGGCGGCACGGCCGGGAGCGGCGGGGGTAGGGGCGGCGGGGATGGAGGGGAAGTGAAACTGGCGGTGGCGAGGTCCGATGTGCGGTTCGAAGCGAGGGAGCGATGGGAAGGGCGGCGGGGGCCACGACACATTGCATGCCCCCGCCGCACTCGCCGATTGGATTCGCCGCTGATTCGGCACGATTCGGTGCCGTTGTCGAATCAGTAGCGTTGTTAATGTCAGTTCCCTCCCCTCGCAACGGCTGTGCCCATCCCCACTCCGCCCATTGCGCCCCCTCCTCACGTCATTACGGTCCCTGGCAAGGTGTTTTCTCGGGCCTCGCAGTGCGTCGTTGCTCTGCCTCGTCTTAGGCCTAACATTCGGACGTCACATTCTAATTCCGTTCCAATCGGACACCACAACGCAAAGCGTTTTCGCGAGCAACACCGTCCGCCGAGGACTTGCCATCATTCTCTCTCTCCTCTGCTTTGTGCCCCTCGGAGCGAACAGTGTGCTTAGATCATCGATAGTGTATCTTTCAGACGTGTCCGAGTGAATGCTAAGGGCAGTAGGTGCCGTAGGAACGCGGGGTTCGAGTATCGGACCCGGGTATGATGTTATTGTAATCGTATTTCACCGGCCTTAACCATCATCACAATTAAATCGGCTGGTCAACACCTCACACGTTATAAATCCGTTACAAGGCACTAGTGGTCGCTATATAACTAGAAAGTTGAATGCGACTTAACTGCCTGATGTTTCCGTCGTGTTCAAATATTCTCTCTCTTACCCTACTGTACATTCTTCTTCGTTGTTTCCATCCGTTTTTTTCTCCCGCGGAGATAGCCTCCGAACGGATATTTCGAGAAAACCTTCTCTCAAAAACACTGTTTCAAACACACAATCTCGCGTAAACTGCTCTAATAAAACCCTAATCCTAAAACCCCAACGAAAACCTCTTCATTCTACTGATACAAACATTTCCCGATCCTGACTGTTCTTTGCCGGTATACGGGTGAGATAATGAAAATTAAGTATGTGGTTCCAAAGTTTTCGCTCCTCATTTTTGTGTTTCAGCAATAGGCCTCCAACTACCTTAGAGCTGCCTGCGTTTCCGTTCCCCCACACTGCCACCTTACCCCTGGTGTTGAGTCTTTTTTCCCTGGTCTCTGCATTGTGTTTCTTCTCTTTCCAAGTTCTCATCTGGTATTTTCTAGCCTTCCATGTTTCCTTCTCCTCAGATCTGCACGTAAAACTCCAAGTCGGTCGTGTTTGTTCTTTCTTTGTTCGGCCCGCGGGCGCGGGTGGCGTGTGCGGTGTAACTCCCGGGGATTCCGGCCTCCTGTCTCTCCTGTTCCTCTGCTGCTCTTGAGCCACGCATCGGTGTGGCGGTGGTGCCACTGATTGCCTACCATCTTCCTGTCGTTCGTAGCCTCCTAATCCCTTGGTGATCTCTCACGCTCAATTTCTTGCTGATCTGTGCAACACTAAATAAAACAAGGTCAGGCAAAAGAACATTGCTTTTCGCGCACCCTTCTGGCTCGTTGTCCGTCTCCTCCCAGCCGTTTTCCCTCCATTGCACATATAGACGCGTGTGAGCTCGGCACAATCGATGAGCTATGGGGCCGTGGGAACTGCGCAGGAGAGGTCAGCAAATTCTCCTGGAGGCACCCGGGCCGAGCGCCACTGGTCGCGAGAGAAAGATTCGTGACTCCACCCTACGCTTGGCGCCGAAGCAGGTCCACAGGTAAAAAGGTTTCTGGTGGCGAATACGGAGTGGTCATTTGGGTGGAGGCTGCCATTTAGAATCAGGGATCTGCTGGCGGTTGGGGACGGACGCGTTGTCGCCGCTTGGCGGCGGGAGTGTGGCCGCGAGCGCCACAGGCAGCGCATCCTAGCGGCGTCTCGCGCGTGAGAACTTGGCATATGGGTTGCCAGCAAGCGGCAAGCGGGAAGTGGCCACAGTGTGTGAAGGACCTTGGAAATGTAGTAATTACATAATTTTGGTTGCTGTGCGGCTTCCAGGAGAGCTATCTCCTCCCCTAAAAAAGCCAAAAAAAACGTGACGTTTGATTCGTCTCAATTTGAACGCAAGGTAACGATTAAGTTTGGTCGTTGCCCCGATCGGATTTTGGCACTGCTTCCGAGAGTCACTCGTGGAGAGTACGTGTATATGGGTGGGCTCGTATGCCTAAAATAGATTTTTCCATAAGTTTGCTGCGTATGGCGTTGGCGCGAGCAGAGGCTTCCCGAGTCGCATTTATTCGCGCAAGGGTCGCTCGCTATAGCCTTATTTAACTCGGTGCGAAGTGAGGTTGATGTGCAGTGTGAAGGTAGTACAAATCCATCCATAGAGGCGGATTCAAACTCGATCCTTCGATCAGAGATCGTGGCGGCGACCAATATGTTAGGCGACTGCGACTCATTCGGATCGACTTTAAAGTTTTTTACATC
>BOPP01000010.1:10504376-10516083 GCA_017312745.1 Gryllus bimaculatus | reverse complement strand
CCCCGTGCCTCACGATCATTACGGTCCCTGGCAAGGTGTTTCTCGGGCCTCCAGTCGCTCGTTGCTCTGCCTCGTTGAGGCTGCATTCGGACGTCACATTCTATTCCGTTCCAATCGACACCCAAGCGCTAAGCGTTTCGCGCAACCGTCCGCCTCCGAGGACTGCATCATTCTCTCTGCTTTGTGCCCCTCGGGCCGAAAAGTGTGCCTTAGACGATCGATAGTAGTATCTTAGACGTGTCCGAGATCGCTAAGGCAGTAGGATCGCGGGTTCGAGTATCGCCTGGGTATGGATGTATTGTGATCATTATTTCACCCCCTACCATCATCATATCGTATCAACCTCACAATTATACCGTTACAAGCAATAGTGGTCGCTAATGACCTAGAAGTTGATGCGTCCTTAAATGTCTGATGTTTCCGTTCGTTACAAATATTCTTCTCTCTTACCTACTTGTCGTCATTCTTCGTTTGTTCCCATCCGTTTTTCGAGATTCCTCCCACGGATATTTCGAGACCTTCTCAACCACTGTTTCACTATCACGCGTAAACTGCTCTACACAACCTCTTCAGATTTCTCGCCGTTCTTCTCAGTTTACGATCGTGACAGTTCTTGTTCGATTTTACGTGAGATATTGAAAATTAAAGTCTGTTGTTCAGGCTAACTTCACTCCTCTTTCGTTTCAGCGTAAACAATACTATCTAGCGCTATCTGCCCGTTTCCCACACTGCCACGTTCTTGTCGTTTAGTCCTCATTGTTTTCACCGTTGTGTCTCTCCTCCCAGTTCTCATCTGTATTTCCCAGCCTTTACTCTTACCTCTCCATCTGCACGTTAAGTCCGCTCGTTCTCTTGCGTTTCGAGGCCTAAAACTGTTCACCTAGAATTCTTTGAATCTCCTGCGTCTTCTCACACACCTTGTCAACCACTGTTTCACTACCTCGCGTAAC
Source organism: Gryllus bimaculatus (assembly GCA_017312745.1). Lineage (NCBI taxonomy): Eukaryota > Metazoa > Arthropoda > Insecta > Orthoptera > Gryllidae > Gryllus > Gryllus bimaculatus. The sequence continues at coordinate 10,515,133 of BOPP01000010.1, read as the reverse complement.
CTGCTCTACACAACCTCTTCAGTTCTACTGATACACATTTCTCGATCATGACTGTTCTTGCCGGTATTACGTGAGATATTGAAAATTAAAGTATGTGGTTCAAGTTAACTTCGCTCTTCTTTGTTTCAGCATAGTCTCCACTGTCTTGCGTTACCTGCCCGTTCACCACACTGTCACCTTCCTGTCGTTTAGTCTTCCCTGTCTCCATCATTGTGTTTCTCGTTCCAGTCCTCATCTTTATTTCTCAGCCTTCAGTCTTTCCTCTCCATCTGCACGTAAACTCCAGTCGTTCTCTTCCGTTTCGAAGCCTAAACCTTTTGCGAGAACTGTTCGTCGAGAGTTCGTTGTGACTCTTGCGTCTTCTCGCATCTTGCCTTCATCGTCTGATCATCCTTCTCTGTCCTTGTCATTATTCAGCTCCTGCCGTTCCGATTTATTAGTTATGTTATTCAGGTGTTTCGGACTCCATGTTTTTCTCACCTCCTGCTTATTTATTTTCTTGATTTGTTCGGCTCTGTTGTTCTGGTCCTCATCTTACATGCTATCTCGTGTTCTAGGCCGAGAAAAATGAAAACCCCCAATTTTCACGTGTTAATAAATCGTATATGCATTATAATATTGAAGCATAAAACGCGTAATAACATTAAGTAATTACGTTACATTCAAGTAAGTGATTTGCAAATTCATATCACTTCTTATTTGCTTTCAACATTCATCACGAATATCCGAATTAGATATTTCCGTAGATTATATTCTGATCTCTTTTAATATCACGGCAAATATCTTTACACTTTATTTCTATTCACTCTTTCTGAACAGGAGGCTTCATCTGTATGTTTTCTTCATTATCTCAATTTCTAATTATCATTCCATTGTTCTTTATAATTATCTTCCAGTTTCTTAAGGTAATTTTCCGGTCATAAAAGAACGACGCTTGGGCGAAAGTTGTTTACTTTTTCTGTAGTATAGAATTCATGCCGCCAATTTAAATGTATTTCATGAAATACAACCCAGTTCAGTAAAATAAATGTCTTCTAGTGATCGAATATCCATTTGAATTTTTTTAAAATTTTCATCGTGTTTGTTTTCTTGCATCTGAATTATATTATTTGAGTTTAACGACGATTCAGACAACTTAGATGTCGAAGTAATCTAAAATGTATGAAATTGTAATAGTTTTGGAAGTGTTTTACAGAGAAACTTCGTCCGAATGCCAAGCTTTCTTCAGTGTATTTAAACGCAAATGGTTTCAGGTCCTTTCTTTATTTCCATGTTATCTCTGATACGATATGCATTTGTATTTTGTCATCGCTTCCTTGTTTAGTCCCGTTTTAAAAGATCCATTACGTGAATGCATAATGTATGGACACCACCGTCCCCCTTTGCATATTACAATTTACATTACATTGATATTCATGACCTTCAAAAGAAATACGGATTCTTATTCCATCGGAAAGTACCTTCTTTCCATCTGCTTATCCACAGTTTTAAAGTACTGGAGAAACGCGATCTTTTGCTTAGACGAAGAAAATTTAGCATTTGCAGAGCTAATCATGGGTGTCAAGACACTCAACAAGATCATCAATTGGTACTTACAGTATTGTTCACAAACAAGCTGGATGAGTTTTCATTATTTGATTAGTATGTGGAATCTCAAAAATATTAATGTAAATAAGATACACATCTAAACATAAAAAAGTAATTAATTGCTGGAGCAATAATATTTAAGATTTTTCGGCCATAATTCTGTGACTTTACATGTCTGAAGAATTTTTATAGCGATTTAGCATTACTTCCTACATATTAAGTATTTAAGAAGATCTAATATACAATAGGAAACGTATAATAAAAATGTTATACTACGTAGATATTATTCCCCCCTCTTTTTGGGAATGGTACTCGGCGTAGGTAACGATGCATTTAAAAAATATATTTTGACTTAAAAGAAAGAAAGTGTGTTGCCTGATAAGACGTAGATTCTGCTAATTAATCTATGTTTATTTATTAGCTAAATATATCAGGAGCTAGGTAATGTAGTTATTACTCACGCGGAGTTCACAGTAGACAGCTCTTTTTTGTCATGTTGGTGGATTACAATTTTATGTCCCGATTAATCAGAAGCTGTATGGTACAATTGCCTGAAAATCCAATAAAACGTTCTAGGATGCCAAAGTAAACACTCCACAGAAGCTTTCACGTACTCGTAAAGAAATAATTTTTCGTGTATGTTAAGAAAATAAATTAAGTGAAAGTATAACATCCAAATTACTTGCAGGACGTGCCTTTCTAGATGAGTACATTTGGTGGTAAACCTTTTTTTAAGACAGTCATGAAAGAGAAAGAGACTGAGAACTACTGATTTAAAATTGGTGCAATCACGTTTCTTGAAATTAAATCAATATCTTTTAAATATGTTATAACTTGTCCGCAAAAGGGCGTTAAATTCGTTATTATTAAAACAATACATAAGTGTTCTATATAAGGAAGTAAGTTGATACAAATATTAGTAATTTACTTTGGATTTTACGTGTAATTATTTAGCACCATTAGCCAATAAACTTCACTGAGAAATTGCATTAACATACGTGCATCACATCCGTATATATAACACCCGTATATCAAGCATTTAGATACAATAGAAACCACGTTTAATATCCAGCATTACATAGTTAGCAAGTTTAGAGGATTGTTTTGGTATTGCTTACCGCCGGCACTGGCAGAGATAATGCACTTTTTGCCTTTAGGACTATAATGATAATGATGATGGTGGTGATGATGACGATGGTGGTGATGATCACGATGGTGGTGATGATGACGATGGCAGTGATGATGACGATGGCGGTGATGATGACAAAGGCGGTGATGATGACGATGGCGGTGATGATGACGATGGCGGTGGTGATGACGATGGCGGTGGTGATGACGATGGCGGTGGTGATGACGATGGCGGTGGTGATGATGATGATGATGACGATGTAGGTGATGATGATGATGATGACAATGGCGGTGATGATGATGATGATGATGACGATGGCGGTGATGATGATGATGATGATGACGATGGCGGTGATGATGATGATGATGACGATGGCGGTGATGATGATGATGACGATGGCGGTGATGATGATGACGATGGCGGTGATGATGACGATGGTGATGGTGGTGACGGTGATGGTGGTGGTGACGGTGATGGTGGTGGTGACGGTGATGGTGGACCGTCGTGGAACAGCGGTGCGTGTTCTGGCAGAGCAGCTGCGGGCGCGATCCGAGCGGCGCGGGCGATGCTGTTGGCGCGCCTCATTAGCGCGTGAGGACTTCATTATCCACCGCGAATGGACGCGCTGCGCGGAATGCTGTTTACCGCGCGTTGTGGACTAATATCCGCCACTTCCTAACATATTCAGAGCGCGGCGGGCGGCGCGCGCGGCCAATTGCGGTGCACTTGATCCGCGGTGCTCTGCATTCGCCTCGTGACCGCCCCTGGCTCTAATTCTCCCGCCGGGGATGCGTGTGTTACGAGTACATTTGGGTTCGAAGGTTATGGCACTGCAAGTGAAACTTGCAGACCTCTAGGTCTCGGTTCGAGTCCCGGCGGTAAGGATTTTGGGCACCGGCTAAGTAGCTGGGTTGTCGTCGCTGTTTGGATGTGAATTCTACAGACTGATGAGTTTGATGGATTCTTCTGTTCAATGTCGGATCACTTCCGTAAACAATTACTACTGAAAACAACATATTTATTCTCCTCATTTAGTTTTTTAATTAATGTCTTGTAAGTTTTTAATATATTAGTCGTTTTCGTGTGCAATATGCGCAGTATTAAAAATATTAAAAACAAGATTTTTTTTCATAATGACTCCGTTTTTCTTTAAACGTTTTGTACGCATAGTGCTAAATGCACTGGATGACATACATAAACCCATATTGATATGACGTTATATTTAAAAAAGTTACACAAATATATTTTTATATATCTTTCACGTTATTTATATTTATGTTATAGGTTCTTTTATACCAATAATAAATTGCATTTTCGAGCATAGGCACATTAAATTATATCTTATGAAGTTTTCTGTGACACTCAAACGTTTGTTTTGAAAATGAGCTGAACATTTTTCATTTCCAGAACGCCCAAATGATATTTTCTCACTAACAACTTCAAATTTTTCAATTGAAATTTGCATATAAAAACAGGCTATTTTCTAGATCCATCAGTCTGGATCGCTCACCATAGCAGAATCAAACCAAACTAGTACCAGTATTTTTAACTATTTTATTATTAATTTATTACTTTCCAATTTATTATTATTATTATTATTATTATTATTATTATTATTATTATTGGCCGGGCCAGCTTGGGGGACCACTTTAAATTATTTTTTGTATTTCGTAAAGTTATATGTCTATTGTACTATTTGTGAGTCCAAAAACAGATAGTGTGAAAAAATGTAATATACAAGGTGTGATAAGAAAGTAGTTGGACTGATTTTCGGTAGGCCAAACAAGTCCACGAAAGGGACCATGGTTAGGTGGGTCAGCGGGGTCCCTCACAAATAGAACGCGACCCTTTGCAATAGCCTGCGCGCATTTGAAAAGTGAGTACACTGTTTCCTATGAACCACTGTTAAAAACTATCGTCACTCTCAGCATGGAATCTCGAGCTGCGCTACAGCAGTGAATTTTTTGCTTCTCACTTGAAAAAAAACACGACGGGAACCTTTGATATCATTAAGCAGACCTAGGGGGAGCCCCTCATGAGCTACTCGAGGGAGTTTTAAGACACATAAGTTGTTCAAAAAGGGAAGGAAGCTCATCAAAAATGATCCATGCGCCAGTCGCACATCACGAAACTGTGACAAAAGTGAAACAACGTCTGGACTCTGATCGCTTGTGGTGGTTTTTGATAATCGCGATGTCATTAACAAGGGGTTTGTTCCCCCCGGGCAAACCGTGAATGCACAGCTTTACGCGGAAGTGCTCGATCGCTTGCGAAAGCGAGTTAACCGCGTGCGACCAGGCATCGCCCGTTCCTGGAAGTTTCACCGGGCCACATTGCGCTGTTGGCACGGGAACGGCTGGCCCAGAGAGGAGTTGTCATATCGCCTCTCCCCTCCTACAGCCCAGACGTGGCTCCGCCTGACTTTTCCCTCTTCCCCTCCTGATACGGCCCATGAAGTGGAAATTTTTCGACTATATCGAAGACGTCCATGCGTCAGTAACAAGGATCCTCAACAGCATTCCGGCCAGTGACTTCTAGAACGCATTCGCATATTGGCAGACGCGTTGTACTCGGTATATCGAAGCACAAGGGTCCCACTTGGAATATTAGTAAGAATTTGTACAGATATGTGCAATAAATTATTTTTAATAAATTCAGTCATATTACTTTTTGATCCGACTGTGTATATAGAGATAGACAAAGCGATGTACGAGAGGCGCGAAGGTTCTATTCACTGAAACTGTCCTCAGAGGAGCGAAAGGCACTTGTTTGTATTTTAGGCGCCAATAGATGGCACATGGAGAGAGGATGGGGCAAAACCGAAAAGTCAGCCAAAAGTTAAGAGAATAGGAAACTACATCATACGAGAAAGTCTGTGTCATTCTCATGAAGAACTGTGGGGTAATATCCTATCTAGCAGTAAACACACCTATAGGGTATCATGCCGATTGTTACTTATACATTGTAGAACACCGCATCTTTCTCTTAAAGATGTTAAAGAAGGGATGATGATTCTCATCACAGATAATACCAAAATGTCTTAGTTTAAAACCTTATTTCTAATGGTTTGCTTTATATCATATCAACATTGAGTAATTAACAGTGTGTCTTCTTTTGTTTCAGGTAAACCAGTGTTCCTTTGAAGACTCATCTATGTACATGTGAAAAATATGTATTATTAGCTTCCGGAAAGTAAGTGCACAAAAAAATTTTAAAAATACTTTTTTTTAATTGATTCCCCATTATGGACTGTTATTATAGAAAACTGATGACATTGACTGAAAATTACTTTGTAACGTGTATCCGATGGCCGTTCCTGTGCAAGTGGCTGACTTTCCACGAATTGCTTTGTGTGAGTGGTTTGTTGCAGTTGATATCGACATGTCGATGATTTGACGTCATATAAAATGAAGTAGGTGTGTCGTTAGAGAAGGTCAATTTAGGTAATGTGTTTCATCAATTCTGCACAAGTTGTTACCGCTGGTTAGGTTCAGCTGCGAACGAAGCGAAGCCAAATAGGACAGTGGTTTTCAAAGATGCGTTATCGACTGTAAACTGACATAATGGCTTAAATCATTTAAATCGCATTAATAATTACTCAAAAAACGATTTATTTTGCTTAAGAGTAAAGTACTCGTAACTTACGCAAATGTAATATCATTCTGAAATCTAATGTGTGGGGGATGGTATCACACGTATTTTTGTTCTGTAACTTTGGAATTTAAAATTTCTATAAACATTTTGAAAGGTACGGACTCAATCGCCCAGCAACCTATCTCGGACACATCAATCGTGTATAATTCTAAGGTGAGAATTTTTTTTACAAGTAAAAGGCGGACGAAAAAAAAATCGAGAAAAAGTACAAATTGAATAACTGTAACATTTGATTAATTCAAACAAAAATACCCTAATTATGCTTACGTCCCTTTTGAGTATTTAAATAAAAAAGTATTTTGCCACTTATTTTCCTCCAACTCAATTATTTTCCAACATTTTTACGCTGTCTGCGAAACTACTTTTTTTCCGCGGTACGAGTTGAAACTCCGCTGAATATGGCGGGAATCTCGCCGGTCTGAAACCTAATCGTGCTTTTCCGAACTGTACCATCGCACGGAAGCGTTACTGTTTGGTGAGGCATCTCTTAATATTGATATTACAGATTAGTTTTAAAATATCGAAAAGGAGGACACTTTTCGAGGAACGACAGGAGCTATAAAAGGAGGACTGTTCTCCCTAAAGGAGGACGATTTATCAGCTTAATAATTCAGAAAATGGTGCTAGGACCAGGAAACGTTGTTGAGGACTTTAACGCTTCCAGTTATGTTTCTCAAGCTGCAAAATCTTACATGTCCCATAAGATATCGCATAAGATTTTACTGTTGTTTACATGAAACACACTACATTGAACATGTCGTCCTCATTGAAATTCATAATCAGTTGCTTCACTGAGAACCATATTGATTAATTACACTGGCCTAAAAAAATATTTTTTGTGTAACAAGAACCAAACACTCTTTTCTGGAAGATAATTTGCCTCTCAATTGAGGTGTAATGTCAGAATTTCTGTATCGGCCTAGCTTTCACGTGATGATCATTGTATGCAAATGCGTATGTCTCCCTACGTATTATATGTAATCTGACAAAATGTCACTCTCTAATAACTGCAGATGCAAATGTATACATTAACTACAACAACGTAAGTGTAATGAAATCAGAAAAACTTGATAAAAACTGACAAATTTGATTTTGAGCTGTCTCCAGCAGTGATGTCTTGTTTCTTCATTTCCAATTTTCAGAGTACTGCGCGTTAAATTCTCACTATCTGAACATATGACCACACTGTGCTGATGTAGCAATAAAAGCGATAAAATAATTGTTGACCATATATGCAGCTATAAGGTGAATTTTTTATTAAGTATTTCTACGAGAATTATTATGAAGGTGAGATTGCGTGTTGTCAAGCAGTTTTGAGAAGAGTTTTGGAAGAGTTGGCACAAATATTAGTTGATTTTCAAATGCGATATAATTACTATAATTTTATAAAAACGCTACAAATAATATGAGAATATTTGTAATGTGGTACCAATATCTTTGCTTTTACTATGTTGTTAACTTTGTCATTTTTTGGTTGCATCTTATATTCATTCTAAAATAACATAGCGCTCTTCAAAATTCGTATCACATATCAACCCGATTATAAAGTTCAGCATGCGGCAGTCTTCCATTACTTAACGCATCGCTGAAGCAAAGAAAATATTTTAAAAAGATTAAAAAACGAATAACGTACCCTTTCAGCCAATAATGGATTTTTCGTTCCAAGATTGGTAGCATTGGAAACTCCGATGACATCCCATCTTCCCACACTCAGCCTCCGCCATCGCATCGTCTCGCTCTATTCTGCCACCGCCACTTTCACTTCTGTTGCACCCATCGCCACCGCATTTGTCACACCACCGTACTTACTCCCCCACTGTCACTGTTTTCATGGCGCCTTCTATGCTAACCCTACAGCACCATCGCCAAAACGTCTACCGGTCTTACCACAATCGCAGCCTAAAGACGGCTTCACACCTTCGGCATTCGCCGAGTAGCGAGCTACTGCTCGCCCAATTCCAAGCAGCTGATTTATTCAGCGAATGTTCGCTCCCTTTGATTTGTTTTAAAGACCGACACGCGGTGGGTAGGGTGAATACCGAATGTTCGGATCTCGGCGAATAGCAAGCAATCCGTCCACACTGCTCGGGATTCGCCGAATACCGCATGTTTGGAGTCGCCTTTTTCCAATACTACACCACCAGTATTACCGACCACCACGACCACGACCACCATCACCACCACGACCACCATCACCACCACGACCACAATCACCACCACGACCACCATCACAACCACGACCACCATCACCACGAGTCAGCGCTACCGCTGTCCTTTCCCTTTTTCCCCAACGTCTGCGTCGACGTTTGCGCCTTCGCCGCCGCCGCCGCCGCCGTCGTTTCTCTGTTTATCGATTGATGTCCTCGGGGAGGCAGCAGGATTCCGTCTCTGGGCTCTTCCGTCTCTCCTCGAACACCCTCCTGCGGCTTTTGCAGGGTGTTCGAGGCCTGACCACGGAGTTGGTCGGCTACACCTCAAAACTTCGAAACATGAAGCACCACAAACTCAAGACAAAGGTCTCTCCTGAAATGACTAAATGTTGAATCATAACTTGTATTTGCATAAAAAGGATGAGCCGAACGGAAGACCGCGATTGTTAAGACCAGTAGTGCTGTAGCGATCTCGGACTGAAGGATTGCGGGTTCGAATCCCGCTTCGGGCATGGTTATATTTGTGTCCGTCCTTTCACCCCCCTAGCATCACCATAGCACGTCATCTTAATAGTTGCCGTAACGTTAAATTCAATAAGTGATCGCTTATGACCTAGATGTTGATGCGACCTTAAATAACAAAAAATGATAAACTAGGGGTACTTGAATAGCACATGCTTTCTGGTAATATCTTTAACCATTACCTTATATTACGATAGTAGTTGAACCCGCGGAAACATTTTGCACATTTCCAGCTATGTACGGGGTCGGCATCGGGTTTCATGTGGTTCTCGCTGCATGCCTCTGCGTGTTTACCCAACCCTGCAAAAATATTTATTGTGATTGGTATTTGAATACGAGCGCGTATATATGCTGTATTAAAATCCAGCCGCGCTCATTATGTTATTTGGCACCATCTCATCGACAATAAGAATATCTTCAATTTTTTTAAATTCAAATATTGAAATAAAAATTATGGTTGTGCAATAAAATTCATTGTCTTGGTTTCTATAATTACAAAGAGTTTAAAACAAAAAAAATGGAACACTTTTTGAGCAAAATTGTTTGAAGTATTAGTGAAAATTGTCCTATCTACTCAAAATTAAGCAAAACTATTTATATTTACAAAAAATATGTTTATGATTTAAAGATCTAATATTGTAGATTATATTTCATTCAGAAAGAAGTTTTTAGTTTCAATAATAAAAGTTTAGGAAGTTTAGCTTCGAATTTGTTTTTTCGGAATGTCAGAAGTTTTAATTAAAATATGACATATATCGTATTTTAAGCGTTCTTTGCTGTATTTCAGCATTTAAAGAAAACGGTTTTATATATTTTGGGAACATTTTTTACTGACTTTATTCATGTGAAGTACTCGAAATTAAGACCCTCTTATGTTTTGAATTCTTAGAGACTGAAGTTCTGCCCGAACAATGAAGGAGTACGTACATTGGTGGAAATCCTGAGCATGGTTTAAGTGTTGGTGTAGTTCTCGGTTATACAGTGAGATGGACAGCCAGACAGAAGTACTGTTTGAAGAAAACAACTTTTTTTTCAGTGGTAACTCTGAAACGTCGAAAATTTTGAGATACATTTTCAGCATTTCTTCCCACTTTCTAGAATGCGTATTCGAGAAAGTTAAAAAACACTTATGTAACAACACATTAGAACAGATGCATTAATAAAATTTGTACTTAAAATTAATCAAAATATTTCCATACCTAATAAATAATTCTTGCAAACTCATATTTTGTACTTGAGTTTATAATATGACCATTCTCCCTATTCTTTCACTGAAAATCTGTTTATGTTGGAAACCTCGTACGCCTATGAATCTTTCTATAAATATATTTGGGGCTTTATATTTGCTGCAATCGGATAGGCCACGGCGGAAAAGCTGTGGGGTGGCGATTATAAAGGGAGGTGGCTCTCCAATGATTATGAGAGAGGCAGGACGTGTTTGGATGTGAAGAGACCCCGGCTAGAACATTACACGCAGCGATCGGCGGAGAACTGCATAGAAAGGAAAGCCAGGGTGTTGCGGAGGGAAGCGGGGCCACCCGGTCGGCGTGGATGGACCGTATCAGCTAACAGCGCAACGCGAGTCGATGGCCTTATCGGCGAGGATTCGGCGGAGCGGTGGTGGCCAGCGGGCGAGGAAACGAGAGGCGGGGCGAAGGGCTCTGGCGAACGGCTGGGCCGCCACCGACCGCAGCCTCGCTGGTCGCGAGCGCGGC
>BOPP01000010.1:10481034-10499239 GCA_017312745.1 Gryllus bimaculatus | reverse complement strand
GGACCGTGGGGGCGGGGCCGGGAGAGCGCCCCCCGAGAGAAAGCAGGCGCCCGGCCGCGTTCCCTGCCAGCGCTTAGGCAAGTGCACTGTTTTATGAATATCACCACCGCCAAGCCCGTTTCTTCTTCTTCAACGGCCTTCCGCCGCCTCTTCGTACGACTCACTTAATTAATTCTTTTTCTTCTTCCTCTACGTCTTGTTACTTCTGCACCGAGAACAGGAGTGTCTTTTTTTTCTTTTTTCCTTTCTTTTGTTCTTTTGCGGGAGCGTGAGGCTGTGGCCTCGTGAAATATTTTTTACGCTTCCTCGTGCGTATGAAGTTGGTGATGGCGTTGTAAGAAAACTCCATCGAAATGCGGAGGAAGATTCAGGAAATTGCGTTTGAGTGCTGCCATGAAAGGTCTCTCAGGTTTTACGGCAACATCGCAGAGTCTTTTGCTCTTTTGAACGGAGTGACTTGCTAGATTTATACGTTCATATAAAAAATGAGAACACTGCGATTGTTTGAGTGGTTAAAGGTATGTGATTTATCCCCTTGTTTTGAAGAATTACGGTGTCAAATTTATTTTATTTTTTTTGACAAGTGATTCTATTAAATATAATTTTCATCAATTTTTAGTAAAAGAAAAGTGCCGTATTTGCTATCTATACATGTTACTGACTTATTGGAAGTATTTAGTAACCTGTGAGAATATGATTTCTTTTAGATTTACTTGAACTCAAAAATTAAGTATTTACAACAAATGTAAGTGTTCTAACTGAACAAAAATGTGTACTGTGAAAGTGAGCAGTGCAAATCAATGAAGAATTTCTCATCAGTTTCCTATTTGTATCTTACACGAAGAGCTGAAAAATATCAATTTTCATTTCGAAACAGTGTATTATGTGTTATGTAAAAGAATGTTTCATGTATTACATGCTATGAATTAAAACTCAAATTAATGCAATTACACATTTTTATTACATTGGTTAGTCTAGTTCAAGTGAAATTAATTTTCCTCGCTATAAGTGTGCAAGGTTGTTCAGTATTTAAATACCTGTATTTGAAATATGTATTTTAAATATATTTTGTATTAGAAAAACTGTATTTTGAGCTTTGGAGCATGTGTTTTCGAGATACTTAAATATTATATTATAATATACTTTATGTATATATAAGTACATAAAGTAGGTGTATTTAAAAAATAAGAACTTAAAATAATTTAAATGCAGATGAAGAAAAATATAGTTGAACGAGGATAGTTTCATTCTTTTTGATTCCGCTAGTGAATGCACCTCATTGAAGCAAAAATAAAAGCTCCTTTAAGCTGTTGAATTTGGATTCTCTTGATTTAAAAAAATCTAAATCATTAAAAATGCTGGACAATTATCCAACAATAAAAAATCGTTTATTCTCCATAACATTAGCTATGTTCATGCACGCCAGTTGAATGACTGTTATTTTGGCGGTTTTATACATTCGCCAACTAGAGGTTTATTTTTTGTTGATTTGTTTGAAAAAGTACTCGTTTTAAAAGAATATATTTCTTTGTGTTAAACATATATTTGATATTTTATATTTTAAAAGATGTATACATATTGTTACAATACACTAGAATAGTTATTGTTCAGAAATGGGGTTTTAATATTCTAGTTCCAGCATTTTATTATGAGAGAGTAAAAGTAGATTTTCTGTAGTCATAAATCTGATATCTATATATTTCTCTAACATCCCGTTCATGTTCTATAAATACATTTGTCATATTTTCTTTGGTGTACGATCACTTTCTGCACTAACTCTATTGTGTTTTGTTTGTTGCTGCACCTCGAATCTCCCACACTTTCGTGGGTTTCCTTCCACAAGTGGGAGATGTACCATTTGAAATGCTGGTTCAGCGTATTGCTGACCCTGAGGGACTCTTCTTTGTGGTGGAACTTGGTTTCGGTTGGGCCCCCAGCTACGAAATTGCAAACGAGATAGCTGACCAGACCGCAAAGTTCGCCACGAGGAAGTCAGAGATAGTCATCCCTACGATTCCTGCGCGCGATACCAAGTTTTAAATAAAACATTCCTTCTTAGTGCATGCAAATAGTTTCGTTACTTGGTTTTTACCCTCAAGAGTGTCATAAAATCTTGGGTTTCCTCACCTTGTAGTTCTAGGTACATGAATATAACTCTGATAATGATACTTCTCGCACGAATATCCTCTCTGCAGTGACCCAGCTCCTGTATGCGATGTATGTGGAACAGACTTTACCGTGGTGAATGTGCTCATACCCAGTGATAAGTTAGAGAGCCGCTAAAGAAATTGAATTCTCACCTTTTTTGAAGAGATATTTGGTAATGAGGAAATCGCCTCTCGCCAAACTTTGTAGGTTCCTATGGCGATAATGGAATGATTAACCCCATCTGAGAGAGAGTGGAATTATCCTAATTTACGAGTTTTTTATTTTCCAAATTTTAATAGTGTTCTCCTGCGATTTGTGCATTCTGATATTTCATTTTGCCTCTATTTAGACATGATTGTACTTTGTTGTGTTTTAAACTCATTCAATTTTAAGATTTTATCTGCACGTTCCTAGATATAGTCGGTTCATAGGATAATTTGACCTGGTCTTACCTTACAATTTGAATACCCCTACATCTTAATCATCATCATCATAATCATCATCATCATCATCATCATCATCATCACAGCCTCTAAGGATTGGGTTGAGCAAGATGGAGAAGAGTAGATCGAACATTTTTTGTGGCACGTTGTATAGCCTTCTTCAGTGTTCGTCTGTAAGAGGGACTCCACGTAAATTATCAATCAATGCGATCGACCATCGTATCCGATCTCAAACTCTTGAAACAAATTTCGGGCACTGAATCGCGTGTTCTTCCGATCTCGGTCGCCTTCGTTCAATAAGTTTCTGACGTTGGTGGGCCTGGTTAATCGCGTTATTATACTGAAATAAGTTGAAAAAAGCTTTCTTTGGAGTAAGTTTTCTGAATGCATCTTCGGGACGAAAGTTGAGATCAGAATTATTCGATTTATGAATGCTACGTGTACTGTTGGTCGGGGTGCTTCTTAAACTTCGAGCCGACGTTTGGTTTCAAACGCAGTTGCTGCCTCAAGCATCCCTCAGTCTGCTCAGCTCAGAATTCTCTGAACCCCCCCTCCTCTCCCCCCCAAGGTCTCAAACGCCTCGCCTGCGCTTCCGGCGACGGCAGCGCGGCGGTGGCGCCTTTGGCAACGTTCACCACCACCGCAGCTCCCTTGCTCTGCTCCAGAACTGTGGCTCGCAAAGTTCGCGTCGGCGGAGGCGGTGACTTCTCCCGACCCAATCTGCCACGCGCGCACTGCGTTGCGAACTCTTGCAGGCGGCGTCTTCTCAGTTTTCCATTTTTTAACTGTTTCTCGGATTTCTTTCGACAAGTACTTAGCTTCAGACTTTTCGCTCTATTCCAAAATCTGTCAATGTTCATCCAAGAATTCTACAACTATTAGCGTCTATTATATGGCTTACGAAATTGAACTATAGATTATTAGAATAGGAAACTAGAAATCGATAATCATGTTCGATTTCAGGTGAGAGGGACCCAGTTTTGGATGGTATGGATTTGCAGCTCAGATTTAGCCAAACCTAACATGACTAACCTTAGTGTAACCAAATGCACTCTTCCTCATCTTTTAAAGATATCTGGTAGTGACTCATAAGCAAATAAAACTAGAAGAACATGATCTCGACTTATGAATTTAGAACTAAAAGACAATAGTTTATTTTGAGTGTTTATTGGAAAATACACATTATTTCCGGATCGCCATTAGAATAATTACGGGGATCGTATTGCGATTGTTATAATACTTTCTGGGTATGACAAGTGTTGTCCCTCATAAAATTCGAAATGATTTTAATACATCACTTGTTTGTAAAGATAACTTGTAATCGCTATATATCCAAGCGTAAATGTATATTGCTGAAGAATCCCTGTTGAAACATTTTGCATGGCACGGCACAGCCTCCTGGGTGTTGTAAGCAAAGAAAAACTGCAAGCGGCTGAAGGTCGTTGCTGCGGACGGCAGTGGACATATTGGCAGAGGGGCAGGACGGGGTGTGCGAGGTTGGGGGGACAAGAAGGACTGCGGAAGGAACGGAGAGGGACGGATGATGGGTGTAGGGGCAGAGGTAGTGGATGGAGAGGGCGGAGGAGGGATAGAGGCGGAGGAGGGGCGGAGGTGAGACGAGAAGGGGATGGATGGGGGAGGGGGAAGGGTGGAGGCGCTGGCGGTGAGGCGAGGACGATGGAGCGAATGGTGGATGGGGAGGGGAAGGACGGGAGAGAATGGTGTGGGGAGGTGGAAGGACGGGGAGAGATGTGGAGTGGGGAGGAAGACGGGGAGAGGAATGTGATGGGAGGATAGGTCGGGGAGAGAATGGTGGAATGGGGAGGGGAAGGAACTGGGGAGAGAATGGTGGATGGGGAGGGGAAGGACTGCTGGGAGAGAATGCGTGGATGGGGCGGGGAAGGACGGGAGGAGGAGCGGAGGATGGGGAGGACGGAGCGAGGGAGGGGCGGAGGAAGGGAGGGCGAGTGAGGCATGCGGCGCAACGCAGGAGCGTCGGCCGTCACCCGCAGCAGCCTCGTATTTCTCCGGTCATCGCTCGCTCCGCCTCTAAATAATTACTCTTCAATATCGATTCGGCTTTTTTTACAGGCCACGCGCGAGATCTCGACCAGATTTACGCCGCTGAAGCGAGCGCCACCGGCGGATGGCAGGGGATGGGTACGGGAGGGCTGAGGGGAGGCGTCTCAATCCGAGGAATTTCTAAGGCGTCTTCTATTCACCTTACATTCCTTTGATGAACGACGATGAGAAAAGTCAGGAAAACGTCGGCCCCCTGGAGCTGGGAAAATCAAATTTAACTAATGCAGTTTCTTAGAAAGACTAGCTATTCGTACACATAGAATCGAATTAATAGTGAAGTGCTAGGTTATTTATACTATCGCTTTCATCAATCACACTATTTCTTTCTCGCCCATTACGTAATAAATATAATAGATAAAGAGTAGTAATGCAGAAGCAAAAATTACTATTATTGAATAGAAAAAATCATTTTGTAGATCTCTGATATCTACAAAGTGCAGCATATTTGTATCTGTTTTTGCATCTATTTTTGTACTTTGTATAGAAAGTTTTACGTTTTGTAGGTCCTTGATACGATATATTTATTTACGGCCAAATGTCTTTTTGTTCGTGATCAACCGTTCAGACGATTTTCTTCATAGCTGACATACCTCTATTGATATGTACGAATCCAAGACCCTACGAATTTGAAACGAATATTTTGATTTTGGGTATACCTTACACTATTCATTATCCAAATTTTCATCAAAATGGCTTAAAATATGTCTATTAAAGTTTACTTGGAAATAAGCATACAAAATGTACTGAAACAATTGATGCAGATTTCATTTTCGTTGAATTCTTAGAATTTTTAGAAATTGCAAAAGTTAAAACTTACGTCGTCTTCGTACAACTTCAGTACTGAACAGAGGGATTAGTTTTCTTAATAAAATATGTTTTTTCCAAATATCACTTGATGATCATAACATACGAGCTTATCCAGCAAGTATCAAGTCGATCGAAATGACTAGTTTTAATTATGATTGCGTACTGTTGAATCTCATGGAGATGAAATGATGTATCAGTGAAATATCTGAGTTTGGTTTCATTACCAGACAAGCGTGGACCTCTCCTGCAAATATCCTCTCATATGAGGCAGGTTCACTCTATCTCGTTTTCAATAAACCTCTTGCAGTATTCAAGGTTGATCACACACTCGACGCTCTTTGAACTTTGGTATTATGATTATTTATATACGTTTACTCGGAATATACAGGAAGTTTCGTAAACAAGAATAGTTATTATTGTGTATTCATTGGTCGTTCAACTGAACCTTAAATGAAATGCACTGTAACATAAAAAAATAATATCCCTTATATGAATTGTCCGTCTGTGAACAATGCAGAGGTAGAATTTTCACGAAAACTGATATTTTCCAATCTATCTGACAGATGTCGTGGCCCCTTGAATTTCAAAGTTTATTTTGTTTTTTGGGGAGTTACATGAATCCTTAAAGTTTTCAAGCTTATCTCCAAACAATACCTCCGATTTTTTTTCTCGTATAGAGCAAAAACGCATATAAAATCGGTCATGTCTACTTTTCGTTGATTTTCTTTATTTTGACAACACGCAAAAGTTTAAAATTGCAAAACTAAAATTCTAATGATTGTGTTTTTTGCCTTAATGAGAATTGTTCGTCAAAATTAAATCTTTAAATAAGGACATGCCTTTTTTGTGTAAATATGAGTTGTTTTGCATTTTTGCAATTGACAATTCATATTTCCCGCATAACTTTTGTTGAAAAGAACAACAAAATACGGTATCAATTGCAACCCCACAACACGAAAGTTTCAAATTCTCAGAACTACTTCTGATTGTTGGGCGATAATGTTTATCGCTGTATGGATTTCCGTTTTGGATTGGTCAAATTTTTGTGTATATCTTATCTTTAAAAGAATTAATTTTCGCATCCTCTACGATATTTAAAAAACCCATAAGTGATGGATAAGATGTATTAAAATGGACCGAAATTGCTGTTTTATAATTAAAGATAACTAGCACTAATAAGAGAAAGTACTTATTGTTCAACCACCTAGTTTTTTAAAATTTTATTAATCTTTTTTATTGTCAATATTACTATTATTACTATCACTATTATTATTATATTATTATTACTATCACTATTATCATTCGTGTTTGCTACTACTGATCACCCACCACATTTCTCTCTCCGAAGCCCAGTTGTATTATATCCTCGAGAGATCAATATGTGGAATTATGGGCATCAGCCTTTCGGCTGTATCACTGGGTTAAGGCACGCTTGTTAACTTTGAATATAAATTATGGGAGAATAGGTTGATATTTTTATTACTATTGCAGTTAATATTATTATTATTATTATTATTATTATTATTATTATTATTATTATTATTATTAATCATTCCGTGTGATCGATGCTTCAATAAAAGGTACCCTTGATAGCCAGTATGATAAACTTTTGTTTGAATATTTTTGTGTGTTTATAATTTTCAATTCATCTTTTCCTGCAAATCATGGGCACGTAGCATGTCTCATTGCAGTAAATGAAGTTGCTATTCAAAAAAATGTTTATTAACGCAATTCACTAAAACAGCCTCAGTAAAACATATGAAGGTAACATTATTTTTTTACTCTGCATCGCAATTAGTAGTATTGTTCATTGAAACGCGCTGGTTATGCGTTCTCTCACCGACTTGCTCTGAATGCTATTTTTGTACGGCAGGTGGGAAATAATTGAATTGACATTTCTAAAGAGTCTGCTTTTCATTCACGAGCTCTCAGTCGCTCGTTCTTTTTCACCTCTTCACGCTTCATAAGAAGAGCGCAAATTCGAAATAATTCCCTCTGAAAACTTGCGCGCGGCTCCCGTGACTCGGGGTGGGACGAGGCGCGCGGGCTAGCTCCTTGGGAAGGGCTCAAGAGGGGGCGAGGTGGGGTTAGAGCTCGTAGGAGGCGACCCGGAAACCTCGGAACAGCAGCATCGGGGCCTGCGATGGAACCTTTAAAATGCTTTCAGCGTAATGTGTTCCGCTACCGCTTCCCTTGCTTGCGGTCCTGCAGAAGTCGCCGAACCCGCCCACATAATACGCCGCCCCCTACTGCGGCCAACGCCTCCGGCGTTACTCTCGCCCACGTTGCGCCTGCCTCTCCCTTCTCTTCCCCACCCACAATTCCACACACCTTCCACCTGAGCTACAGTTGCTACGCCAATCGTTCCTTTCGGCCCCGTTACCCTCTCCGCCACCTCCACCAGTCCCGCCATCATTCAGACCCGCTGCCTCTTAGAAGACCCACTGTATCTTCCATCCCCACCTCCCCCTCCAGCCTTGCCATCTCCTTCCTCATCAGCCTCTCCACCCCGTCACACTTACTCTGCCGCATCTACCAGTCCCACTGCACCTTCTAGTCCCTTCGCATCTACCAGTCCCGTCGCATCTACCAGTCCCATCGCATCTAACATCCCCACCTCCCTCTCCAGCCCCACCATTCCTCCAGCCTTGCCATCTCCTGAATCCTCATCAGCCTCTCCATCCCCGTCATACTTACTAACTCTGCCGCATCTACCAGTCCCACTGCACCTTCTAGTCCCATCGCATCTACCAGTCCCATCGCATCTACCAGTCCGCATCGCATCTACGCAGTCCCATCGCATCTACCAGTCCGCATCGCATATCTACCAGTCGCCAGTCGCATCGTACCAGTCCCATCGCATCACCATCCCATCGCATCTACCAGCCCATCGCATCAACCAGTCCCAATCGCATCTTACCAGTCCCGCGCATCTACAGTCCCCGTCGCATTCTGACCAGTCCCCGTTCGCATCTACCAAGTCCCGTCGCACTCTACCAGTCCCCGTCGCATCTACAGTCCACGTCGCATCTACCAGTCCTCGCATCTACCAGTCCCGCCGCATCTACCAGTTCCCGTCGTCATCTACCAGTCCCCGTGCGCATCTACCATTCCCGTCGCAGTCTACCAGCCCGTCGAACTACCAGTCCCGTCGCATTACCATCCCGTCCTCTACCAGTCTCCCCCGTCGATCTCGCAGTCCCGTCCGCATCTACCAGTCCCGTCGCATCTACCAGTCCCATCTCACCTACCAGTCCCTCCGCACCTTCCAACCTTCAGTCCCGCGTACCTTCCTGCCAGCTCAGCGAAACTTTTGAACCCTGCCGCAATTTTTATCTCAGCCACACTTTCAATTCCCATCACATTTTCCATGCCGCGGCGCACAGTCTCATTTTCTGCATATCGTCACCACGTCCATCCACATCACTCTTGCCGTTGCCGCAAAGCTACTGCTGTTCTGCCTTCTGTGTAATACGAACGTATCCTTCGACACACACCACTATGGTTGTGGCTGCCATCCGGATTTCGCAGAAGACATCACTGTAAGGTAATATACGATTAAAGTAATAAACTCTGTAATAATCTAATGCAATAACCTCAGATTCACATACAGGGTGAAAATACCCTTCCAAATGGAAGGAAGCACTTACATTTCTCAGACAGAGGCTATTTTTGTGGGATATCGTACATGTAAATTCGCTTTACAATGCGTATTTTACTTACATTTACGCGAGTATTTTTCCTTTGTATAGATAACGTTTTAAATTATCGCTGTCGCATATTTGTTTTCTGTTGTACAAAATGGCTTCCATTTTCAGTTGTCGTCGATATTTTCAGTTAAAATAATAAACAATGAGTAAGTAGAATGTTGCCATTATTTTGTGATAACGATGAAATAATTTTACAGAAAGATTGAAGTCATTAATTAAGATCTCAATCTATTTTTAGTATATTGAGATATTTCATCGTCTTCCTTAATAATAAAAATAAACAATCACGTACGGGTTTACTGGACGGATCTTATGCAAAGTTTATTCATATCAATTTATGCATTGAATAGTATGATAAGTTATTAAAATTAAGTCATTAAATTAATGTTGAACAATTTTAGTACATTCTCAATTTGTCCGTTGTGAAACGTTTGTTTTAATCCTCAATGTCGTTACCTGTGTGTATTCACCGCTACCACACCTGTGCATTCAGTTTTCTAGGTGTAATTGTTACTTCCGTATACTTCATTACAACATCGTCATCTACTGTGCCGCTATTTTCACCAATGTCATCACGCGGAGAGATGGCTCAGTGCATCAACTGATGTCACTGCAGTGCCTCTGACCGGGAGGCCTTATGTTCGAGTCCTGACAGTGGCAAGATTTTCGACACTAATTTGTCAGCTGGGTTGAATTCAGCCGCTGTCAGAGAATTCTAGAGGCCAGCTGCTCTGATCAATAGTTTTCCGTGATCAACACCAGGCGAATGCCTGCAGTACTCTAACAAGCGGGTTATGGACCGCGCGCGATCTTTCCTTCCTCTTCCTTATTCTATCCTCGCCCCTTACACACACTTACCTAACTTGAACTACACCGCCACACATGCCGGGAGACCGGTTGGGAGCTTAGAGCTTGCCTCGACTGGGGCGGCGCCTTGCTGGTGGGAGGTGCCTGGTTGGGGGAAATTCTGTAGCCGAGGTTAGGTCGGTGCCGGATCTCGCCATCCAACGGGGGTAGACCACCACCGCCACCACTCCCTGCAAAGGGGGAAAACCACCACTTACTATCAAAAACATACACTACACTTACGGGAATAATGACTTCATTAGTGGACGCGCCCGGAATCACTAACAAGCAACCAACTAACCAACGCCATCATAGCGATTGCCAGGCGTCCGCGCTCTAATCGTCTACCCGAAATCTCGATCGTTGTTCCTCCTCATCCTCTGCAATCCCCGCCTTCCCTGTGCCTTCGCCACCGACCCTTTCCCTTCGCAAGGGATACGACACGACACTGGCGCCCTCGCACGTCGCGCTGCAGCCAGGAAATGGAGGCTCCTCGCGGCGAGCGCTCCTCGCGGTATGCGGCCGCAACGCGGTCGTGGCGTCTGCGAGCAGCGCTCGGAGTGAAGGCGACGCGGGGCGCGTAAATGTGACTGAGCAGCCGAACTAATCTGCCTACAGTGTTCCCATTTATTGTTGCTGGGCACAAAAGGCTTCATCTGGTTGGTAGGAGTGACTGAAACGCCCAAACATATGAATGAGTTACCTGTTACGCGGGTTAGAGCATAAGTCATGGCATTTTTGTGTGAGAATATGATCTCAGGTGGAAAATGTGAAGTATACACATGAAAGGACAGGGTATGAAGTAAGTGTATAGTTATTTAACGACACACCAAAGTTTTGTTTCTCATATTTAATATGGAGTTTGAAATGACAAGTGCTGGTTTCGTGTTCCAAAGCGTTCTAGGATATAACAGTTCACAACATTACAAAAGCATTAAATACCAGTTACGAAGGCCCGATTTGGTAGATGCTCGTGCAACATTGGTCATCATATTCAAAGGTCGTTAAATGCTTTGCTACTCACTGCTTGCTAGGCATTCTCTCAGAAACTCTCCTGTCCATCTCGCGACTGCCCGGTATGGAAGGACATTATTCCCAAGAGTTTACACCAATTCCCAGTGACATTCTCCGGCATTTCTCCTATAAAGAACAGCTATCTTTGTGTTTCAGCGCTGCTCGAAAGGGGTTACATTCTTCTCGCATGACGTCAGTCAGATAACTGATTTCAGGTGTGAACACGCGACAAATATAATTGTGTTCCAATAACATTTCTTTTAGAAAAAATGATGTCATGACATCCACCTAACCCTCATTTATACTTTTATGTATTTTTGTAAAATAGTTTACGATCACTTTCGCCCTTACTAAGTTCATTGAGTGTCTTGTTTAGGTGTTAAAAAACAAAAATATTTTATGTTTTATGGTGAGGTGAGACAAGGAATGTTGTTTGTGTATGGAGTTGTTTAGGTTAGAGGTAGTTTAAAAAATACGCATTGTGAGGGATATGTGAGGAGATTTGAATCGAGAAATTTAAAAATATCTTTCGCGAAACGAGATTTATTCTGTTAGTAATATTGACTTGTTGACCGATATGAAAAAAGAAGTGCTTGAATAAGTCGGAATAAAATAAAATTTAAAGCAGGCGTTTATTAAATAGTGTGTAATATAAAGCATTTGAAGTTCACGATATATTTGAATGTTAGGAATAAACCTAGGTGCGATAAGAAGTCAACGAACACCAAGAGTGTCAGAAAACAAGATAAACGAAACTGATTTAGAGAGCGGTAGTCTGCTTGGAGCGGAGCACGCGGCTCAAGAAATCCGCGAGAGTAAGAAGGAGAAAAGGCCCCTGACGGCGAAAACTGGAAATCATTTCACCTGCGTCATCGCACGTGCGTTGCTCGGCCTACTGCGAACAGGTAATTATACACTCGAGGGAAGGAACGACTTCAGAATCTCATCAAGCGCGAATAAAGTTCTCGTTGCGAGAGCTTTTACGGCGAACGCGCTGGAAACATTTTCTAGGGGGAGCGGGGGGGGGGATGGCGTCGACAGGCAGCAAAGACAAACAGGGGAGCGGACAATATTAGCCAGCGGAGGCAGGGGCACGGCTGCGGTGGGGGTGACAGAGAATCATTGAAGTCAGGTTGATTGCTAAAGGAGGAGAACAAACACGTTAGCAATAATGTGATGAAATCACGTGTGTGAAATTAGTGCACGCGAACGAGTGGAGGGGTGAGTGGATAGAAACGGGGTGAAGGGGAGAGAAAGAGAAAAGAGATAGAGTGGAAATGGGAGAGAGATGGCTTTGGAAGGAAGAGATGGCATTGGAAGGAAGAGAGATGTCATGAGAAAGAGAAAGGAATGGCATGAGGAGAGCGACTCATGTGAACGTAGTGAGCGATGATTGTCGACAGCGGTAGACGAGAATTAAGAAGAAAGGTAAGTGGGTAATGCATACAAATATCGTGAGAGGCCTTTCACAAATCCACGGAATGAGTTCATTTTCACGTACTTAACAACAATGGACTGCGAAATAAAAGCAACAGGTGCGAATTCGAATTAAGAGGCATAAGTAGAGTTGGAAGGAATATTCATTCCATTTACTTTTGTTCCCTTGCCACAGGAGTTCCCAATGATACAAGAGAAAATAAGTACTTCCGCCACGCCGACTCTCCTTGGCAATTTCGCTAGAGTGAGCGTCGTTCGTATAATTTCAATTAGGGTTCATTCTACGGGGATACGTTAAAGGAAGGAAATGCTTGAATCTCTTTTTAAGTCCAGAGCCACAAATCAACTTCCCAAAATTTCAAATCCGCTCTCTACCATCTCTCTACACAATCCTAACAAATATTACGCGTTTTGCACTCTGTAAATTATGAAGCACGGGGTCTGAAACCTCTCGGACTAAAACGCAAATGGATGACTGGTTTACATCTCGTTGAGATAAGACGAACTCTTTGATTGATTATCTTTTTACTTTCCTATCTATCTATCTATCTATCTATCTATCTATCTATCTATCTATCTGTCTATTCATGCATTTATTTATTTATCTCTCTACATACTGGTAGCATGTATTTATTTTACGTGTGTAGATAGAAATCTTCAAAAGATCAAAAACAAAATGTCTGTACTCTGCATCATGTGGATCTCTTACGACACTAACCCCCCCTCCCTTTTTCAGTGTCTTTCCTCTGCGAAAACGCATTCAGGCATTACTGCGTGGAGAAGTAGTCTTAGCTGTTTCTTACTGCATTACAATACTTACTACACAACCGACCTGTTTTGTCTGCCTTCCTTCTGTCTATATCGTTCCTTCTGAATGTCTCTACGATGATTTTTGCTTTCTCGCAATTCTGTGTAAGAAGAAAAAGTGTTGTAATCCTGAGCCATCAGCGAGTTTTCGACAAAAATCTTTTTGCGGGGCCTGGTAACGAAAAATTGGATAAATCTTGTTCCTTTATGTATTACATTACATCCTCAAACTGGTTGTGTTGTCAGAAGAAAAAAGAAATGGAACAAGTTTTTCATTTAAATCAGTAATTTGAAAATTGTTTCCAAGTCAGATTGTATATCCATGATTGAAATCAATTGATTAAAATCATCTCCCCTCTCACTATAACCAATTCGAGTAGAAAAGTTATTATGCGTTATTTCGTATTTATTTTCATTTGTTCCTCAGATCAATTTAAAAAAAAGATCGACAACTTTTGTGGTGATGGTGAACGTTTTAGAACTGGAAGATATCTTGTTTTAGATGCCATGAAATATTTTTATTTTTGAAAATTGTGACAGTCGGGTTTGCCACTGCGGCCGAACAACATTGGCAATGGGATTGCCCAGGCCACAATTAAAACTTCTATCTCGCTCTCTTGCAGCCATTTTCCTGTGTCCGATGTTTTCTAGACTGTTATTTTCCGCCCTTGTTTTTAACCATTAGAATTGCAAAGTGTAATTAAAGCAGTTGAAGTTAATATATCGAGAATAACAACTGTCAACTTATGAATGTGTATCACAGTACATAAAATATTTATGTGGAAATAAATTGATAAGATTCAGACTGTAGGTATAAATGTTCAGAATACGGTTCTTTTTATTAAGTTATTTTTAAAGTACTGATTTCACTGCAATGAAATGTGCATTTACGCTCATATAAAATAAATACTCGCATCTGATAAATCAAAAGTAGTAGGGTTTACGTTAAATCAGGCAAGAAGTCCAGACAGGCAAGAAGAAAAGACGCAGTGTCGCTGCTGGTCTGTGATAAATCTAGAAACCCTCTTTGTCTTAAAAAATAACGTTTTCCATCAAAGCATAATCTAAGATGAACTAATATGTATAGTGTTAAACTTTTTTACAAACAATACATGCTAGAAATGTTTGATAAGTGATTATTTACTTCCGCCATTCAAAAATATTTCGAAACAAACTTCTATATATCCTTGTTAAAAATAACTTAGAGAAACTTTCGTCATTCTAAACCAATCGTTACTCGACACTAGTGCTCACCAAGAATCAATTGTGTGCAAGCACAACCTTTTGGTCTAGGACCCAAACTCTGCTGTTGTCATTCTGCGCCGTGTCTTGTTTTCGCCTTTAAAAGACAGTTGAATGTGCACGTGACGACAGAGAAAGCATATTGGCGGCATGCGCATCCTTTCGAAGGGGAAGTAAAGCCGGCTGTCCCATGTTAGTAGATTTACTGTATGTAAACGATCCCCAAGCCTAAATGAAGTTTCTCAGCTTAATTCCAATCGCCTGTTTCGTCAACCAAAAATATATCCTTTCTCCGCTAGTTGGTGAAAGGAGTATAGCGAAATTTGCGTTTTCAGACGGAAGAACGGGGCTGATGGCCCGAGTCTCGCCGCGCTAAAGTATTCAATATTGAATTGATGCCATACTTTGGCGAACTGATGTCTTATTTTACTTTGCGAGTCTCAGGCCTTGAAGCCTGCTTTTCCGTCTGACCATGCAAATTTTGCTACCAACTTTAAACCCAATTAACCGCTTCACCAACTAGCGGAGAAAGGAGGTATTTAAGATGCTTCATTTAGGCTTGAGGATCCTTTACATGCAGTAAATCTACTAACATGAGACAGGTGGATTGATTTCCTGCGAAGGAAGGCGTACGAAGGATTTTTTTGCCCTGTAATCCCACGGCTTCGATAGGTTTAAACTCGCAACAATGGATATAACAGTACGATACGCTGTTACACCGCCGCCGCATATGTGGCTGCACTTACGTATTTGTCCTTCTTCCGCGGCTGCGAAAACATGCTCAACCCTTCTCAACTGCTCAACCGCAATCCCGATTCGTATTTGTCGATAAACAAAATAATCTCTGATTATTATGACTAAAATTTCCAGAACTATGAGTTTTGAATATCATTAATTAGCTACATGGTCCCAATTATTATTTTCACTTAGTGAGTTTTTAAACATTTTCTTAGTTATTTTAGTTTGAAATATTAGTTATCAAAATTATAAAAACATTGAAGCAAGCCATTTTAGTGAAAAAATAGTTTACATTTGCATTGCAAGTAATTATTTGAAAGTTAAAGATACTAAAGTACATAAGCCATCACAATTAATTATCGATGTAACCGTTTCTAACACAGCATTTTAAATATGCTTGGATTATTTCGTTAAGTGATCAATTTTGTCTCCAATCTTTCAATGGAAATTTTTCTTGACACCTTACAAGACTTCCACATTTCCCTGTTTGTAAGTGCAAAATGGCTTGAGAACTCCTACTCTAACGTCATAGATCCACTCCGCCATTAAAACCGGCCGTTTGCGAGCAAGAACAAAGATGGGACCTGTGTTGTGCCAGCGATGCGTGTGCGTTCTACCGCTACGAATGTGCATGTTTCGCTCAGACGCTGTCTGAGTCGTCTTTCATCATGCTACGAAATTTCCGCCCTAATTAGCCGCGGAGCCAGCACAGAGCACCTTCTCTTCAGCAGCGGTTTCTTGCTAATAAGTCTACGTCGTCGGGACCTCCCTTTATACCTGGAGGTATTTTCAGACCAAGAGTCGTATCTTCATTTTTCATCGTTACACGATATTTTTCCGAAATAAGCGTCTGGCGCGGATCTGTTGAGACGGGCGTTTTTCGCTTCAGGGTCCTTAGGTTGCCTTGGGATTCTGCGTCTCTCAAAGCTCTTTCCTTTATCTGGGCGGGCTAAATTTGTAGCAGTAAGAGCCTTTTATTGTTGATGCACAGGATTGGAACGAAACAAAATATTTTATAAGGAAATATTTTGTAAATGAAAAGGAAACTTTCAGATGCATGGTGGTGTTCTTAAGAAATTAAGGAAGACTAAGTAATAGAGGTATTTTCTCAAAATTACGAAGTCAGTTGCTGTTGTCAGTAATATTTCATATGTAAGTGACTCAGTCTCTAATTATTGTGAGAGTCAATCGTATCGGTAAGATGTTCACATGTCACTTAATTATAACGACAAATGACGTACATTATATCATCACATATCATTCTTCTTCGTTCTTTCACGGTTTAGGCCAGTCGGCCTGTTTCGGCTTTACTCCATCGTCACCTTGGTCGACCAGGATCTCCTTTTGCTGCTGGTCGATAATGGTTGGCAACTTTTGTGAACCTATCATCTTCTATCCTTTGTAGGTGTCGTGTCTACGCTGCACATTTCCCAATAATTTTGTCTAATATGGAGAAAATGTTGAGGTATTTTCGGATGATTTGTTTCTGAACTGGACTAGCAAGCCACAGTCTTTTACTGCTCTTCGAAATCTCTTTTCGGAAGCTTGTGTATTACTATTTTTCTTTCTCGTCTATACCCATGGCTTTACCTAAACAGTAAAACTTGTTCTGACATCACTTTGTTCATTTTTAGTTGCGTTTCTCTTCTTCGAGAGCGTCTGCCTTGTTGTACCACATATTTGTTGTGGATTCTTATTGATATTTCAAAAAGTTTGTCTCAATCGGTTTCCCGTTGAAAATGTTCTTTTTCGAAGAAGCTTCTTTGTTGCTTCTAAGCGCGCAATCCAAGTACACTGCGATAAGCTTCCCGGCGTGAAGGGGAAGAAGTTTGTCTCGACGTGAAGGTCGGCAGCGATTGGTCTCGGCGATTGGACCCGACATGTCGGGGCGGAGGCAAACAAGTTGCCGTCCTCGTCCACCCCATCAACTACTGATCGCAGCGCAGGTGCTGCACGTGTCGTGGTGCGACACGGAACATTAATTCAATTGCGCGCCCGGATGTGGAAAAGAAGACGTTTTTTCTGGAAAAAGAAAATTTCTGACGGTGCGCAAACTGTCCTAAAATAATAAGACTCGAGATGATTTTTTCGTACATTTATTGATTTTAAATTGTTTGCACATGGAACATTAGTATCAATACATTTTCTATTTTTGTTTAATCGTTTGCTTGTATTTTTATTAAGAAAGTGAGAGAGGAAAATTCAAAGATGATTATTTTACATTCTCATTCTTTAATCGGTGTTTCCGGATTTATTATTTAACTTAAGTATTATTGTACCTTGTTAATTCCTTGAACAGGATATTCGTAACGACTTTAAAAATAATAATAAGAACGTGCTTTATATATTTTTCTCCAGCTGTTTTCAGTTTCCATTCTTGTGCATTAGTTATCATATTGCCCTTGTCCATCTGAAGACACGCCGTTACCTTCTGCAGTTCTAAACGCCGATTTATACCGTTCAGCCCCCCGTAAATGGGAAAATCTGTGGGATTTCGCGCCAGGGTCCCTTTTTGTTCGGCAGCACCGCTAGGCGGCGCAGTACGCCAGCAAACAAATCATCCTCCTCGGCGCCATCTCGTGTTTATGCGGAGTAATTAATTCGGCGAGCCGGGAACAAACGAGTGGCGCCGGCTCTCAAGTGTTTGGCGCCGCTTCTGCTGCCGACTCGCTTTAATTAGTAGCGTCGGGTGCGGCGGCGGCGGGGCCAAGGGCGGCGGTGGCGACGGGCAGCAAGGAGGGAGGTGGGTGGCGTCGACCCGGTCGTGCTAGTGCGGGGTGGGACATCCGGCGGTGGTCGTAATGGCTCGTGTAATAATGAAAGTTGTTGTGGTCGTAGTGATGAAGGGTGGTGGTGAGGATCGAGCCCGGCGTGGCGACGAGGTCCTCTTGAGAATGGTGGCTTTCAATGTAGGGACGATAGTGTTGAGTA
>BOPP01000010.1:10432982-10464456 GCA_017312745.1 Gryllus bimaculatus | reverse complement strand
TTTATTTTTTGTAAGATGACCAATGAATAAATAATAATGAATATTAATGTTTATGAAACTTCCACCATGTTCAAGGAGACGTATCTAAATTATCATAATGTCAAAGATCAAAGAGCTTCAAGAGCGTGCTCAAATAACTTGAATACCGCAAGAGGTTTAATGAAAATGAGGTAGAGTGCACTTGCCTCACGTGAGAGAACATTAGCTTTATCCACTCTTGCCTGGCAATGAACTCAACCTCTGATATTTCACTGATACATCATTATATTCACGTCAATTTAAACAGTACGCAATCATAATTAATGATGTGACTAGTCATTTCGATGGATTTCATATTCACTGGTCAAGATGATATGCTAACATCATCGTCAAGGGATTGAACTAGATTCGCTACAACAGCTCATAGTTTCTCGCATTTATTTCTAGCGCTTGCAGTTTTTAAGAAAAGCATAGTGTTCAACGAAAATGAGACATGCGCCATCTTTGTAAGCATTATTGGCTCTTTATATGAAAGAAAATTTGAAGAAAATGTTTAAGTCGTTGAAGAATTCTTTGAACATTGAATTAACTTCGAGCAGAACTTATGCGAGTAGTGCTCATATTTTCAAACAATTGTGTATTGTCTGACATTAAGATTTAAGTTTTTAGAACATATTTTGTTTAAGAAATTTTTTAAAATTATTATAGTAAATTTCCAATGTTAATTTATGCAATTTTAGAGAGATTAACGTTAAAGTGGCCAGCACCTTTATTTATCGTTCTTTGCTGCATTTAAAGAAAAAAATTGATCAAAATATTTGGCCCTTTTTTTTAGAAAGTAATTGTTTACAAATTGCCTACATTTCACTCATTTTCCCTTAGAAAGCTATTAATTCTTTGAACATTACCTTAGTGATAGATGACTTTGACTTTGAGATTTCGGCAAGGAAAAATTTCTGTCTTCAATGCTGTATTTGTAGGACGTCACTGAAAACAATTTAAACTTTTTGAACTGGAAACACCTTACATTTTTTTAAATTCAGAACTCAACGAAAATGAGTTTTGTGTCATCCGAATGAAACATTGTAATAAAAAATTGAGCTTCTTTTTTTCATAAAGTTAGGAAAATGTTCAAACTTTATGTAGTAATGTAGCGCAATAATCAAAATAGCCGTTTCAAATTCTCCGGACCTTAGGTTCAGCCAGGGAAATACAAAGTTGAGAGAAAATAATTTGAACGGTTCAAGTACTAGTTTTGATCACAGACAGATGCTTTGCTGTTAACCAATTTTTTGGTATCAAAGTGCCACATGTTCTAATTCTTTTGATTCTGACTAAAAGTGTTTAGGAAGTAATTAACTACCTGCAGAAGCAAACGTTATCAACAATTTTATATCAGATACGCACAAAACAAGTTTAAAATTAAGTTAACATTTTTAAGTCGAAAAATCTCATTTGTCCGTGAAACATTACAATACTTTGTTTATTCTACTTAAGTATAATACGAGAAAGCTAATAGTTAAAGTTGTTTCTTTGAATCTCTCAGACAAAATACTTTTGTTAGGAGTATTGTCTTTTATTAAACTAATATTGACCTTTATGCAAAGTGTCACAATTGTACGAAGAAATGGCAGGTGTATCCAAAAGAATAACATATTGGTGTGGCAAAATTTTCTAACTTTTTTTCAAAAGCATCCCAAAATTGTTAGGGAAAAATTTAGAAGCTTTCGCTCCAGTAGTGATTCAAAAGGCTTATTGGCCCAAACATGTTCATATAATTCTACAGACATCTGTTTTTCAAACAATAATGTATTTCCCTCATTACAACTTACCTCCAAAGCTGGTAGATGCGTAGATAATTGTTATTTACTATTGTTATTAACTAATTATTATTTAGTATTGTTATTGTTGCTAGTTTACGACGATAATATATTCCCATGGCAAGCGATGTAAAATAAGAGTATGATTTTTTCTATCAGAAGCACAGAATATGATCCGAACTGCTTGCTTGCTTTGTTGTTGGATAAATAATTGATTTATTTTTTTAATTTCAGTAAAATAACTTGCGTCCCAATGCTTCATAAACTGATGGGCGCTTTAATTACCTAAATGAAAGATGTGTAAAGAACGTGTTTATGTGAAAAATGAGTGTAAAACACGAGAATATTTGGTAAAACTAAGAGTATTTTCTGCTGTGTAAAATTATAAAACAGTATTTCCATTTCGAATATTTTTGTACCCTACGTATTGTATTCCTCGGCAAATGAAAATCTTATATATCTAATGAAATCTGAGTTTGGCCATAAACGCATAAATAATATAAATGGTATGGCGCTTATAAGACAAATTTACATTTGAAGACGGCCGTTTACAAATGTTTACACTGAAAGGTAGTGGATACAAGGAATAAAGGAATTTGTCTGCAGAACTTACGTGGCGGTGAATTATAGACGGCCAGCCCTCGCCACCTTCGCCGCACGGCCTCACGCCCCTGCTTTCGCACCCTCGCTATAAATTTCCGTGCGTCTAGAAAGCAACTGGATTATGTTTGCAGAGCTGAGGCTCAAAGAACAATACACAGCTAGGGGGTCTGGTTGGGTGTGTGGTTTCACACTCTATCGTGTTTGTTTAAATTATAGTGATTATATTTTAATGGTGTTGCGTGGATGAGGGGGAGGAACTGTGGTAATACGTTTGTGGTCGTGAAGGAGGGGATTTGGAAGACGTTTTAAGCGCAGCTTACGAAAATATACAGGTAAGACAAAAATCATTCATTCAGAAACAATTTAAAGGGGTTTGCAAGCACGTTTTCTACAGAAAATGAGGTGTTATTCGAAGGGATGTCTTTTGAAATGAGTATTAATTCATCTTAGTAGGAAATTCATTATTCGTGATTTTTTAAAATAATATCTGTCGTCGGTAACCAGCAAAGAAACCGTTTTAAAAGTAATAAATCGTCGTTTGAATATGTGTAAAAAACATTCCACATGTTAAGAAACTCTCTGCTTGTTTTGATTTCGCGCTGAGTTCAGAGGAGTCGCAAGATGGCGGTCTTTCGACAAGTTGACAATACGTCACAATGCTCTTGCTTTGCCAGTGCCTTCCACTAGATCGACTATTGTCTGAGTCAAAGATACTGAAATTATTTTAGGCAGGGAGACGTTTCTGTCTCACTGAGTTGATGTCTCTGGCCTGTAGTCTTCGTCGTACGTGTTTGCTGCTGCAAGATTTTGCCCCATTGACCAGACTAAGTTAGAAATACTCACGCTCATAATTTGTTCTCTTTTTTAAGTGAGAATTTTTTCAAATATATCTATGCATAAAAATTAAATTCAATAATAGTAATAGTAATAATAAATGTATTATACACTTTAACTCAAAAATAAACGCACCTTGAAGTAGAAATTACTTGTGTGAATAAAATAATAAAATATGTGTCAGTTGTTCAATATTTTGAAATATAGTACACGGCGATAAGTTGTACCTTCATACCGAATATTACCTCTGCAGATGATTATTCAGTAAACCATGTGTCCCAGCATGGACTGGTTTTGTAATGGTGGCTGGCATGTTGTAGACGGCATTCGCAGTGTCTACGCTATAGAAGAAAACGGTCGGGTCGACTCCTGGTTGGAGCTGAGGGCTTTCCACTCCCGTAGCTCCTGTAACGACTACTAAACCCACTCCCCTTGCTATTCTTTTCGGGGGTCAAAGTGGCCCTACGTGACTAACCCCTCTGGCATTACAAGGAGCCCTAGCGGGGCAATCGACCTTGGAATTAATACTTTATTTTGAAGGGACGCCGGTCCTTCAGAACACACCACTTTCACTTCGTATATCCGCACCCTTTGCCGTTTGTGCCGTCAACACTTCTGTTCTTGGTAAAGTATTTCAAAATATTATCAGCATTTTCAAGAATCGAAGCTTCGATCTTGACTGTTAATATTAGTGCCCGGATTTTCGAGGGGCGAAAAACCCACAGTAACTATGTCACACTTGTGGCATGTAAAAGAACTCTGGCGGTATCCCCTGCAAAATTAAATCCCTCCGTCCACATTCACCATAACGAGATCTCATTTTCTTCCAAACAGTTCGGATATACTGAGACCAAGTGAGCGGGAAAAGAGAAGAGAGAAAGAGAGAGTCAAATTGCAGGTACCTTGGGGGCTGCCCGCAAAGCGCACCTGCTCTATAAGGACCCCAGACCCGTTTCGAATGTAAGCTTCTGAAGAAGCCAGGGTCGAAAACTCAGGAAACGCAACGGGAAGCCACCTTGAGTAATTTGCAGTAGCGGTCACACTAGTGGAAGAAACAGCCACTACTGAAAACGCGCGCCGCGAGTGAGAAGTCCAGCGTCCCGCCGCTATGCACCGCAGCGGGCGCGGCGGAGGGGAAAGACGCGGACTGCGCCCACGGTGAGGAGAGGGGGGCATTCCACCCTCCGCTGCACTCAACCCCGTGGCAGGCAGGGGAGGGGGGCGGCGCACCCAGCGCCTGCGACAAGAAAGTAATTTTGTTCGCGAGCGAAAACAGAACTGGATAGACGTTTGGAATATTGTATAACGACATAGCTCTGGTAATTTGATTTGCACCCTCGCTTATGGTACAGCTTTTGGGCTCTTGGTTAACTGGCTTTGTATTTTGGACTGGATTTGGAAAGCGGTATTCGGCCGCTCGTAATAATGAAATAATTACAAACGTTGTCATTGCCAACAATAGTTGGCAATGACAATGTTTATAATTATTTCATTAGAAATGCCAAATGATAACGCACCAGAACACCTATATTCTAACGCTCGTAATAAACTGTTTTTTAGATTTGTACTTTCGTTTTGCGTCCTGGGTCTCCTAGAACACAACGTAATGCATCATAAGAAAACCCATAATGAGTCACCTACCTATCGTATATGGAAGATTGAACCAAAGAAGAAGTCAGGGGTGGAAGGCAAGCGGTCCCACCGCTGAGTACCCAAGGGGTTGACCAGGGCCCTATACTTCCCATACAACGTGGTGGGGACCATTACAGTGACACCTCTAGATCATCAGCTTCTTACACGAACTAAAATATGAACTGCTACCAACGTTATTTAAAACGTACGTGGGTTCTCGGACCCAAACACGCGCTTGATACAAAAGACCGCGCCGTTGTTCGCGCTACATTTCCTTTCATGCGTATATTATTATGAATAAATGAATTTTAGAAGATAAATTACAAAAGAAGTTAAATACTATGTGTTTATTTCAGAAATCGCTGATAATCAAAGTGTATTCGTATTTTCTTGACCAATTTTTATTTGCGAAACTTGGCGAGCCTTACCAGCAGCTGTATCCTTCTTACTTCCTCTATGGCTGTTCTTCTTACTACCTCCATGGCTGTATCCTTCGACACTAGCGCAACCTAAAGTAGCAACCTCTAGCTTTGTCCCCAATTTTGATGGAGAGTTGCCGGGCCCTGAGGTTGACTGGTGCCACGACTTTGGTCGCAACCATGGTCTTTGCAGAGTCGTCCGCGCCTCTGTGCAAAGACGCAGCGCGCGTGTTCTGCTTAGTGGGGGCGCGGCCGGTCGGCGCGGAGGGTGGTCGGGGGTGGCGGAGTCTTGGGCCGGCTCGCCGCCCTTCCCGGCCGAAGCGCTTCGATCGGCGCGGCGAGCCGGCTAATTGAATTTTGAATGCGACAGCGCCGCCCGTGATAACGATCAGCGCCTGCACCGCCGCCCCCGCGTCCGAGCAGTCGCGTGGACGCTGGGTCGACAGTAACGCGCGCTCTAGCACTTTCAAGCACTTACATGCACCTTCAATAAAATAGTCGTTCGATTTAGAAACTGGAAACCTATATGGTCTAAATGAGTACTACAAGGTAGAGTCAAAAAGTTCCCGGAATTGGTTAAACTGTTTTTATTTATTAACGGTGCAGTGCAGTAAATTCATTTTCCTTCAAATACTCCCCTCCTGTATTTAATCGTATATAGTGCTAGAAATCACATACTCGTGTAGTTGCTTTTATAAACTTATTGCAGCACAGGTGCTTTAAAGGTTTCTTAATATATATTGTTAGACAAAATAAAAACATGCTTAAATAATGTAATGAAGAGAACTGTATTTCTATGGTTACAACAATTGTTTTCTTAAATAATTATCTACAACCTTCCCGCATGTTAAAATTAGATTGTTTGATTCTTCGAGCATTAAAATCCTAAATTAATGCATTGTCTTTCCATTAAATCTCTTATCACACTTAAACTTTTCTTTGCGTTTCAGATTTTTTCAACTACTAATTAGTTTCCCGGGACTACTCAACATATATTGACAATTATGTATTTTTGTAGGAAAAAGTACCAATTTTTCGTGATAAAAACAGATTTGTGGAACTTTGGTAGGGT
Source organism: Gryllus bimaculatus (assembly GCA_017312745.1). Lineage (NCBI taxonomy): Eukaryota > Metazoa > Arthropoda > Insecta > Orthoptera > Gryllidae > Gryllus > Gryllus bimaculatus. The sequence continues at coordinate 10,458,097 of BOPP01000010.1, read as the reverse complement.
CAAAATGTTTTATCTTGCTCATCTATGTAATAACTTTCGAGTACATTATCGAATACTTAATGTAGTCAGAATTCAAGTTTTGTAAAGCCTTGATAGCGAAAAACTTTTTTTCAACCTTCTTATGTCAGTGCGTTTATCGTGTACAGTTTTTTTAGTATGAGTTGTTTACGTGTTATTTGAATGCAATTGTGACAAATTAAAAAATATGTAAAAAATATTAGCAAATACATATCCAATTTTTTTTCATATACAACAGTTTTCTGGATAAAAATATATTTCTAGACTAAAACTCTGTAGAATAGAAATCGTTCAAATTGTTTTGGAATGTATCTTACACCTTCAATACTGGAGTAAGCGATTACTTTCTTAATGCAATCTATTCTATTAATTTTTTTAAATCATTATGTTTACATAAAATAAATTGCTGTACTTTTGAGTTACAACACGTTAGGATCACATTGTATTAAGCATTCATTTTAGCATTAAAAAAGTAGTGGTTCTGAAACCTGGTTTTAAAGCATCGGTGGTATTATTTTTTCTGAACATATGAATTAATTCGAATTATTGCCGTATCAGTGAAGCAAAACTATATTATTTCCTCATGTTGAGGCTTATGGAAAGAGGAAAGGCTGTCTTACAAAGAAATTGATCAGAATTTCCAGCGTTTTGAAAAATTTTCAGAACTTTCTGTGAATAGCTATGGACGTGACATCATGAGATACAGCTATGTAAATCTGAACAATGCTCTGCATGAATAAAAACACAAAGTGCAGCCATAAAATTTTAAGGGACTATAAATGCGACGCTTCAACTGCAAACAAAAGTATTCCAGAACCACGGCAAAAGCGAACTCAACTCGCTATTTTATCCTTAGTGAAACAGGCAGCCAATGGAATGGAGAATAGATATAACGACGGCAGCATGAAGACAAAGGCAATGAAAATGTCAAGTTCAGACTGACTGAAACCCATTGCCTACTTTATTGTTATGCGAATTATAAAATTCAAGAATGAGTGCCGACCAGAAAACATTATTCAGTTCTCAGTAAATCCTCAGACACCGCAAACAATCAAAGATATGCCTTTGTTGCAACCTTTCGATACCTCAAATAATTCACTGTTTCTCTGTGTAGTTTCTCATTTCATTCGGTTGTGTATCGGAGTATTACATAAGTGATTGTATGTAAATTGTTTTATCTAGTAATCATTCTTATAGTAAAATCGAAACAAATTTTGTTAAATATCTTTGTCTTGAAGTAGAAATGTCAATAATTACTCATTAAATAAATTGATCTGGTTTGTCAAGTAAAAAAATCATATATTGCTTATTTTCATTTTCTTAAATTATTAGATGGTTTCTTTCAAATTAATCTAGCTAGCTTTGCTGTCAGAAAATTAGTATATCAAATTTGTTTTATTTTAACGCACATTCTTACAAAAGTCTGACATATTAATCCTTGAAGAGTATTAACTATTTCATAATTTCTCAGAAAAGTGTGTAATATTTTGAAAATACGATCCTAATTTCAATACAGCCGTCACAGTGGCAAGTCCACAGGTATTGTATGTTGTGTAATATGGCGTTGACAAAAGGCGGTCCAGGCTCGGGAAGCTGTAAAGATGACCGTCGATCCAAAGCTCAGCGACAACGTCGGTGCCAGAAGCGCAGATGGCAGAGGGCGCTCTCGTCGCCCCTCGCGTGTCCGCAGTCGCCACCTGTTTCAAACGACACAGACGTCGCACGCAGACCATCAGATAAAGCAGCGCGCTACGTACTGTTCCGTTTATCACCTACCGCGCGCCCACCGCCCCTCTAACAAGAAAGGCCGCAATAAAACTCCGGAGTGTATTGCGCTGCATTCGTTAATTAAACGCGGAAAGGTGTGGAACCTTTTTTTTTACGATACGCTGCGCTCCGCAGGCGAAATTAATAACTCCTTCGCCCTCGGAGTTGGAAGAAATTGTGGCTTCCAGTACGCGTGTTTCCGATTCTAATGAATTTAGTATTTCTCTTTTTTACATTCTTTACCCCACGTGGAAACAAATATTAAAAACTCGTTTAAACACAAATCTTTTTCGGCGTTTTTTTATTAGTCCTATGCCTGCTTTCCAAGTAGTTTGCGGCGTAAATAATTAAATAAAGTTACGAACTCACCTCAGTATATAACTCTGTTAACAAAAGGAACATTGTGAACAATATTTTTTTCATATAATAAAATAGTCATTATTATTTATTTATTTTTGCTCGCGAATAGGCTGACTAGGACCACGCATGCATGCACCGTGCATTTTCCGTGGCTCAGTATCATTATCGCGGTGGCAGGTGCATGTAACTTTAATTGGGGACCAGCATTGTAGCTAAGTTGGATTTCACTGCTTTTTGTCCGTAATGTAGAATTTGTTTAGGTAATCTCATTTTTTTAGATTTTATCTGAAATTGCTTGTTACTATACCTTCAGCCGAAGTGGATATATTGTTACACTGTAGTTTCCACATTTTATTTTCACAACAAGGTCTTTATACTTAGTAATTTTTGCGGCCTCTGTTTTCTTTAGGTTGTGTGTCAACGGTTATATAACAAAAATAGTTTCTTTCTAGTCCCTGTCAATCAAAACTACATCTGGTCTATTATTATATTAATTATTATTTTAATATAATATAATATATATATAATAATAATAATATAATATAATATAATAATTAATAATAATATGGTGTTGTTTAGTCCTTCGAAGGAATGCTCGGAGACATTCCTGGGAAAGAAATCGAATCTCGCTTTTGTGTTCCAACTCGGGGCCGGAAGTAATTTCCGGAGAGTCTGCTTGTGGCAGTTGAGCTAGGGCGCCGGAGCGATGGAAGTGGGGGTGGGGGGCGGGGGCTGAAGCGAAATGGGGTGAGGGTGGCCGGGCGGCGGCGGAGGTCCGTGGGCGCATTAGGGTTTATCTTTAAACTGCGCCCTTAATGCCCTGCTTCCCCGTCGGGCGATCGAAGGCGGGAATCCTCGTAAACAATGGACGCCGCGCAGCGCCCCGCCCCGCGCTGAGTCGTTTGGCGCTGAGTCGTTTGGAGGGGGAGATCAAGACGAAGCGATCACCTGCGCAGCGACATTAGGGGGGCAGCGACAGCGTTTTTAACGGCACTTTCTTCTTTTGTATTCTCCTGGGTTTGATATCTGTTTGGGTGATGTTTCTTCCTCTCTAAGCATTAAGAGCAGAGTGTGTTGGCAAGTGAAATGGTCAGAGCGTCTTTAATCTTCGTATTTTATCTACTGCACCCGCAAAATGTTAGGGCATTTAACGTTCATACTGTGTAATTGTTTATCAGAAGTTGTTATGGAAAATTAATAATTTCTGAAAACCTATAAATATAAATAATTGTGTTTTCTTTAGAATCGCTTTATAGTGTCATACATATCTTCTAGGATTCTCTTCATCTGAACGCCTGAACGGGTGACCAGTAAGAATATTGTTTCCCCGCTTTCCTAATATTAGAATGTTTTTGTTGTGCATTAAAGTTTTGTACTTTGTATCTATTTTCATGAAGTAGCACCAAAATAATTTTTTTATTGAAACAACTCAACATGAATAAACTATGTGCAACTCAGAATATCGGTATGAATGTTACAAGTTCAATAATTTCATGTGTAGAAACAAAACTCATGGACAGTTGCAAACTATATAATAAAATATTAACAGCCTCGGTGTGTTTTTCAGTCGTTAATTGTGCCTAAAAATCCGATAAAGAGCACATTATTTATTTGGAACAAATGTTCAACGCCACGCGCAACTGCCTTCACTAATGCACTCGTTCCCCAAATAACTCCGTTCCCACTTAATAGGTTACGCACCAATCGGCGAGCTTCAAATTGCTCTGTGGGAGAGTTTGCCTTGTGCCACCGATGTTGTTTAATTGTTCTGAGTCCGCTTTTCAGAAACTGACTTTAAAGAAGAAACGATGAGAACAAAAAAGAAGGAAATGCGGAGGGAAGAAACGGACGCGATGACGAAATGAGAAAGTCTGCAATCGGAAGAGGAGTACCCGAGTAACTGCAGTATCTGCAAGTGAAGAGTGAACACTCCAAAAAAAGGATCACATGTTTGTTTCATTTATTAAAATAATTACGTCAGATAACATATCTATCAGATTTTAGATTTTTACAAATGAAATGAATGTATTAATACGAAATTATATTGAGGATAGTCATTTAATTATTCCTCTTGTAATGATAAATGGAGGAGGAAAAAGAACTAGCGTCATCGGGAGTAAAATTCAGATTGATAGAATAATACTTTTATAGTGTAATATCAGCCAGGCGTAGTAACATTGTATGTTAACAAACTGAAAAATACAGACAGCAATGAATGTAACGGTGTTAGCTGCAAATTAAGAAGCATTAGGGAGTTTCAAGATGTTAATTTAGCTGTCACCTTTTGCAGAGCAGATCAGGTAGTACTAATGAGATACAGAATAGGTCACACCAATTTTACCCATCAACATTACATCTCGAACAATGCTGCAGACATGTGCGAGAAGTGCAACATGATCTTCTCTGTGGAACACACTTTTGGAGGCCCTGAATACAAGACTAAGAGGCTAAAATACAATCCAGTCGGTCATCCAGTCGAATGATGGGATGGTTTTACTGAAAGGCTATGACTGCGAAACCGGCGAGGTTAGCCGAATTTGTTAACTATGTGAAGTCAGGAAAGGTTAAGTGAATTCGAGACATCACGGGTTCCTGGTTGGGTGGCCGACTAGGAACTCTGGGATCTAAGGCCGCCTCTAGCGCCGAGGCCAATTGCCCATTACGGCACATATGATAGCTAAATATCAAAACAAATACTAAATATATGTTATAATAAAGAAACAAATTTCCTTTAATTGTATTGTAATTTGTTCTGAGGCTCGCCATTAACCCCTTACCCAGTTGATGTTCTCCGGATACTGGAATGACATTGCTTGGCTGTTGAGAGATATTGTTTTAAATACATAAAGAACGAAGATGTGGCTTCTGAGGGGTAACGGATCGCTGGTTCAAAACCAACGAAGCTATGGCGTTTTGACGGCGAAAAAATCGTGCTTACGCTTTCATTCGGATGGAAAATTAATCCGGCTGTCCCAAGTTGTAGGTTTACTGCTCAAGTCCAAAAGAAACCTCTGAGCTTAATTCAAATCGCCCATTTTATCGCTCGAGTGATACTTCCTACCTCTGCTAAATGTCAAAAGGAGAATAGCAAAATAATTTGCGTAGTCAGGAGGAAAATCAGATCTAATGGTCTGAGACTGGGCATTTTTGAATCATTGAAGGTGTTCTTAGATTACAATGTACGGCGCCGATGATTAAGATTACACAAAATAAACACACTATTGTAATATATTCTTAAATGTGTTGTACAACACTACGTTAGCACTCAAGGGCAGCGTATTAGCTTCCCGTGGTGTGATATCGGATTCGTTTCCCGGTCGGGACAAAAATAAAGTTGTAACTTTCTTTGAAAATCATCTTAGTTTCTGTAGGTGTGACGAAGGAACGCTGACGCGGGCGGAGTTTGTTAGTTGCGGAGAAGGGAATACGTGATGTTCGTCACAATTCTCTCTTACTTCCCAAGCAAAAAAATTAAACTAGACCTAGGTGCGGGTACACCGTTGGCTAGCCGAGGAAGTATATAACCGACTCAAAATGCCAAATATATACATACAAATAGGCTTCATAGCTAGATATTTTTGCGAGTTTCTTTACTGAGAAAGTGGCGAGTTTTTGAAATTTGTTTAGAGTTAGTCGGGGCGAAATCAATTCAATCGTAACACGCATGCGTGATTAAAGGTCAGAGAATGGGTTTATAAACCGTCTTGAAGGCGTTCGTTGGTAGCGTGGAAAGGAACGCGGCTGAAAGAGAACGAAGGCGACGCGATGAAAGAAGAGGCGGACCGCGCGAGGCCGACTGGGTGCAAGTGGGCCGGGGCGGGGCAGGTGCGCGCCGTATAATCGGCCGAGCTGCAATTACGGCACCGGCCGATGAATGGGCGAGCGGGCGAGCGAGCGACGAAGGGCTGTTGTGACGGCGTGAAAGGGAATGGCGGGCGGGGCGAGGGGCGGGGGAGGGCGAGGGGGGGGGGCGGGAGGGGTGGGAGGGGCGGGTGGAGCGAGAGGTGTGGGGCGGGGCGAGGAGGTGGAGAGCAGGGCTTTGCGGTGCAGGTGAACGTTCATTTAGAGACGCGGCTGTCTTTTTTTTTCTTTTAGCGCGGACGCGCCATCGCACCCCGGCCCACAATCGCTCTTACCCCCGGGCCGCCTCTGCGCCGTCGCCTTCGTCTCCCAATAGTTTCTGAGAAGTGCAGCACCTTTGGGGTTTCCTTTTTGTAACCTGCGGGGTTGGTGAATCATTTGTGCCAGCGATTCACGTGGAACCGTGTGAATACATTTTTACAAACGTAAATTAATTTTAAGTGTATTGTGCAGTTGAGGTATAAAGAATAATTTCTTGAATAAATTTTTTTGAACTCGGAACATTAATGTCCTGGCAAACTTTTACATACATTTGATTCTCAAATTCTTACAGAAGTTATGAATTACATTCGAAAATAATTAACTAATTTAAAATTAAAAAGGACATAGCAAATTTAAGTATGATAGGTTTTTTTACAATCATTCTCTTTGACATTGCTGTAACTATTATCTCTCTTGTTTCCATACGGTTTTTATGAACCATGTACCTCTACTGATCTCTGATACTTCATTGCTCACCGCCTCTCTCCTAAACAACATAAAATAATTCTAGTTTGATTATATGCATGAAAATACACACTTAAATAACATTTCCAATATAAATACCAGATATTTATTTTGTTATTTTGTGTTAATTGATTGTAACGTTATTTCGTTTACAAATAAACAATCTCATAATTAAATAGAATTTAGTTTTTCAAGATAGATTTTCAGATTAAAAGAGTGCTAAATAATTATAGTTAAAATTTGTACAAATAATTTGTAAAGTAATAAAATACTTTGTTTTAAAATTCTTAAATTGTTTTAAAATATGGTTTTCGTTTTAAATCATAATTGTCATTCATTAAAATTGAGTACATATATTGCATTGTTTTTCAGTGACGTTGCATCGGAAAACCATATAACAACCATATGACATTGCAGTCATTGATACACCTCGTGGAGCATCATGCCTGTGAAGCCTTTGGAGTATTTGAATTCTACTGTGTTATTTACAGAACTGCAATGCCACATTTTCAACCTCAATGCCGTGATTTTGTCAATAATTTTCGGCACTCTGATGCACATATAACTGATTTCATTATTATTTCGTGAAAAGAATATTCAGAAGTCCATTGAAAAGTGTAATGAATGTCTCTCATGGCGGGTTCGGGGCTTCCTTCACGACTTCAGCTTTTGTATCTAATACGAGCATGCTCTTCAATCAACACTTTCACCAATTAACAATATTCACCCACCACTTGGTATTGAATCAAATATAAAGAAACCTACTAGATTCAGAGTAACGTATAAGTTGGCAGTTCCATCGCAGACTGCATTAGAAGCATATATAGCAGTCTTGTCAATGTCAACCATTAACCAGGAAGCAAGCAATCAGTATTCCTCATTTTCAATTTATTCACACTTGTTCTTGGAAATGAATTGTTAAAGTAATGATGATCTGCGGTTTTACGAATTACACACATCTATCATATTTGAATTTTTTAAATTCCGACCATATGAAGCCTGCCTCACGAACCAGTTCTATGTGTCTTGCGTGGTCTTGAGAGTTATGCTGTCGCCTTGGTCAACATCCACCGCCAATACGAAGATCCTCACAGGGATCGTATTAAAGCGTTAAACTGAGTGTCGACAAAAGCGGCTAAATTCACAAACAGAAAAAAGGGCAAGTGTCAATTGGGAATCATTAGTTATCCGAAGATAAACCGAACGACTGTTTGACATTTTTAAGGCTTACACAAAGCAACCGGAATGAAATTCATCAGTGAAAGACTTGAAATGTCATGTTATTTAAGTACGGGCGACCATTCAAAAAATCACAAAACGAAATACAGAAAGCAAAGAACAGAATTTAGCTTTGTGAATAGGTCCATTGTTGACTGGAACCATTAAACAGAATTAACCAGAGGTGCTAGCGATTCTTCCCCGAAGCACGCGAGTAATGAGTTTGAGAGTTATTAAGAGTGCAGTATGGAATACAGTGATGTGCAGTGACGTTTTTCAGTGTAAGGAAAAGCCAACATTATGTACAGGAATGTGTGATGGAATGTGTGATACAAGCCGTTCACTTATAAATTACTGGTTACAGAAACATACAGTGAAATGAAGAAAAGTAAGTAGATGGGTAAGGTGTAAACATAGCACTTTTAATCTATTTTTACACTTACCTGTTTTCGTCCGTGCATACCGAGTAATATAAGTAGAATAAGGAAAGTTATGTAATGCTGCGGAAAATCATTTCCGGAGATTCCGGAACGGGATTTCAACGGAAATGCACGTTTTGGGTTCTCCTGGTACCGAAAAAGTGTTGGTTTTTTTTTTCAAAACTTCCGTCAGTCTGTCCGTGTACACCACTAGCACCCAAACCACACTGAGGATTTTTTCCAAATTGAAGAAACACCTGCCTATCTGCCTCGAGTCGAATCTTTGAGATAAAAAAAACATTCTTTAAAATTGGGAGTACTTGACATGAACACCCCGGACATTTTCAAAAATTTCTCAAAAACCGCTCGAAAATTTTAAAACAAATTATTGTAAAAAGTGTACTTTGGACGGCGATAGAAGACATCTGACAAGAGTACGTGGCACGTCCGAGTAGCTAGCCGAGACCAAAGGAAATAGAAAATTAATACGGGAAAGTCTGTGCAATTCTGTAGCGCTACTAGTTATATTTTTATACTTGTCTTTTTGTATTTTTATTTCATTATATTTTTGTTTGTTTGTCTGTATTATTCATCTTTTTTCATATTTGTTTTTCTGATTTTATTTAATTTTTATTCCTCTATTTTGTTACTTATCTTTTTTAATATCTATATGTATTGTTTTTTTAATTTTTATTCTTTTTTGTTTAACCCAGCGTACGCTTTATTGCATTAATAAATTATTATTATTATTATTATTATTATTATTAATATAATAGGACACTCTAAGAGGGTAAGCATTTTCACCACCCTTCTTTATTCCTCCAATGAGACTCTTGGACGTTGCTTCTCCAGCAGGAACTCAAATTCATAACGATCGCAGAATCTCATCGCACACAGAAGAATCACACCGTGAGTTTGTAAACAAGTTGCAGCCGCGCATCGTTCCCGATAACGTCGGCACGTGGCGAAATGAACATATCCACAACCGCATCCGAGAGAATAGAAAGGAAGTATTTTGATGTTCCGTGAACGGGGGCTCAGAAGTGAAATGTGTTGCTGGCGCCGGCGGTTGGGCCGAAATGGGAGGCAGAGATCGCTGTGCGCGGATGACTGCGGAGCAACCGGCGTGGACGTGATGTGTTGAGAGCGCGGGGCGGCTGAGGCTGTGGGAAACTGCCGCCAACAGCGCAGACCCTTTTTTTTAGAGTGCAGATATAGACGCCTGGAAGCGAATGTTTGTGGGCGGTTTGGGAGACATAAGGAGGTAGACGGGGAAATGGAGGCGGCGGTCGGGAAGTAAAAGCTGACGCAAACGTGGGCGCTTGAGAGGGGTTTGCGTTGCTGCCCACTTCTCTCCGCAAGTCTCCCCCACTCGCCTTCCGCTTTCCAAGGGGAGGCAACGCGACGGAAGCGAAGTTGCGCACTTGATGCTAACTTGTTCACAGGGACGATTTCGAAGTTTTCTCAAATGTAACACTAGAATAAAATAAATCTGAGGAAATTTTCTCCGCGTTTGTTCCATTATTTTCTTTAAAAAATGCACTTTAACAATGTTGTTTTCTGAGCTCCGTACAGAAGATTTTAAATATCAAATATTTAATTAAGAGATTAATTTATTATAACCGTCTCTACATATTGTAGTTAATTGTCACAGTAATACAATAACAAGAGATACATTTTGATGACTGTATTAGATAAGATATAGCACTCTTTGAATTTTCCAAAAGTTTTTCTTTATTTATGTATTGCAAGTTCAGTATCAAAGTGCTGTTGGTTATATTACATTTGACAATCCACGAAAATATAACAATAAATGTTATTTTTCTTTCTTTTTGAAGTAAACCCCATGAGACATCTCGTAGTTGATGTAGGAGATGTTCAAAGAAGTTATAATTGAGGGCGAGACCCTTAGAGACGATTCGTTCCCAGAGCGGAACGATAACTTTTGTCGATAGCGGTGAGTGCTAGGCAGTAGGAAAGCCATGTTTATAAGTATTTATTTCCTATTCTTTGGACATGTGCAACTTATATATTTAAAACTCTAAAGGTTTTACTTCAGAATTTTCAAAACCCCTTTTTATTAGTCTTGGAGTGTACATAAAGAACTATATGAAACACAATCTTCTGAATTTTCGATTTCCCTTACATTGCGTATGTAGGAATTTTCTATTGTAACTTTTCTACTCTTCCTTGTGTGTGATATAATTGCTCCATTTCAGCTAGATTAATGCAGAAAATTATTCTTAAAACGGCAAATGCATGAAATTGAATACTTCTATATTACGTGTAAAACAATATTACATATTTCAATATTTTAACAAAATAATAATAATAATAATAATAATAACAATAACAATAATAACAATCGGCTTCACGGCGCAGACGGTTGCAGCAGCTGTCGGCTGCACCGAGGAGGCTGCAGGTACGAATCCTGCATAGACATGGTGGTATTTGTGACTGTCCCTTCACCTCTCAACATTATCCAATCGTCTCATAATTCACACTTCTAGGAGTAACAACCTTGTCGTACTGAGAGATACAGTTGATAAGCTGATCCTGGAAAAATTAAACACCTTAATCGTGTAGCGTGGTCAGTAATGGCCTATATGCCAACAATAATAATATAATAATAATTAATAATAATAATAATAATAATAATAATAATAATAATCACCATCCCTTCAAACTATTCTGATTATTTTTAGGTTTAGCAGCGTTGTTTCTCAAGGCCGTGAAGTGTACTGTATGACACGGGGCGCTTCCATTACTCTTCGCACAGAGACTCAGTGGGTCCCCAGGCAGCAAATGCACCGCGCCGATAGTGCCTCGAAGGCCAAAGGACACACAAGAGGGAAATAAAAACTCGCGTGCTAACGCCGCAGGACGTGCTCTGCTGCGGAGCTTCCACATCGAACCCCGTCCTCCCGTACAGCGAAGCACCGCACGGCGCCCTTCAGACGAGCCCCCGAGCGAACCTCCAGTTCTTGCAGCGGCTTCGCAGCACGGATCATCCGTTCGCGCTCCTCTCGCCGCTTCTTGCGTCGCTTCGCCCACGCGTCGCTCAGGGCCTTCGCCGAACGGCGGAGATAAACCCCCGGGCGTTGGTTCGCGTCTCGGGAACCGTCTCGGCTGGTTTTGCGTCCAGGCAGCGCGGTGCGGTGCGGTGGCTGGATTTCCCAGCGCACGCGAATGAGGCGGCGACGTTCAGCTGTTGTAATGACGAGTCGTTGTTCTGGTGTCTTTAACGCGCGAGTGTTGAAGCGCGAAATAGCCTTGCTGGCGGTGAGTGGCTCTTATGTTCTCGGTATGGCGATGTGATGTACGCGCTGCAAATTATATCTGGAAATGGGGCTCTTCATTACTGTTTACTGGCCCTACGTACCTTCGGCTGCCTTTGTTACTTTGTGGGCAGTGGAAATGTGTGTTAGATTTGCGAAAAGATGGACATGATCTTAGAGTAAGGTCTTTTAAAGGACATTAATATTAACCAATGGGGTTTACGAGCCGTTGTTGTATGTTTTGTGCATATTTAAACTTGCATAAAAACCCCGCAAAATTCACCACAAACGTAACAATTGGAAAGTGTCCAATCCCTGAGAGGTTCTTCTTCTTCTTCTTCTTCTTCTTCTTCTTCTTCTTCTAGATCACATTATAGATACATTACCTTAATTGCGTGATGGAAGCTCATATATTTCGATGTGTGGTTTCCACGGGTACCATGAACCCGATTTGAAATAACGATATATTCAGTATTATTTAATACGAATAGACGTTGCCGTTCCACTTCTGTCGTAATACTTTGATTTTGTTTGATGATGTTACGCTAGTATACTAGAAACCTTTTGAGTAAATGGAGAATGATTACAGAGTTACTAGCATTGCCACGCTCTTCAATTTTTCACACATTATATAAATCATGAAAATATTGCTTATCAATTATGATAGTTGGAGAAATAAATTGATTTCGGATAACTTTTCTGGTAATCGCCTTTCCCATAGCTTTTTATCAATTCTCCTAACATTTTATACATTATACTGACTCTGGGAGAGTTTTAATGATATTGAATACTATATTGTTTAGGGATGTTAAAGCAAATTGCTGAAAGGTTGAAGAAAAGTAATTTTAAAACTCCCGGGAGCTATATTCGTAACAGATGTAGAAGATGACTTAATAATATTTATTAAGTTTTAGGATAATATAATTCTGGACGTGAACAATAACTTCTTTCAAACTTTATCTCACTTCTACATGTGGATTGAATTATTAGCGTGAGATGAATTAGTGTTTCATTGAACTTAAGCGAACTATTTTAATAATTGCTAGGAAATATCATTAGAACTGCGTAGGCTAGGCATGTCGAGATCGCGGGACAGTTAACAAGCCTTACAGATACAAACTTACAGGCAAGGCTACAACTTCCCGTTAAAGTCAGAACTGTACAAATTGATCCGCGGTGGCGGTATGTCACTGGATACCTGGCACATGGCAGTTTTTTAGACAAGTAATTTAACATTTATTACTTCAAAATACATATGCAGTTCCATTTTATTTGCTAAATCAAAGCAATATTCCACAAAAACGATATAATACATCAGTCATATTTTAAATTGTCAATTGAGAGTAAAATTAAACATTTTGAAACGAAAGAATGTTGATTTTGTAATCGTGTTTATGTAAGTGCAATAGTTGCATTTACGTCCTACGTTTGGGTTAGAAGGTTTAATAAAGCAAGATTTGTTTGTTAAAGAGCTGTCCGCCCGTAAGCAAGACTGGTTAACTTATAAAGACCCGTTAATTTATTACACATTATTACTAATAACTGAATGATTTAATGAATGAACTCGAAACAAAAACAAGGAAGAATTCGTCATTCCTTTGACATCCCTGCCCTCAGGAAAAAATGTCTGTTCATGTCAGAATTTAAAAATAAAAGAAAATAAACATGAAATAAGTAAGTAATGAGTAGTAAAGTATATAAACATAATTCAAATCGCGGTTGTAGGATAGAAAACGTCATGCTTACTAGTAGCTCAATTGTACTTAAACTTACACCCAGCAAGCAATCATTCTTCGTGATATTTGGAGCGCGCTTTGTAATGAGTTTCCCTGTTAGAGCCTGAGTGCGAGTAGTTTGTGTGGGTACGGTTTGGCATGCTTATCCTTAGTCATTACATTCTGATATACTACCTTCCAATAGCTGTTAGTATATAAAAATGTCGCTGAAAATTATATTAAAAATCACGAGTAGCGTGTCGTAGCGACGTTCGTAACATCGTTAGTTTGCGTTTGTGGATCCGAAAATTTACATTCCACTCTGGAAATGACCAACGGCATGCGATTTGGTTCGATGCGGATTTTACGAGCCATTGACGACGAATGGAGTGCTTTCCGGCAGTGGGGCTGGGCAGCTGCGCTATTATCGCTTTTAAACTCTTTTCTTTTGAAATATAAATCCGATACAAATTGTCATAATGTTTTTATGATGATAAACAATCCTTAAATGCATTACTTATCGGATCGTTACGTTTGCATTTTTTACAGAAAGTTCCAATTAATCAAATCAATTGATAAAGTAGGTTATTTTAGAAAGAAGTCTATTACATGAAATGTGAGCATTGATCCATTTGATGGTACGTTGTACGGTGCTGTTGTTACAGTTGCTAACATTAGTCGCCGAAAAAAGCAGTTTTGTTTTGTTGTTAATAGTCGTGTGATGTTCAATACTTTTTGTAAGACCACCTTGTTATTCAAAAGAATCACAGACACACAAACGAAATATTTTCGCTCTGAATAGCAGACGATCTTCGCTACAACTCAATTGTATCGATTGCTCTTAAGTAAACTGAAGTTTTATCCACATAACCAAATGAACTTTAAGAGAAAGTTATCTTATTGGAACTTTGATGATTTGGAACAGTTTACATGAAACAGTCAGTTGTTTTATGAAATAAAATGGTCAACTAATCATACAATGAATGGCAATTAAAATTAAACAAATTACACACACATTTTATGGCGTCTCTCACTTTAACGTTCTACAATTATTCATCCAAATGGCGTAGAAGACTGCTACTAAATATCTGTTCTAGGGTTTTGGTTTCTAAGCTCTATCAAGGTTCTCATGTTTTCAGTGTGTGATCGTACAATATACATATCGCAACGCATTCCATTGTATCGTCTAAATTATTCTTCATTTCATATTTATCTGCAAACGAAAGTTCTGATACTTTCCATCTACATCATGACAGAGGCGTTCCAATAGATATCCAGGAAACGCAGAACTAAAATAATGAAAGTTAGTTCTATTTTTGAATATATTAGATTTTCTTCCTTTAGCATTGTGTTCTTGTTTCTTGCAAACTATGTGTTCATATATTTACATGTGCCGTGGCGTTATCGGACCGAAGGATCGCGGGTTCGAGTCCCGCCTCGGGCATGGTTGTATTGTGTTCATCCTTTGACACCCCTATCATTATATCGTGTCATCCTCATAGTTACCATACCGTTACACGCAAAAGAGGTCGCTAATGACCAACATGTTTATGCGACTTTATATAACAAAAAAAGTATTTACATGGTTCTAACTCTTATGCGTTCCTATTCCCATTATTTAGCTTGTCCGACACTTGAGCGCGAATGACCTTGTGCTTCACCCCGTGTTCGCAGTGCACTCGCTGCCGAACCTGACGGTGCTCAGCCTGTCGGGGTGCAGCAAGATCACGGACGACGGCGTGGAGCTGATCGCCGAGAACCTGCAGAAGCTGCGCTCGCTCGACCTGTCGTGGTGCCCGCGCATCACGGACGCCGCGCTCGAGTACATCGCCTGCGACCTCAACCAGCTCGAGGAGCTCACGCTCGACCGGTGAGTGGCGACGCCAGGCCTGGAAAGGATTTTAATTGGCTGTCCGGGTGACGCCGCGATCATGGCAAAGGCGTCGGTTTAATTGGCTGTCCGGGTGACGCCGCGATCATGGCAAAGGTGCCGTTCGCATTCTGCGACCTTCCTCGTAAGGAAGGTCGCAGAATTGTCACCCGGACAGCCAATTAAATACTGACTCCAGCCGCGGAAGCCTACGCTCTCACATGCCTGAAATTTGTATTTTTTTATATTGAATAATTACATGTCTTTGGCCAGTTAGGCCCTTGGCAGCAGAAAAACTAACCAAATAAGAAATTCAAAAAATGAGTAACAATAAAAATGTTAGTGTAAAACTATTTCATGTGGTTGATAAGATTCGAAAGGAGGTTATGGAGGGTCGAAGAATTGTTTTGCTTGTTGTTTTTGAATAATTACATGCCTTTGGCCAGTTAGGCCCTTGGCAGCAGAAAAACTAACCGAATAAGAAATACAGAAAATGTGAAACTATAAAAATGCAGCTCACGCATCAAGAACAAAACTGTTTCATGTGGTTGATAAGATGCGAAAGGAGGTTATGGAGGGTCCAAGAACTGTTTTGGTAATTTGCGTGATGGTGATGCCTGAAAATTTGGGTTGGGTTTTCATTATGCTCTCCAACCCCACTCGAGGCTATTTCGCTCGCGCTTCACGGTCTCGACTAGAGATCTGCTGGGCGAGCAATTGTCTCGCTCGTACTCGCTCGTACTCGCTCAAGCATTGTATCCTCGAGCATCGTACGCTCGAGCAACCTGTGTTCGCTCGCGGATTCACGGCTACAGACAATGGCCATGGCCAACTTCGCTTCTGAAATGCCACAGTGAGAACACAATATTGATGTTTCAAAACGTATATGTTTCAAATTTTAAACAAATGTAATGTAATAATTAACACTTTGTTTTATTAAATGTTATGTTATGTTTTGTTATTGTTTTTTTAAAGTGGTTTAAATATCTGCAACATTGACGGTCAAGCTGGGGAATTTAACTCGTCAGGGCTCTATTATATTAAATTTTAATTAAAGTTTAACTGACAGAACAAACTTGAAAATTATAAGAACAATTAACAAAACTAATCTGAAAGGCTGAGCGAGCGCTCATCTTGAGGGATCAGAGCTTCCTCAGTTCACCTTAAAGAACACGAGAAGGAGGAGGACACCCTCCCTATTCCTACTGCACATGCGTTGAGACATGAGGCATGCTAATGAGACACGAGTAAAGGCGTAGGAGGTACCACGGCACTGGGGTTATCTCCTCGAGAAAAGATAAGTCCGCTTGATATAATTAGTACGTATATCAACAACGTTTGTTTATGCAAACTCACCTTAGTATCATCAATTATTATTTCATTCACTTCTATTCTCTTTTATAAAATTATGTTATGGAAATTTTTCATTCTCAAACAAAAAATGACAACGAAAATATTGATATTAAAAATACCTGCTTTAATCATGTCGCCGTCATGTCGTCATGGATATATTGAAATATTAGTAGAATAATTAAAGTTTCCTCCTAATGTCCAGTTTAGTTTTCTTCTTGTTTGGGATATTCTCATAGCGCGTAAATAGGTTAATTCTTATGGTTGCCTTGTCATGAATTTATTTGTGTTTTGTTCAGTTATTTTCCCTCTGAATAAGATGAGTGTTTTTCCCACGAATTTCGGTTCGTTCTGAATATTGACTCTGCTCTCTGCGATGCTCTAGGCTCTGTTTATTTTTATTGAAACGTTAATGATGTTCGTAAATTCTTGTGTTTTATTTTTGCGCTTTCAAAATATAGTTTAATGAAGAACACACCGAATAAATAAAAATATTGAACGATTGTGTCACCCTGTCAGAGACAATTGTTGTGGTTATGGTGTTAGATTGTCAATGCCACATTTTCTCGGCATCTGTTGAGATGCATATACTGCTGCCTGAATGCATGCGCAGGATTCCATGCATGTTGGGTGTGACAAAATAATTTAATTATTGTGGCTAAAATGATATACGATCAATTTCCATTAATATACTTTATTACATTTATCATCACAAAGGGACATGTGTCAGTTGCCTCGGGACCGTAGATTACGTAATTTAAGAAGAATAAGTTACATGAATGGACGTACGTGCATTAACCTGACGTTCTATTATTGAGAGTGATTGATTATCTCAGAGGATACACTTTCAATTGAAATGCTTCATTCGATATTCTATCATAACTGAATTGATACATGTCTGTGTTATACTCATAGCACAATATCATTAAACCTGAATTCTATGAATATTTTATATCTTATTGTTTACGTCAGATTTTATTCGTAGATGTAAAATGGAGATCAGACTTCTCGCCACAAAGTACCACAAACTAAGACATATTGGTAAATTAAATATTATACAATATTAAACGTATGTATTTTGATATTTGATGTAAACTCGGTTTATATTTGATGCTCTAATGTTTTACAAACTCTTATAACTCCCGTGAGAAAGAGATGAAAAAAACATACTGTTTTGAGGAAAAGAGAAACCGATTTCACAGTTTACATTTAAGCAAATATACATGTACATTGGAGATTGAAAGAAAAATACTTGTTTGCAGTCAGCATATTCCCGGTTGTAGGACTCGGGCGGTTAGTAAAAACGGCCCAAATGGATGTTTTCTGTAGCAACGTGGGCGTTTATTACATAACAGCTCGCTCGATTCACTTATAGTTCGAATAATATTTCTGTCTACTAGACAGCTAACGGCTGACTGTGGATAGGGGGTTCGTTATTCGATCAGCGGCTTCAAATTCTGCTGACGTCACTTTAAAGTTACCGATACTTATTAAGAAAAACATAAAATCTTACTGCGCGATGTATTTGTAAATTGAAGAGCGCCAATACTTCTATGGTTATGCATCGTGTGTGTGATTCTGTATCGTCTACTGTTGTGGGCTCTTATTGCGATTTGTTTCTTGCTAGTTTTGTGTTCCGGTAAAAGATTGATCACATTACATGTCGGCCTCCCGAGTAAGTAGCAACATCGTTTCACCCCTACCCCAGCTGTTAAGCAGACAGAAATATTATTAGGACAATAATCGCATTGCAGCCGGGTGGACTGCTTAGAATTACTTTGATTTGATTAGTTCAATATAATTGTTTCGTTTTTATGGAACAAGATCATTCCAAGTATAAGAACGTTGTTGGAAGTTTAGATATTTTCCTCAGTGTAAGCTAGTCAACTATCTTGTATTAATTCATCTCAGTTGAATTGCGTACGATGAGATACCAGAATACAAGCCAGGTTGACTACTAGACATAACTTCAAACGTGGTGACCCAGGGAACATCTACCTAGCTGCTGCTACAAACGAGTTGGTGGAAAAGGCCGAAAGCCCCGTGGCGGGAGGGGGGGCGGTGAGCGGCGCCGAGGGAATTACGGCGCGGTGCGGCGCAGTCGAAAGCGATGAGAACGGGAATGTGGAATCGTGTGGAGAGTGATGAAAAAAGTTGGGGGGCTGACGCGCCTGACGGATGGGTGAGATAAGGCGTAAGGAATGCAACTTCTTGCCTTTGTGCGCACGCCTCCCTTTGGAGGTCTGCGGTTCCAATCTTTGGGCGTCCGTTGGCGCCGCAGACGTCTCCGCGTGGGGCGCCCAGGGCCGCGCCGAGCAGTTCTTTCTTTCCAGCGCGCCGAGGCTTTGAAATTGCTATGGGATTTTTATCGAATGATAAATGTAGAAATTTAATTTTGGTAAACGTGTATAGATGGTAAAAATATTTACATTATCTACGAGGAGAAAGATATAACCCCACGAGTGACGACAGTCGTGTGTGTGAGATATTTGTCTCGAGTAGATAAAGTATCACTAGCGACGCATCTAGTAGTTGATTTTATCCAATTTCTGTTTGAAGTAATTCGCAAAATGTAATAAATATAGATTTGGGTTATGCCAGGACAAATAATTTGCTACCCCTTCGCCAAGAGCTTGTGCGCCATTGTCAGGAGCAGCCAGGAGAGAAGATATTTTATCACCGTATGTAGTAATAAAGAGGTACTGCAGAAGCATATATTTGGCCATAAAGCGTCTTTAACCTAACGAATAAAATTAAAGTTCAAATATGTCAATTTTCACGGTTCTTAGCAATACACGGTGTGATTCTTGAAATACCAAATTGTTTCCCTTCAATGTTTCCATCCAATTATTTTTTTGTTTTTTAATATTATACAAAGAATTTTCTGTTTTCAGTTTCCGTTTTTATATCTTTCAGAATATAATTTGTACAAATTTCTTGAATATTAGTCGCGAAAATGGCCTATATGAAAAAATCTTTATTTAAAACTGAATCTGTATAATACCCACAACAGAAATTGCTCCCAGCCCTTACCCACAACAGAATTTCCTAGGATATTGAGCTTAGCTTTTGAATCTGTAGGCTCTAGAAAAAATAGAATTAACTATTATTCTAGATTATGGTCAGCGAGGATCTCGACTGAAATCATATATGCTAGTTCAAATAAAATTCCGTATGCCGAAATAAAAGTTCAGGTAAATCTTGAAATTACTCATTCACAGATCTCTTCCTTATGAATTTCAAATGGCCGTAATTACTGGCAAGTAATTTGTTTAATCAGTGACCAAAGTTATCCTGTTTAGTGAGATATGTCGCAGATATTTCCGAATTTTGTGTATCAAACATGTAACAAAAGATTGTTGGCGAACATAAGGTTACTATTACAGATTTGATAAAACATATTTTTATTTAATTCAACAATATTACCTTTATCTTCGAATTGACGAAACATTGTAGAAAGTTACCTCGTTTGATGGTAGTTCCATAAGTTGTATTTTGTATTTTCAATAAAAAAATAAGTTTAGAATGGTTAGATTGTATTAACCATACTCTCATCCGGTTATATATTTATTTCTGCTTTTTTCTGCCAGATGCCGCAGAGAGAAACACTTTGTCACTGACCAGCGTCCAGCTAATGTCTGATTCAGTTATCGGTTAACCCTCTAAACACCACCCCATGCCGTCATTTTGTGTTAAACGCCTATGCAGTAAAGCCCCTCCAGCCCCACGCCCGTCCACCTGCTTTCAACCCCTGCCGTCGCCCGCACGCACCGCTCGAAGCAGCGCTTTTGTCACCCAACGCACGCCGAACCCTCGCAGCCCGCCCCCGCCCCCACCCCCGCCTTCGCTCCCTCGCGCCACAAAGGCTTGCTCCGGCAGTGCCCCGCCCTCCGTCACATTGCCGGCCCTCCACTCCGACGGCCACGCCGCGTCGCTCACCCTCCCTCCCGCAGTCCCCTACTTCGCCAACCTCCCCGCTCCGCTCATTTCACCGCATTGCCTACCTCCCGATGCTCAAACCTCACCCCTCAGTCAACCTCACCGCTTCGCCTACTTCACCGCTCTTCCATCCTCACCGTTCAGCCGTTCTCACCGTTCAGCCAACCTCCCCGCTCCCTTCATATCACCTCTCACCCAACCTCACCGCTCCGCCTACCTAAACGCTCTGCCTACCTCACCGCTCAGCCAACTTCCCCGCTCCCTTCACCCCAACCTCACCGCTCCTCTCATTTCACCGCTCTGCTAGCCTTCCGTTCCGCAACCTCACCCATCAGCAAACATTACCTCTCCGCCTACCTTACCGCTCTGCCAACCTCACCTCTCTGCCAACCTCCCCGCTCCCTTCATTTCACCGTTCGGACAACATCCTCGCTCCACCACTCTCACTCTCCCAGCCAACCTCACAGATCTGCAAACCTCACAGATATGCAAACCTCACAGATCTGCAAACCTCACAGATCTGCAAACCTCACAGATCTGCAAACCTCACAGACCTGCAAACCTCACAGACCTGCAAACCTCACAGATCTGCAAACCTCACAGATCTGCAAACCTCACAGATCTGCAAACGTCACAGATCTGCACACCTCACAGATCTGCACACCTCGCCGCTCAGCCAACCTTCCACTCCCTTCATTTCACCGCTCTGCAAACCTCCTCGCTCCTCAAACCTCTCCCCTCAGCCAGCCTTACCTCTCCGCCTACCTCCCCGCTCCTCCATCCTATCCGCTCTGCCAACCTCACCGCTTCACCATCCTATCCGCCAACCTCCCCGCTCAGCCAACCTCATCGCTCAGCCTACTTTGCCGTCCCACCAACCTCATAGACCCGCCAACCCCGCTACTTCGTCGTCCCAGCCGCTTTCTTATGTCTCCGCTCGACCGACCCCTCCCCCTCCCTAGGTTGTCCATCACAATTGCATCTTTCTGCACTCCTGGCCTGTTGCAATTGATCCATTGTCGTCAGAAGGTATAGCCTTTGGTAAGGCTCACGGTCTACTGAGACCCTCCTACAGACAATTACCAAAGGAGAATTCTGGAGCTGTCTACTTGCTTACTGTTCTTGAAACGTTTATTGACGATCGCCCAATTCTTCTCTCCCTGAATCAAAACTTGCCGATCATTACTCGTTTTTATTCGTCAGCTTAGTTTCGAAGCTGATCAAGACAAAAATGCAAAACAAATGCAAATAACACTCAACGTTAGTAGGAATTTCTGATTTTTAAAATTCAATTGTTTGGAATCACTACAATGTGAAAATTTCTACAGCGTCTCAGAATAAATTTTATAAAATGTTATGGTATGAATAGGGCTAGAATATAGAATCTCCCTTCCAATGAACATGCAAGAAATTTAAAAAAGTGCATGCAACATTTGCCCCTTCTTGGTAGTCAACTCGCCGAACTGGCGAAAATAAGTGCGGAGCTTGGGAAGAAGCACGAGCGCCAGCACGCAACAGAATAGCAACTACAAAATTCTTAAAAAATGTACTTCGAACGAGATAAGAGGTACGACTAGATAGAAAATCAAAGACGCAACTATGTATTTTCTACAGAATCGAAGTCGTCGATCCATATGACAGGTGGAGTGACGTAGAGGCGAAGGTTCTAAGCCTTGTGTAGCGCGATCGAGGTTAAGAATGAAGTACTGGCCCGAATGGGCTTTCCCGTCTGAGGCGGAGCCCAACTAGTGGGAGATACCTTGTTGGAGAAATCCCCCGCCCCAAAATTCGGATAGGTCGATGCAGAATCTTCCCATCCAGCAAGGAAGAACACTGCCACCTCATTACATGACCTATGCTGACGGTACTAATGACCAAGAATAAGAAATAAGAAATTAAATGACCCGCCCACCCCGCCCCCACACAGAGACACACGCGTGTCCTCTGAGGTCTGAGTGCCCCGCGTATCTCACGCGTACTTTACACGCATCGGAGTGTTAAGGCCAATTCACAATGCAAACACACACATAAGCATGGCGTTAAATTAAAAGTTAGGACTACGACCATAAGCGGACTCATTCACAATGCGTTCGCATAAGACGTTAACTTAAAAGCTTGCAAGCTCCAAGCTTCTGTGCTTATGCTTAAGTAAGACATTATCAATGAACCAATCACAGTACGTAATTCCAAATCCGAGAATCGAAATATGAGCAAAGTCGATAGACGAGCTAATGGCGTTTGGGCCATGGACACAGACGATATCTCGAAATAGATTCTCACATCCAACCAATAAAAAAACCAGAATGTCTCACAGCCAATAGAAACTCTTATTTTGCTTACGTTTATGTTCTCACTTTGTGAATACTTCAGTATATCAGTTATGTTAATGTTTACGTCTATGCGTTATGCTTATGTTTACGTTTCCATTGTCAATGGGCCTTTATTTAACATACATTGATGTTAGACATTGTGAATACTTCAGTCAGTCACTTATGTTAATGTTTGTCTATGCGCTATGCTTACGTTTACGTTTGCAGTGAATGGGCCTTTATTTCGCATATGATTATTATGTGAGACATTGTGAATACTTCAGTCTATCACATATGTTAATATTTACGTCTATGCGTTATGCTTATGTTTAAGTTTACATTGTGAGTGGACCTTTATTTCGCATACGTTTATGTTAAACATAGTAAATATCAGTCACTAATGTTAATGTTTATGTTTAGGCGCTATTCTTATGTTTGAGTTTGCATTGTGAGTGTGCCTTTAACGCGAGCGGGACTGATAAAGCGGGGAAGCCCGAAGGGCGTGAAGCGCGTTGAGCGCGCCGCGCGTGGGTCGGCGCTCGCGAGACGGGTTTTGACGAGCGCGCGCGGGCGGGCGACTTCTTTGTGTGACGCGAGCGAAGCGGTGTCGCGTTGGAGTAGGCGGCCGGCGCTGACAGCGAGAGCGCCCGCCCCTCCCCCTCCCCGCCACCCGCCGCTCCTCGCCTCGCACGCGCGCTGTGTTCCTGGGCGTCGAGCCCCCACTCCATCACGCGCACGAGGCGCGAAGCGGCGGAGGGGCTTTTCAATGCGTCGACGGAGAGCGTGCAAGGTACTTTTTACATATCGCTTTTAGACTGCAATCGAATTCTTATAGCTAAATATTAATTTGAGTAGATTGAAATATGTGAGAGAATTGTTTTGTATTATTACAGTTTTGCATTAATTAAAAAAAATCATTTCCCGATTTCCAAGAAATTCAATAGTTTGTTAGAAAATGGAAATAATTTAAAAAATCTCAATGGTTTGAAGACGCACACTTTACTTCTTTGTACAGGCTTAGGCGGCTCAAGGCTTCAATTAATGTCACTGCAGCTAGGTCGAATTCAGACGCTGTCTGGAGGAGAATTCTAGTGGCCGGCTGCTCTGATCGACATTTTATGTGGTTTCTCCAATCAATGCCATGTGAATTCCGGAGCACTACCCAAACAAACGGGGCACGCACCGGTTAACGCGATCTTTAGTTCTTCTTCCTGGACCTATCTTCACCCTTTCCTTACACACACATTCACTTACATGCCTGCACTACACTACAAAACCTTTCTGAAGGACAGTTAAGTGGGCAGCTTTGAGCTTGTCCCGTCTGGAGGGATGCCCTGTTGTTGGGAGATACATGGCTGGGGAAAATATCGCGAGCCGACGTGTAGGTTGGAGCCGGATCTAACCATCTAGTGAGGGAAGATCACCGCCACTTCTCGCGACAAAAATTGCACTACCCTTACGGGAGTAATGACCTTATATGGCTCGGAATTACTAAATCGATTAATCTTATTTTCTTTGGACATTTCTTAACCCCTTTCTAACGCTGAATCAAAATTTTCAAGATGACGAGCACAATACTTAAATTGTCAATTATGGTCACTTCCAGTTTGCGACCTGTAAAAATCTGTTATAATTTCATTTCACTCGAATTTGTCTTCTAAAGATATTCTTCACAAGGAAGCACCCTTTTGCAACCCATTCCTTTCAAAACGGTGTTAGGAAAGATCAGCGTATAATTGAATGCCACCTATAACATCGCGATGATGGGATTTTGAAATACGAGACGTTTTACTAAATGCATCGAGTAAGTTAAGATTGGAAACCATCGGACCTTCCAAGGGGATGTGTTCCTGAGTTCGTGTAGGGCGGGGCGGGCAGTTGGGGTGAGTCTCCCCCACCCCGCGTCGCGCCGCCCGCCAAAGAGCGCTCGAGGTAATTGGGTTACCATTAAGTGCGTTAGCCGCCGTCGGTTGCGCCATCGTTGTGCGATTCCTTTGCGCGGCGCCAGGCGAAAGAGGCCGGCGGGCGAGCGCGCGCCCCGCGGTCCCTTTGAGAGGGCACCGCCCGCGCCCGACCACTTTCACTCTGCCCCTTTCGGCGGCCTTGACTTGCCGTACCCCTCCTCGCGGTTTTCGCTCCTCCTCGCCACGCTCCGCTCTTCCCCGCCATGCTCCGCTTCTCCTTGCCTCCTTCCGCCCGGCCCCACTTCGCTCCTCCCCGCCACCCTCCACCTTGTCCCGTTTTGCTCGTCCCCGCCACGCTCCGCTCTTCCCCGACACGCTCCT
>BOPP01000010.1:10389625-10405878 GCA_017312745.1 Gryllus bimaculatus | reverse complement strand
ATCATCCCGACCGTGACCTCCCATACTACTGCCCCGCAATCTGCTATGCCTAGGTGCATGATGTACTGTATTAAACAAAAAAACAATAAAATTAACCCCTTCAGAGGGTTATTTTTGAAATTTCTTTTAGAAATGTGTTCTCACGGTGCTAGTTTCCATAGTTTAGATTTGGCTTATATGTGTCACTGTCTGATTCTGTGTTACCTATGAAGTATTTGTATGTATTTTGCAGTCTCTTTGACAAATCCAAGAGAGAGAGAATGGTAACATGTTAAAGGGGTGGATCCAGAGACGAATTTTCGGAGGGGAAATTCAATATGTTTTGGTCAACTGTGTCGTATTACAGATTTTGTAAAATGTGGCAGACTACACGCATGCTGCGATACGATTTTATTAGTTTTAATGAGTATCCGAAAATATTTTTGTATGAAAGTTTCCTGACACGTTAAAATTAATAGTTACTGAAAAATTGTAGGGGAGGAATTTCTCTTATTTCCCTCCCCATGAATCCGCGCCTGAATGCGATATGTCCTACTGACCAGAATCCTAAATATACGAGTCCTGCATACACAAGTTTCAAACGAAAGCGCCTCTAAACGAAACGTCCTCCCGCCTCGCAGCCGAGCGCGCGTCTCGCGGAGTTGAGCCATCGGAGTCGGCCGGCGGGGGCGGCCCTCAGACGCAGAAGTCCATTTATAAACGCGAGAATTAACGCCATTTTGCTTGGCACGCGGAGCGCGACGCCGCCTCCACCGCCACCGGCGCGGCGTCCCTAATGAGCGGTGCGCGGCGGAGGGCCCTCAGCCACCGCCCGGCGGACAGTGAACCCGTCACCGGGGCCACGGATCAAAACCCAGCAACGGCACAATGTGGTAATATTCTCTGCTGCTTTTCACTTTCTCGCCTTGCGAAGTACTTCGTAAGAAGAGAAGGTTAGTAAACGGCGAGCTGTTTTTTTAATGTCTATATGACGATTTTGATTTAATGTCAATAATTTACGATTTTGGCTTAATGTCTATATGACGAAATCGACCATCGAACTAACAGTTCTATGTTAGGCTGTTAGTAAAAGTTTAGATAACAGTGCCTGGTGATCACACCTAAAAATGAGTGAATGATGTTGGTGGATAGATGATTGTCAAGATGATTAATTAATTCTGAAACAGAAAGACAGAGGAAACGGCCGAATTCCAGGAAAACCTACCGCGAACCGCCTTTGTCAACATGGTATATTGACCGTCACGTGTGTCTACTAGGATTTGAATTCTCATCACAGCGGTGAAAGCGAAGAGACTTGTCGCAATACCACGCGGCGTCCTTGACAGTTTGAACGTCATTTCTCCGATTATCTTGATATATTCGTACTTGATGACTTGTTTTGTTGTTGGAAAAAATACTTATCAATTCCGTGTGTTAATTATTGACCTTTCTACAACTCGCAGTAATAGTTGTTTCCACAACATTGCATTAAAGCTGATGGGGTTTGAATCATTTATAATAATAATTTAGGATAAGGATCTTCTAACCACGTTGAATGTAAACAGTTAAGAGAGGTTATTATGAAAAGTTCTAATGAATGATGGATCTTGATGAACTAACCTATGTCGTTATACAAACCGTCACGTTATTCCTTATACTGTACGTTTGTTTGAAAAACTGATTATATAAACGCAGCCAGAATAAACTAGAGTGCTCCAGCGGCAAAATGCTTCTGAACAAAACTACCTAAAATAGTTCTAAAATCTAAAAAGTAGCACGAATACTGGCTACTAATTATAATAATTTTAGACAGTTTTTGTATAAATATATTAAGTATTTTAACAAAACCAGTCTTCACAAATACTGCAATAACATAGTGTAGTGTATTTGGATACACTGAACAAAAATTCTTTGCGTATCAGGAACATCAAAAAAGTTGCTTTTTCATACCTATTTCTGCAACTGTAGCTGCAACTAGTGGATTACTAATATTTAATGGCGGTCAGCCTCTTTCTTCAAGCCTGTCTGTAACGTGATGTCAGCTTTGTTGTATCCGGAGACGCAGTTAGTATGAGACTTTAGCCGTGACGCGCAGTAAGTGATTATGTGAAATATATCTAAGTATATGCATTTTTCAATGAAAATCAAAACTGTTTTATTATCATAGGATTTTCTCCGAGTTTCTGGGTTTCTAATGAATCCATAGAAATTTCTCGCATGACCAGGGGCTGAATAGTTGTTTTTTCTTCAATTTCTGCGCTTATTGGAAGTTAGTAATAAAGATAGTTCGAAGATCATTCTTACATAACTTTTTCCGTCTCGCGTCTTCTCGTATCGACTGCGCTTACGATAGACGTCTAGTAAAATACAACAGTATTTTCCATCAGTAGTGATAAATCATCAAGTAATCAAACTATTTTTGAATAAAAAATGTTTGAAAGTAGAAGCTGTATGTTATTTGCTTAATATTCACGTAAAGTTATTAAATTGTAGTTGTTAATATTTATTTAAACGGAACATATTTTGGGCAGAACGTTAATTTACAAATTTTGATATACAGTGAAGAGAAATGTCAAGTGGCAAGAGTAAAGAGAAATGTCAAGCATAATTATGTGTTCAAACAAATACACTTATTTTCATTCCATTGCTGTGGGTATGTGCATCTACACACATTCATTCATTATTTATGTTGAATGCACTCGATAGACATCTCTATCCTACGCTAACATCGCACGACGTATTAACGATAGGAAGGAGAATTTCATTCTCCCAAAATCCTGGAAAGTTCAAGAATGGGAAACGTGTAAAAATTAGTTATCTATTCACGTTATATTTAAATAAACAAAAAAACGGAGCAGTCATATCAATATAAGAAGCATTCGAAATATTTTTTAATGTTAAATCCTATACATGAAAGAAAGGTTGGTACAAAATTTACAGAATCTCTGAAGATGTGCGGAAAATATTACGTACACTAAACACTATATATTTAGAATGTAACGCGGATGCCCGGCTATTTTCTAAAACATTCTGTATCAGTAATGCAAGTGGTATTTGCTGTCTCGAACACCAACGCCGCGTGAGTTGTCTACAGCGATTCGGAGCCACTGTCCACCGCCGCTCTTGGCCGCACCTTTGCCCCGCGCGCCGCGCTGCCGCTGAAGCGTCGCCTCTCCTGCCCCCTCCCCCACCTCCTACCCCCCCAACTCACCAGCCCTTCCTCTCATCGCTGCTCCGACTCACCTTGCCCTAGTCCGTCCCCCCGTCCCGCCCGGATACGTTCACGCCCATCCGTCCGTCACGTACGCCCAGTCCCGCCCGTGCCGTCACATAACGCCCAGTCCGCCCTGTCCCGCCCCGCCCCGTCCGCCCCGTCCCGTCCCGCCCGTTCCGTCCGTCGCCGTCCGCCCGTCCGCCCGTCCGCCTGTCCCGGCCCGTCCCGCCCCGTTCCCGCCCCGGTCCGCCCCGTCCGCCCCGTCCGCTCCCCGTCCTGCCCCGGGTCCTGCCCCGTCCGCCCCCCCAGCCCCGCCCCCCCAGCCCCGCCCCCCCAGCCCCGCGACCCCAAGCCCGCCCCGCAGCCGTCCGCCCCCCCAGCCCCGCCCTGGTCCCGCCCGCCCCGCCACCGTCCCGCCCGCCCCGCCCCGTCGCGTCCCGTCGCGTCCCGGTCCCGTCCCGTCCCGCCCGCCCGCCCCGCCCGTCCGTCCGTCCCGCCCCGTCCCCCCCGTCCTGCGCGCCGTCGCCGCCCGTCCCGCCCCGTCGGCCGCCCCGTCCCGCGCCCGTCCCGCCCGCGTCCCGCCCGTCCCGCCTCCAGTCCCGGCCCCGTCCCGCCCGTCCGCCCCGCCCGTCCGCCCGCGCTCCCGCCCCGTCCCGCCCCGTCCGCCCGTCCCGCCGCCGTCCCCGCCCCGTCCCGCCCGTCGCGCCCGTCCCGCCCCGTCGCCCCGTCCCCGCCGCGTCCCGGCCCCGTCCCGCCCCGTCCCGCCGCCGTCCCGCCCCGTCCCCGCCGTCCTCGGCCCCGTCCCGTCCCGCCCCGCCTCGGTCCGTCCGACTCCGCCCCGCCCCGCACCCTCTCGCCCTCTCCCGCCCCGCCCCGAACGTTCGGCCCGCCCCGAACCGTTCCGCCCGAACCGTACCCGCCCGAACCGTCTCGCCCCGAACCGCCTTGCCCCGCCCGCGCCCCACCCCGCCCCGTGCCGACCCGTTTCTGACATGCCCCGCCCCGTCACGCCCCGCCTCGTCCTGCTTCGTCCCCCTTGCTCGCGCAATCACCTCTCATTCTCCTCCTCCTCAGCCACCCCGCCCCGCTTGCCGCACTCCACTGCCACACCGCTCCGCTTCGCGCCTCACCGCGCCGCGCCTCGAGAAATCCCACGAGACGCGCGTAAAAAACGAAGGCAGCCCGCAGCCACTCGTCGCGCCCCCCGCCCCGCCTCCGCCCCGTCCCCAGCCCGCTGGCCCTTGCGGTACTTCCGCAATCGGATTTTACGCCTTGCCGCCCCCGCCAGCCATGACCCTGTGCCAGCGCGGCCTTCGTTACAGCAGCGTCCACTGGGACGGCTCTCCATGTGAGGGAAAGGACTTTCCACGGCGGTGAGCAAATACTACCCTCGCTGTTGCTCTAGTTGGTGATTTGTGCGATCCCTCTAGACCCAAAAAATGTTTTAATCAACAGTGTGGCGACTGGTCGTTAAATTCTGAGTTAATTGAATTCTGAGTTAATTGAATATATTTTTGAAGTTCTGTTGCCAATTAAATTGTTACCTTTTCCGGACATACCTTTCTTTTTCAATATCCTGGGCAATCCCTTAAAGAATAGGTATAGTTTAGCGTAGGGAGCTCAAGTATTACAATTTCAAGGCGATTTGTGTATAATTTCCTTCATAGAATTATGAAATTAAAACCAATTATCCATCAAGCATCATGGAGAGCTCCAAATAGAGATCACTTCATTATTTATAATAATCTTACCAATTAAAAAATAACAACACTGCGTATAAAAAAGTTAGCCCAAATATCGTTCACCATATCAAATATTGCAAATATCGCGTCTTAAAAAAATTATTGTGAATGTATAAATCCTTTGAAATATTGACTTTTTTCTCCGTACTGTATTACAATGGCTAAAAGGAGAGAAAATAACTTAAAAAACAAGTTTTACGTTCTTAAATTCTCTGAAGAAAGATATTGTCGACTTTTTGTCGACGTTTGACTTTTTTTCATTTGTTCTCTTTTGGATTTGGCTTCAGATTTTATTCACTTTTATATTGATTATTTAATCGTTTGAAGACTAAATACCTTTCCTTCTCTATTTTGTTTATTGACCGCACAATAACATTTTTAAGGCATATACACTAATCAGTGCGCGCAATTTACACCGTCAACGTTTGTTGACGGACAAGTCCCGGTACAAACAAGCCGTTTTTCGGTGATATCATTGATGGGCATCCCATTGCACACGCTATGAAATCTGTAACTATAAAAATACTCATCTCAAAACAATGTTAAAAATTTCGCATTGTAGACATTTTAGCCCCTTCTTAACCGGCGATATTCGAAACATCCGAATCTTTCAGTGTGGCGGATGTTACAAACAGAACTCGAAAGATAAACTCGAAAACATTCATGACAAAAGAGGGCATGCTTTTTGCACTAATAGTCTTAGAGCAATCGATCCATCGCACTTGTGCTGCAAAATGTAGTAGTACATTGGCACTTCACTCGATTGGTGAATTTCAGAAAATTCACGAACCAACAACACATATCGAGATGATGAAATCTCATGAAACTTCCACAGAGAAATACCGAGACAAATAAGGTTATAAGCATCTTCTGAAGACAGCTCTTTTCGCAGTTAGGCAACAAAAAGAAATATTTAAAATATGGGGGATACTTGAAAAAACTTTCTTCTCCGTCCATATTATTTCACAGAATCCCGAAAAAGATTTGTTTCAGATGGTTTAAAACTGTTTTGGTTTACGTGTTTGTGTCACTGTAGTAGTTGGAAGACACAGAGAAATTTAAGACTTTTGCGACTTTCAAAAATTTAGAGAGGTAAACGAAAATGAGACCGGAGTAGTTTTCTAAACGTCCTTACCTCCTTTCCTCTATTCGAGGGGGAACAATTATCCCATTTTTGAGAAAATGTTGAAATTGTTAAGACGTATATACTATATTAAGGCCTTTAAAAATTAAAATTTCCTTTTCAGACCCTGAAGACTTTGACCAAATCAATAGAAGAACATTTATTTTGGAGAAAATTGTCTGTACGGTTTAGGCCCTAAACTTTAGGGGATAGTGTTTACCATAGAGAGACAGCCGTTTGGTCGTCAACCAATTTTTCGGTGTCAAAGGTGCTCAAAACGTGCATTCTGACTACTCATGATAGAGGAAGTAATTTAATATATATAGAAGCAATTTTTATTCACTTTTTCGATTTAAAGACCGCAATGTGAGTTTTTCTGTCAAAAAGCGCATTTTTTGCCGCAAAATACAATATTTTACCTTTACTACGTAAGGTCGTACCTGAAGTATGGCAAGAAAGGAACAATGAAGCAATTTATATAGGTCAGTACAATTCAGTAACATATTTTGTATAAAAGACTGAACACTGGCTGAAGAGCTATATCTTCTTTAAGAATTTAGCATCAACTGCATTCTTGAGAACTTCATTGACATTTCAAGGAAATATTATCAGTGCAAACGTCTTATCGTCTTATACTTGATTCGGTTTACTGTTTCTTTTCTTTCTTCTCGGATTAAAATTACAACCTTCTTTGAGCTAGAAAAGTCTCGAAAGAAGCAGTTTTCCATAATAGGAAAAAATTAAAATATTAACTTATGAATATTTGTAAGTTATATCATGACCATATCGTTTGTTCTCAGATTTCGTAAACTGCGCGAGATTTTTTAAAAAAATTTAGCTTTACTTCTTCGTTTTTATCATATAATTTCATTTATCATATTTGCATGACAGCAGTGAATGACAAATAATATTGGTGGAACAAAAAATGGTAGAACAAACATTACATGAAATGTCATAACACTTTTGTTCTAAATTTCTAAATTTTAGGTTGTGTGAAGGACGTACAATTAGCAGCACACGACAAATATAACTCTACAGAGTTATTTAGGAGTTTATTCTGTCTCCTGTTTTCAATTGAATCAAATAAACATTGATGGTATGGGTGGGCGCTTAATTTTGTGTTGTTTGTTTGTTCAAGCTTAAAAAAGGTGTGCTCACGTTACTTTACTGTTCAGCACTGAAGATGTGGAAATCTCTATAATATGTTTAGTGTGTTCTCTCTAAAAAAAATCATCGTTCTTTTATTTGCAGTTGAATGTTTCCCATTCCATTTCCCTTATTATGCAAATCCACCAAAATTAGGCTGAAACTATCAAATGTATATTAATATTTGGCAAATTTGGTTCGTGGCTAGCTCTTAGTCAGTGTCCTCGCTTTCCACTACGCGGTGCCGGGTTCGATTCCCGGTCGAGCCAAGACTGTAGTGTACATTTTCCTTGCAATGTCCCAATATATGTTGCTGTGTGACGATGAGAAAATTCACTTCTTAGGTTGAGTACGGCGTGGGGATGTCTACGTGCTAATCACCCGTACCCCCTTAACCCATGGCCGCGAGGCAGGGACGTCGCCGGTAGGCCTGTGCCCGTTCAGGGGCTGTCGCGCCAAGTACATACATACTTGGAAAATTTCCTACAGTAAATTTGTATTTCTGCTGAGAACTATTTGCGGCCCCGAAGATCCATTATCGGACGCCACCGGATGGAAGGTCAATAGACATAACGTTGCTGAACCCGACGTCTGTCTGCTGAAACGCTCGCCGCATCATAATGCTTATTATCGGCGGTGACGAGGTCCGGCGATGATGTGGAGGCGGAGCGGAGATGCGCGCAGCTGCCGGCGATTAAACCACATCATTTGTGGCGGCGGCGGTCCCAGAATAACTCGATCGAACGCGCTCACAATCGCCGCTCCAGCTATCGGATATTCCGCCCAAATACTGAGCAATTCCTGAGCTGTTGTTTGCTTTTAATACCGGAAATACGCTATTTACGCTGTTCATTAAATCGACGTATTAAATCTGTTTAGTGTAAATTATTGTTATTTCGAAAAAGACAAATAAGATGTGCTCGCTTAATTCTCCTACGATGGCAACCAACTGGCGCTATATTTTTTGAAAAATTGTTTTACTATAAAGTGTGAACTGTAGTAATAAAATTAAAAATCTTTATTATACATAAATATAATATATAAAAAATGTTTAAAAATGGTAGGAATAATTGGCAAAAAGTATCAAAATCTTGATGATTTTTTTGCTTCTTCTTTTCGTAGTCATTCACCTTGTTGTCCTCCAATGAAACGTATACCTGACATGGAGTATCAATAATCAAAAATGTCAATGCTTGTAACAAGAACGATTAAATTCGATACAAGACGCTTAAACGATTAACAATTCGATTAAACGATTAAATTAGATACGAAAGTTTAAAGTAAAATCTTTTCTGCTGCACAACTGTTTTTATACTATTAGATACTTTACCGAGAATCCAAAAGGAAAGTAACAGTAATTTTAAAATTTAAAAATTTTATTGTATTATTTACCATTTGGATTGTATAATTCTAAAGAATCTGTAACAAGTATTGTACTTCAGCTTCAGTGTCAATGACGCCCATCTCGATCAGGTTTTCGTTCAGTTTCCCTTGATCCTTGAGCAAATGCTGAGATGGCCCCTAGTTTTGCTTCTGGACATAAATGTAACTTCAATTTAACTTTTCCCCTTAACACACCAAGCACAATTTTTAACTGTTTTTGACGTAAATAAATAAATAGTAAATGAAATGAAGTTCCGCCAATGGGCTGTCAAAGAACGCCACCAGAAACATAGTCAATATATATTGCTGAGCCCTTTTGGACTTTGTCTGCTGAAACACTCGCCGCAACACAAAGAAAATGAATGTCTCACAGATTGAATATAAAACGTGTGATCTCGAATAATTATTTCAATTTCTCCCACTTTATGCACAAACTTGAAGAGCTCATTAATTTTTTGATTAATTAATAATAGCTCTTGGATTGTTATGTGACAAATTACATGTTTAATAACTCATTTTTCAAAGAATTCCGACACACTACCAAAGTATTTAGCAATAAATGTCACATTAAACTTCTCTCTTTTGCAAGATATTATAAATTCGAGACTTTTACATAGTTTTGGTTTCCAACCAGCCACTGTTTTTAGTCAAACAAAATCTTGTGAACGTGCTGTTAGGTCTGTTCTTTGATGCCGTATTCCGTTTTCGTGTTCTCTAATTGAACAGTACTATTTTACCCCGAGCACGCCCTAGAATTAATACAATGATTCCAATTTCCGAGGCAATTGATAAAAAAAGCTCCCTTTTCTGGATTTGCGTAAGTGCGTTGTGCCGGCGAATAACTCTGGAGTGTTTGCCGGCGCTTCGGCGAAGGGAGGGCTTTCATTAACAAGGGGCGCCATTCGCTGGCGCGGCAACACCGCCAGAAGCACCCTGTCAAACACGCGGCTCGGAGGGATGCAATGCCCTCACCCTTCGTTGGTTCGGTGGCTGGCGTCCCCGGGCTCCCCGGTCCCCCGCCGCCCTCCACGTCCCTTCGTCGCCGTTGCCCTTGCCAGCGCCCTCCCACACCACCTACAGCAGCTGCGTCTCCGCTGCCGCAGAACCCCCGGTTCTGTAGAGGAGTTGCTCTAGGAAGGGACCACTTTGACAGGTCGGGAAACAAATGAACGCGATGAAGGGCGATGCCATTGCGCGAGATGGTGATGAAGCCATTTACAGATTGTAACATCCGCAGCCACTACCAATTCTCCAATGTAGCAACGATTCAGCTCAAATTTGTTATTCCATAGCATCCATTAGCAATGTTACATAGGTTTTCTTTTTTGAATCTTTATTGCAATACACTTCAGCACTTTTTCATGTTGGAATCGTCTTGTAAGAACGTTGAATTACAACCAATTCTCTCTGTCTGTTTTTTTTTCAGTAACCACGTTGCTAACCTCCTTACAGACAAGTGAAGAACACCATCCGTTGATTGTTTACGACGTAAATAAGCACTAAGAATATACGAAACGTTACAAAATGAGCTAACTGTAAAGGAACGTACTGACGAAACGATTGTCCAGGCGAAACTTGCATTTATATTACCAGCAGTCGTCAAGCAGCAGATGCCAAAGCGGTCCCTTCTAAAAGTAATCGCTCTATACACTCACGTGGACGGTTATTTTGGCACTTATTTCGGCCAAATCATGTGGCGGGTGTGTGATTGATGATTATGTACGTGAAAGTAGACTTACCTTCGAGAAGTCTTTAGAAATTATATGCAGCCATTTCACAAACTGGGACTCTATTAATTTGACATTTTCCCAATGGAAAGTTCGCATAAAACCAGCTTATTTTTATAAGAATTTATGAAAAATGTATTAAAAAACTAATATATAACAATTTTGAATTTGAACTATTTTTATTGAAAGTTTTCTGTTCCAAGTTTAATTGAAGGCGAGATAAAACTTAACAGAGCGGGCTTTTTGGAATTCGATGATTGCGGACTGCCCTTCGTCGTGCATGATTGAACTTTCAACTTCTCTATCTGATTATTCATGGTCATATTCTCATATGATTAAAAACCTTATTTGTATCAATTCATACAATATTATTACATGGCTGTATCAAAATAACGTCAATTACTCGTAAAAATTATCTGTAAACTCGGACCGCACTCCTTAACCTAACATTTCCAAGGCATTGTCAGCTTATGTTTCAGCTCGCTTGGCTGGTGGGAGAATACACAACGGAGCGATGCAGTCATGCAATGCTCAACTGTTTTAGAACCTGTCCAAAATAATCGTCCACTGATCTGAACCGAGAATAGAGCATCTGAACCTCTGCGGTCGTCATCTGCCGTCGTTATCTCTTAGTTCAAGGCATTCACCACTCAACCGTCCTAGCGAGTCCTACCGCTGTAGAGAAACCCTACTCTTGCATTCCTGCAACGATAAAAAGCTACCAGAGCGATCCTGTCACTGTAACAACACCGCTACCGCGGCATTCTCGATAGTAGTATAAATCCACAGAACAACCAAAATTACAATACCTTTTCCACTGCCATCAGAAAATGAATTCATGACATGTTAAATTGATGCCATCAAAATCGTCATCATATCTACGCTATCACAGCGTCCCGTCGATCCTCATAATTCCTTATTACACTTGAGGATTTCACTTGCCACTTTAAGCATTCCTCATACACTACTTATCACTTCAGTTTCTAGTCGCACACCTTCCTCATTTTTACGACCTACGCTTTCTATTTAACCACTACGGGTTCCCGGTCAGCTCATATTATAGTGTGCGCTTTCCTTGCATGTTTCAGTATCTGTTGCTCTGGGACGATGATAAAGCTCACTTCCCAGAGTGAGAAGACGAAAATACGTCTTCTAGGAATGTCTATGTGCTAACCACACGTGTCCCTTAACGCTTGGCCGTAAGAGCGGGACGCCGCTGGTAGCCCTTGCCCTAACTCAGAGGCTGTTATGCTATTACAGATAGACAGGCACACAGACAGACAGTTTCTATTTCGAATTTAATGATTGTTTGGCAGTATAAACACCACTGTCTCTGTCTCTCTCTCCCCCTCTTCTCTCGTTCTCTCTTTTCTCTCTCTCTTCTCTCTTTTTCTCTCTCTCTTCTGTCTCTTTCTTCTTCTCCGTCTCTCTCTCTCTTCTCTCTTTTTTCTCTTTTTCTCTCTCTCTCTGCTGTCTCTTTCTTATCTTCTTCTCCGTCTCTCTCTCTTTCTCTTTCTCTCTCTCTTTCTGTCTCCTTAGTGCTACAGTTCCCCCCTCCCTCAGCTGAAATCCTTGCCGCCCGCCACCGCATCCCTCTCCGTTGTTTCTCCTCCGCCGCCCTCGTCCCCGCTCTGGAAGCGCGCGGCGTGCGTGGGCGTTGCCAGGCGACAGCCAATCGGCGGCCGCGGCTCGCGGCGCGCGGGACCCAACCCCCGGTTTAACAGCCCGCCTCCCGAGGCTTAATTGTGATCTTGCATTGGAGCAAGTGATTTTCGCGTGATGGAATAAGAGCGCTCGCAAAGCGAGGGAGAACTCCGTGCGGTGGAAGAGGGGGAACAGATGCGCTTTATGGAGAAACACTGGACAATAAGGGCTTCGGAGAAATCGTGATAGGGAGGGTAAATCGCCTTCTTGTTGCGAGATGTTTCGTAGAGGCTACTCGTGGAGGATATTTTGCTCGCCAGAAATCAAAACTTATGACAGAGGATATATTGAAGGTTGAAAGAGAAAAGTAATGATTTATATTATTAATAAAACATCTGGGTTTATTTTGTTATTGTTTTCCAAGGCAGGTTGGAAATATTGTTCTTAACTAAATATTATTGAAAATATTTTATTTTAGGTATAAAATAGTTATAAATGTACACTCTCCAATGTTTTGTCAGACGGTGGATTTCTGTACAATATTTATTTAAAACTGTATTTAAAATATATTTCACAGAATATCGTGAAAATTAATTATCAAAGCACCAAATTTAAAGGAGTTCTAGATTTCAATAAACAATGGATTTTAACCTGATCCCTCTCATGCGTGTGTTTTCTTTGATTTTTGTTTGTTTTTAATAAACAAAAATATTACTGAAAATTGTAGAAAATTTAAAATGTGGGCAAAAAGTAAATCATCTTTTCAAATCATAGTACGTTGGAAATAAATACGGTTAGAGTACTCGAAGACGAATTAATTTGAATTACACCAACTAGAGGTTGGGATACTACGAGTTATGCAAAGGTCAATGTCAATTTCAATTGCAGTGTTCAACGGCATTCAAGTAATGCATCCGTGCTTGACCGGAAGTGATTTTTACACACATGATTGACGTAACAAAACCTGCAAGAAGGAGAGGAAATTAGTAATCATGCCATGACATACAACAGGAATGGTATAATATACCATTAATGTTGAGTTCAGTACATTATATTGAATTCAACTTTGATGATACATTAAATGTATTACCCAAATGAGCCTTTAGAATCTTATATTTTATGACCTTCCTATGTGTAAATCACAAACCAAGTATCTTCAAAGTATCGATCTTTGAATCATCTTTGATTGAAAATGTTTTCCTTTACGTTTCTATTACGTCTTCCTAATATTTATTACTTCCGACAAAAATTCATTTTAAATAACATTTTGGAACAATGTGCTGCATATTATTGAAATTTTGTTAAATAAATACAGCACATATATTCAACGAAATAATTCATCTAGGGATAAACTATCGTGTTTTACGACTAACGACTAGGGGTAAACCATCGTGTTTTAAGACATACAACTAACCAAAAATATAGTCCGTGCATAGACTTTGCAAAAGGTCCCCCAAGTCCCATTCTTCCTCTTCATGGCATTGCCACTCTCCACCCTACATCTAGACCTCCCTCTCCAGCCACCACAAACCCCGACCGCCCAAACTGCCCCACTTTCTTCTCAAACCCCAGACTCATCACATCCCGCGCATCACCCACCTCCCTTCCTCCACTTGCCTTAGTCCACCACTTCCCCCCTTCATCCCCCGAGATCCTCACCCACCTACTCCTCCACGCCTCTCTTCCCACCTGCCCCACTTCCTCCAGCCTCACCATAGCCCTCCCCTGAGCCTCGCCCTCCGCCACCTCAGCGTCGTCATAGAAACCCCCTCGGTGGCACCCTAGCCAACTCGGCCCGGCGTGGGCGCGGGCTTTGTCGCCCGCACAATAAAAGAAGACGAACGGCGTGGGCGGCGCGGCCATACATCCGAGCGTCCGCACCCGAATCAAAACGTTAAACAAAGCAATTAATATCGCCTTCGACGACGGGGGTCGCGTTTCCTTCGGCGGCCGGTGGCGGCGTAATCTTCGCCACCGTCGCCCTCGGCGGTCTGTCCGATGACGGAGAGCGCGCTGTTTGTCAAGCCGCCCCACGCCAACTCGGAGGCCATCTTGGTCTCGAGGCACTGTCAGGTGTTTGAATTTATTGTGTAATCGAAAATGACAATGAGATATTGTTTTAATTTATTGTGTAATTGGAAAATGACAGCCAGATATATTAGGTTATTTTTCTTTTTTTTTACTTCAACTACATAATATTAAATGAAATAGTTATTTTTGTATTTATCTGTAGTGTATCCCTTTTAGTATGTGTTGTCTCTTTATTTTCTCAATCATAAAAATCTTTTTTAATATCCGTCCGGTGCATACGTGATATTTTCGCTGTGACATTATATTTGTCAGATTCTGTTACGTAATTGAGGTAGACAGAGTTGTTTATTAAAGTTATTGTTCGTGTCTAAACATATCGCGCTAATAAAAGAAAACATGTTCTTATAATACTACGCTATATCAGTAAATATAATATCACAATATTGGTAAATTTGACAAATTTTCATCCGAGGTAGTTCTCATTTATTTGTCTGTTTGCTTATGGGAAGTAAACAGGAATATATTTGCTTGTAGTAGTGCTCGGGGGACATTATGACCTTTTCGGGAATTAGTATGAATTTGAACCAACAATTTGTGATTTTTATAGAAAGTTTGTTTTAACTTCCGTAAATTGTTACTCAATTCGTTTGTTTTACATTCTCTCTCAGTAATGGACCTTTTATTTTCAAACAATGCAATTATTCGTTGAACTGGACGCTTGTTGTAGTATTTTCCATTCATCAGAACACCGTTAAACATTTTATTTATAACTCGAGTTAAAATGCCAGTTCGAGTTTTGCAACTTCATCTATTCTCTGTTTTTAACATTGCAGGAATCGGGTAGAGGTGAGGTCAGTTTAATGAAGTATTTCAAAAATCATCAACCATTTTGTGGAAATAGTTTAAAATACTTTCGAAACTGTCTGAAGTGCGAGTATATCCATATTTATGCTGTAGATTTTCAAACACGTTTTAATACGCTTTCACAGCAATTCATGATACATAATATCATCAAGATAAAATAAACAATATTAAATAATTTGCTAATATTCTCACCGTGTTATAAAACGTATCACAAGCTTTCGGAGACCTTTTTATTTTGTTGAAGAGCGAGTAACCCACACTTGAGTTATTTAATTATTTCGACGTCATTATTTGAAGAGTTAGGTAATTTCAACTCCCTTATTAACTCATCACCTTGATTGTCGGCACCGAATGAGTTCGCTCAGAGACAGCATTACCGTTGTCTCTGCAACGTCTCTGACTGGGAGGTCCTAGGGTTCGGGCCCCGACGGTGGCGATTTCTTTTTTCCCTCTAGCCAAATATCTCTGTCGAATTTACTTGCTGTCTGGTAAATTCTAGTGGATGTTTGCCCTGAACGATAGTTTTCTGTCGTTTCCCTGATGAATACAAGGCAAATACCGGGCCAATACTCTAACAAACAGGACACGCGAAATCATTCCTTTCACTTCCTTTCCCAACCCTCTCCCCTTACACACACACAGCTTAGGAGGTTCCTCATTGGGGGAATTACGTGGAGGGGAAATCCCTCGCAAATCGTCGTGTCAGACGTTGCTGAATCTCACCAACCAACGGGAGAAGAGCACCGCCACCTCCAGGAATAAAACATCCACTACACTAACGACACTAATGACAACAGGAGTAAACATGCCCTGAAAATCAGTCAGTGATGGCAAAATTTCTCCAACTTCG
Organism: Gryllus bimaculatus; assembly: GCA_017312745.1. NCBI lineage: Eukaryota > Metazoa > Arthropoda > Insecta > Orthoptera > Gryllidae > Gryllus > Gryllus bimaculatus. The sequence goes on along the minus strand of BOPP01000010.1, from coordinate 10,390,175 downwards.
CTCCCGGTATTGGATTATGGCCTTTGCAATCTGAGAATCTAATTATGTAAACACTTAATGCAAACTTGCCAGAGTAGAGTACTAACTTTACTAAGACTGAGGAAGAACAACTCATAAATGCGAAGTTCATAAATTTGTGGAGTTTTCGATGTGAGAGCATAGAAAATGCAGTACACACAGCCTTGAAGCGATAAAATTTCAAAAGAAACTCTTGACACTCCTATTTCACGTAAAAGTTCGAATTAAGCAAATATTACCAGAGAAATAAAGTGAGCGAAATCCGTTGCCGGAATGCTTTTCCACGAGCTGCAAAGCCGCAAACATTCTCGGGAAAACGCGCCCGGGCCTTTGCAGAGGTCAACGTGAACCCGAGTGCGCCGCACGCGTGCGCTTTGCCCAGCCGGGGCGTGGGCGGCGCGCCGCGTGTGATTGAGCCGTCGGGGAAGAGGTCAAGGGTCACGTGGAGGGGGCGGGGACGAGGCGCTTGGCCGCAGCGGTCGCGCGCGCCGCCGCCCCGCTGCTGACCCGCCGCCCAGCCGCCCCGCGCCAG
>BOPP01000010.1:10314149-10375591 GCA_017312745.1 Gryllus bimaculatus | reverse complement strand
GCCTGGTCCCCGCCCCGCCCCGCGGAGGAGGGCTGCCAACTTGCAAACGAGGGAAGCGGCCCTCGGGACGTTCACCGCGGGAGAGCGCAGCTCCTCCCCTTTGAAGCGAATGATTCCGACGGCAGCACAACGCGAACATAGGAAAGGTGTGCACCCGCGTTCGTGGAGTCTATTATATCTGCTGTTCTCTACAAAGAACGCCCGTGAATTTCTAGGATCTCAAAACTTAATTTTATGGAGCCCAAATGTGTCCTGAAATGAAACCTAAATATTCCCGAGATAATTGAATTTCCCATTAATGGAGCACACAAATTCATGAATCTAACTAAATGAATGTTCGGGTTAGAAATTAAAATTAAGACTACTTTTAATAATTATTTTTTTAATTTAATTTAATTTCTATAATTACTTCAGTCTATTTTTGACTGACTAATTTTGTCTAATGTTTTGTACAAATTGTATTTAAAATGCAATACAGAAAATCACCGTTGTTTTCCTATTGGAAATTTAAACTCACAAATGATATATGAGTAGTTCATTCCTTAAGATGGTATTTTTATATTTATATTTCGCTAAAAACATAACTCTTACTTTAACCATATTCACAAGCTGAGTATTATTTTGAAGTCATGCGAATCTTTTAAAGTAGACAATATTTATTCCAGAGAATAAAACTTCTCGTGGCACGGAAAGAAAGAAATGCTGAGCAATGAGTCTACGTCTGTAAATGACAATACAATTTTCAAAACGCAAAAATTGTTGATGTGAATCGTTTGTCGCGAAATGTTTATGCATTGTCGTCCCGTCCTACTCGTGCAAGCTCTTGTTTTCGAACATCTGCTACACACTTCGCCGTCCTGCAAAGCCAACACTGCGTCAGTTGATGGCCTCTCCTCAGAACCCAGAGCGAAAACGGCGCGAGGACAAGCTCTTACACTCGCACAATGGCGAATCGTTTCGATGCGTGCGGAGGTATCGGAGGCATGGAATCCAAAACAGCGAGGGGTAGCGAACTGCCAGGGGTGGGGGCGGAGGGGAGGTTGCGCGCAGCGATGACTCATCCGCCCGACGGGACGGAGAGCGCCCGTTGCGGCACTCGCGCCACACGGTGGCGGGAAGTGGAACTAGGTGCGATCAACGCTCTTCGGGAATGCAGTTTAGCGCGATATATTTATGCTGTTTAACTCCATTTCTCAAAATCGTTTCCAGCAGTATTTTTATTTTATCGTATAGTTTGTGTGGAGAGTGGTATGGAACGCATAGAAAAAAAATCATATTTTGACCCAAAAAAATTGAAAATCACGAAAAGTTATTTTGAGTTGTTCCGGGAACAAAAACTTGTGCCCTTGTCATCCTGGTTGCAATATAGTACACGATTCTAAAGGCCGCTGTCTCAGAGTTACTTTGCAAGTCCGTAGGAAATTATGCGTTGGACAGATTCATGGTTTTTCGTTAAACACCAGGCCGAAAGCTGAAGCTTCGGCATGAAATTCCACACACGTAGTGAAGCATCACTGCACCTTGCAAGTAATTTATGCAATTAAAATACGAGTTGTAAATACGACGCTTTTTCATTAGTGGTATTCGTTGAACATGCTTACAAAAATCCCCTGGTTCCGTTACATTGGCTAAATCAAGCCACACTTCACTATTGAAATCCATGAAGGGACTAACACAGAAGATGAGCAAAAATGGCGTTGATTTCTGGGAAGTAAACTAAATCCTAAATTGTAATTTTTGTGGATACTTTACATAAAACCTCTGTGACATTTACAAAAATTTCGGAGAAATGTTTCTAATAGTTTTTTAATTTGTTTGCTCGAATAGGAAAAAATGTATAGTTACGTTATTGAACCTGTCCTAAACGAATAATATTAAAGCCAGATTTTTCTATTCCAATGCATTTCATCAATCAATTTTAGACCTTTAAATGATGCCAAGCACTTAAAAAAGTATGAGTAGTTGTACTAAAAGGATGAAAAATTTCGGTATCTCGCGCATTCCCTCTAGTTTCTAAATAAAATCTATATCTCAAAATTACATTTTAATAGTTATTTATTTAACTAGACATGAGCACAACAGTTACGTAAATAGCCAGCCCGTACAGAAAGTTAGTTTTGGCGTACGATTTGAATGTCAACGGAAGAGACGACGATAGAAGCCGATTCAAGTACATTGAAATGACAACGCTAAGGTAACTTTCGTATGAGTTGTGTACATTATTTTTTAGCTCGTGGAAATTAACTTTTTTCACTCTCGGAATCATTGTCGATAAAGAGGCGGCATTTATGAGGATTCGTGTCTTCTTATTTGTTTTATTTACTTTTCAGTACTTAGTTGTTTTATATGGTCGCAGTACCGCCAGGTAACACTTTCTGATTAATAAACAATGAATATATTTACTAGTTCCCATGCACAGGTGCTGAAAAATTAATTAAAGCACACTTTCCCAAAATGTAAGTAGTTTTCGCGTACTTCTGAGTGAACTCGATACTATTTTCTATAAATATTTTAACAAGAATTTTTCAAAAACAGCTCCAAGGTTTTTGTTTTAATCTCTTTGTAAAGACAGATTCCATTACGCAGATTCTGTGGTGCAAGTACCATTTTCATTTAAAAAGTAATGTATCCTTGTTGGTCCTTATTTCGGAGAGAACAACTACCGAAGGTGTTTGCAAAGTGCACTATGCTACTAAGCACGGGCGCGAATGCAGTAAGTAGATGACAAGTGTGGTATAACTGTGTTGGTTGGTAAGTGCGTGTCCTTTGCTTAGCAACTCGCAATACACACGTGTGTGCCGGTACAAGGCCAACAAATCTTGGGCTCTAAAGAAATTATATCCACTGGAGGGGAAATAAATATTAAAAAAATATGAAGAAATAACACTTATCCTACTTTTTATTCTAGTATAAATCGATCATATTGTAGCTGTGAAAATACTAATATAATGTTTAGTTTTCTGATGATACCAGCTGACTATCGAATCCAGATGGAAATGCTTTTCAAGGGAAAAGCGCAAGCTTCATTTTCCGATAGAAAGAAAAGGAGCTCTCGAATATCAGGGTAAAGTTTAGCACAAAATCCCTGATAATTTTTGTAAATGATGTCGATATTTTGAATTGTGATAAATCAATTGAACGAGAATAAATTGTTAAACAAACACTTGCCACTTACGAATAAGCTTTTTTAAAGAAGTTCAATCTGTTGCAGATGCGTGCACATCACCGACATCGGCGTGGGCTACATCTCCACCATGCTGTCGCTGTCGGCGTTGTTCCTCCGCTGGTGCTCGCAGGTGCGAGACTTCGGGTTGCAGCATCTCTGCGGGATGCGCAACCTGCAGGTGCTCTCCCTCGCAGGTGAGACGTCTTTTGTCTGTGGATCCTGGTCATGGCCGCGGGGTTGTTCTTTCTCGCGCACATCTCATCCACAAATTCAATAACTCCCGTGGACAACGGAAGGATATTAAGACACTAAAATGTTATCTGGAATTAAGGCGCTAAATTCGCTACACGCATTAGGTACTGCAGTAGAACTACGTGAACAAATTGAAAGAAAGAAAAGTATTCAAATTATTCAAAACCTGCCTTCTCCTCCTCCTCCTCCTCACCATTTCCAATTTTAAAGATAGAATGAACTAATATTGTTAAATTTTATGAAGTTGCTAACATTGACATCCTGTATTGATTTTTTTTATTAATTATTATTATTATTATTATTATTATTATTCTTATATTATTATTATTATTATTATTATTATTATTATTAAAATATATTCTAGGTGTCTAAATAGTGTTAATAAAATAAAATATGCATGAAAATAGAAACTCAAAATTTGAAAGGAAAAAGCTGTGCACATGAATTGCACTTGTAAGTAAAATTATAAAATTTTTATTTAAAACAATATAACATGAGGGAGTATAATAAATTATATAACGTTGCAGGGTAAGTTATAAGCCTATATTAATGTCAAAAATGTTCTTATTTACTTTACTTTCTGCAACTGATTTTGCAATACTAATAATTTAACACTTCTAAGATTGATGCATTCACATACTCAGATATTTGTTACACAGTTTTGTTTCATATGATAAAAGGGAAATCCTCTATTTTAGAATGTCAGAAATCGGGTAATCAACTTATCCCAAGAAGCAAGGTTGTGTCACGCTTCTGGACACCCAAGATTCTGCCATTTGAATTGAAGGGCTCAGTAGAACAAGGGGTTATCCCACATTGTCATAGTTCTGAAATAATGACAGTTTTACCTAAACTTCCCTCATATAACTCAGTACATTTTTAAACTTTTCAACACAGTGCGTTTGCATATAAGTCCATACTGTATTTAAATAACATATTACACTTTAAGAATAATATTTGAAAATTTGTATAATGCTAATAACTCAATAAAAAAAAATTAAAAGAAAATAAATACAAAAAATAAAAAAAAAGTGTGATAGCCCTTCAATTTCTATTGGTGTGAAGAAGGGCAATCTGAAGCAACAAAGCATAATTTTTAGCTCCAAAGAAATAGAATGTGGCTTGAAAAATGGAAAATGCTTCAAATATTGATATTAAACTATTATTACATACATTTTTTAAAAAGGCAGTTAAAAAGATAAATATGCCTAAAATGGTATTTATATCAAAATGGATGTAAAGAAAAGAATAGTTAGAATATTTAATTTTTTGTTGGAATATTTATTTTTTCATAATTTGTGCACGTATACTAAAAGCTTTTAAATAATATGTTCATTAGAATAAAATGTTCCGAAACAACTGATGAATAATACTTTGATAATTGGTTGATCCAGATTTATCCAGATCTAATTGAAGTATATCATGAACCATACAACTTATACAGCATTGTCAATGAATGTGTTTGTAGTTGTGAATTCATGTGTCATTCTGACAGACCTTCTCATTTCATTAGCTATTTGCTTTAATCATAAGTGAGAATTTTGAAAAATCTCTAAGCACAGATACCATTTTGACGAATACCACATGATTAGTACTATTTATACACATTATAGTGATGGTTTAATAAAAAGTTAATATTTTATTGCTTGACATTCTGAAATTGTTTCAGAACGTAAAAGCAAATAATAGTAATTCAGCTGATTTGGGTGATTGTATCACTGAATGGTAAAAATTTTAATGAGATTTAACACAAGAAATAATAATTTTTGGTACTTCTAAACATAGCTAACATTATTTTCCAAGATTTTTGCAAGCAAAATTTAGTACATTCTATAGTTTCTGAACATTTGCCATTTTCAATGTCAAGTGGTTGAAAAAAGGGCTTTCACTCAGTTTATTAGAATATTTTATTGTAATTGAATTAGAAAATTAAATTACAAATGTGAAATTCTTTCTAGGAGAAGTTTTATACTATGGAAATACTAGTTTCATGTGAAGTACCTCTTAAAAGTAAAAGATTCCTTTCAGACTCATAGAGCCTGAAGCTGGGACAAATTGATTGGAGGAAATCCAATAAATATAAAATACAAATAAATAAATATATAAAAAAATAAATTATATGTGGTATAGAGGCTAGTGTTGTTCACAATCAGAATAGAGGCAAAGGTTTTTGAAGAAAAAAAACTTTTTCAGCTTCTGTCTGTATCAGTCAAAAGGCTGGTTGGATTCTCTATGTGTTACTAATGAGGCAAGCTACGCAATGTGGAGAACGTTGTGTAGTTTGTTGTTTTCCGTTCCCAACCGGGGGGAGCCGAAGCACCCTTCAGTCTTCCATGCTTCACAGCACAACCCACACTTCCAGCAGCTTTCTGTTGGCCCCAGTTACAGAGACTACAACATGTTACTGTGTTGCAGAAGCTACAAATGTTTCTTGCTCCTTGCCTTTTCAGAATGAGGGGCACTCACAATTTGTATTTCCATCAAAATCTTAAGATCAGTCTTTACAAAAGGACATTCCTCTCTCTATTTACACAATGGCACATGCAAGAGGGGCATCGGAGATCATGAGGCTTCATCTTCCCCAGAAACTGATGTTATATCCACAAATATAGTTTTTACAAATTTTCTCTATAAACAGAAATGATTCAGTACCTCATTTGAATATGTAAGCATAAATCAACAACATAAAAATAAATTTTAAATTTAGCATAAATGAAAAATTATTTATAGTAACACATCAATTCAGTTGGACACTACCCCCTCGTACACACACACTCAGAAAAATCTTGGTTGCATCACTGAACACATGAGAAAGTAAAATGCAGACTTAGCTAGCTAGCTCTGTAGTACATGATGTTTTAAATGATCAAATATTACTCTTTAATTTGGTAAAAAGTGATTGCTAACCGAATTATAATTTGTATTATTTTTTGCAGGTTGTCCACTCTTGACATCCAGTGGCTTGTCAAGCCTTATACAGCTTCGGCACCTTCAAGAGTTGGAGCTTACCAATTGTCCAGGAGCATCAAGAGAATTGTTTGACTATTTGAGAGAACATTTACCTAGATGTCTTATAATTGAATAAAAAGAAAAAAAAATATTTTTCAGTGTATTTCAAAATTTATGATGAAAGATGCAGGCAAATTATTTTTCTTTTTCAGTTCCTTGGAAGACCATTTCTTGTGTGTGTTGGTACAAACTGTGTGCCTGTGAAGTGTTTCTTGTGGTTGGACTCCAAGAGGATTGAAAACTGATTTGCATACAAACTCAACTGAAGTCTATTGAATATTATACAAAATACAATTGTTAATTATATGACAGGTATATTTTTTCCCACCATTCCAGTCCAGCTGGCTTTTAAATACAAGGAGCCAAATCATGGGAAATTGTTTACAAACAGAGGCTTTTGGAATCACAGCCTCCCAAAAAGACTGAAGTTGTTTTATTGATTTAGGATGTACTTCTTCACATTTGTATACTGTTATCTGCACTATCTGATAATTATCTGTCCCTTTCACCTTCTTCATATTATAGAATTATAACAATATTTGTCCAAACCTGTAACCAGTCAAAATTATTTTCTCTTTTTAATGGTAATTTACCATTTTCTTTTAGATAAAATTCAAAATTTTATTATGAAGATTGGTAATTATTTTACCTTAATAGTTCGTAGGCCAGGATGCATTCCAAAACTTTGTTTTAATTTTTAGATTACAATTGTTTATAAAAGATTTCTCCCAAATATTTTTCCGTATGTATCTTTTATTTACATAATTTCATATTTTCCCTTAGCATTTGCTCAATAATATCCACTGATAAAAAAAAAACGAAACTATGTACATAAAACCTCACATTGCAAATTTTATGTAATTGTGTGCAATATTTACCTGTTCTCAAAATTCTATTTGAGAATTAAAGACGAGGAAAGGAAATATGGACGATGCAGTATATGAAACCTACACAGTAGACAAATTTTGTTAAGCTTCCTAATGCCTTTCCATTGTTTTACACCAAACATTTGCATAGTCAGATGAAAAATCATATATGTGCTGTCAACCAGCTGGCTAGAATATTTACTCCAATTTCTTTCTCCTTGAATGTTGCCACTCTTTCATAATCACCTTCTCTCAAATTGAGAGTACATTAGGTACCTCAGTCAATCATGTTCAGTGAGGGAGAAATTCTCTGATCTGCCAGAAGAACACTCCCTAGCTTTTTTGTGTTGTGCAACAATTGGTGTTCTGATTCACAAACATTAAAATCTGATGATGTATCACAGCAGCATTATGAAGAAGTAGAAGGAAATACCAAACATACGAAAACAATGTGTTGTTTTTGTGATATATTGCAGTATGTCAATGATGTTCACTATCTTTTACTCTTGTTTCACTGTGCTAGTCAAGTTGGTGATTTTATTTGTCATAAAAATGTTAGCTAGAACAAATGTGTATCCCAAAGCTTGGACTCCTTTATGGCCCCTTATTGTTGGCAGTTTGTTCTGGCAGAAAATTAAGTGTTCTCCTTCAAGACCGCTTATTGCGCTTGTAATGATCATCTACAATTGTTAGTGGAGGTGATCAACCAATGATCTGTGGACCACACAACCTCAAATTCAAACTATGAAAATTGTTTATAGTGCTGTCTTTTAGTAATTAAAAAAGGATTACCTACTTGTAGTTATGGTCTGAGAGTTGTATATAACACTTTGAATAACATATCAAGTCTGTTTGACGTGATTGTTATTGTAATGAAATGAAGATGCTAAGAAGCATAAGCTGCATTGCTAAACCCATTGCTTTTGGTGAGCTGTTGTTGAGCCAGACTGTTCTAAACTGTAGGCAATAATTATTCTTATTTTAAGTGTGTTCTCACAGTGAGGATAAGAATGGCCCACATGACCGAGGTTGATGCTCCATTGTTGGGGCATATCCCATTTTCAAAATTCCTCTTGTTGTACCAATTAACAAGTAATAACTTTGTACTTCTGACCTGTGATGTACATAAATTAAGGTAGTTCTCACTGCAATAACATTTTCATGCCATATGAAATAGATAAGATGTTGTTTATCTCTGTTATGACTATTTTCATAAATCTGCAATGTGATAAACAGGCATAATAGACTTGAAAATTGATATAAAAATATGTATATCAAAGCCAACAGTGAATTGAAAAACCAAATGCGCTTGTCTATTCTTTTCTCTGAGCAAGAGATATTGTTTTAACAACCACAACGCTATTTATCTTCTGGTTTGACTAGCCAAAAGTAAGAGGTATGTTAATCTTTCATTTATTTCTAAACAAGTGTTTACAACTGTGCAAACATCATCCAAATTTTTTTCAATTGTAAAAATTTATGCACAGCTTATATTTACTTCTTATGTATTTCAGTATGTGGCATTTGCACTTCATTTTATTATAGGTGTTTCATTCCAAAATCAATCCTTTAGTCGTTTCCCCAAAACTAAGTTGTGCATATATGTATTAGTTGCTGTGTATGGTGCTTCTTAGCTTCATGCTACTGAATGTACAGTCACTATAGACCTTAGTGTGTATCTGTTTAAACATAAGGATTACCTGAAAAATGTGTAAATATTGTACATTTCTTACTGGTAATTCAGCATCTTAGTTTTAAAACAAAAGTCAATAAAGTAGTTGTTCTGTCTGAATAAAATTTATTCACATGAAACATTTATTCGATTCAACAATTCACTACATCCAATGTCTGAACTTATTATGAAAAACAAAGTATTATAGTAGTAAAAACAATATTTTTCTTTCTCAGAAAGTTTTTAAAATGTTTAATATTTGATACAAATATCTTAAAATTTTCTAAAACTGAGTCAGAAACTTTTTTTAATTGTACTTTCCAACACTTCTTGATGCTTCCACAACAGTTTTCATGTCTTCCAAGTACATTTCATGTCCACCAAGATACCAGTCCTAGACCTGGTTCACTAATACTTGCCTGAAAAAGAAATGCAACGATGAAACCACTATTTTTTAAATATAATTGTACTCCCAGATATGAAAATGTTCTATAAAATTTCCTTCATTTTCACTTTCTAGAAGTAACAAGCACTTTTAAATTACAGACAAATTATATTTTGGTGCAAAAGAATAAGAATTTAAAGACATTATAAAAATGGATATACACAGCTATAAAGTAATGAAGCAATTCACACGATAAATAAATGAAAAGATAAATGTGATGTACACATTTGCCTTAAGAAGGTAACAAAGTGAGGGCTCTGGGTCAGACTTCCAAGGTATTCTTCAGTCTCTGCTCTGAGGAAAAGCGATTGGGGGTATGGGCAGATTATGTAAATTTATGGTAATTGAAAAATATTGGCTGAGAATATTTAAATACAATTTTGCAAATACTTTCTTTTATTTTTAATAGACTTGCTTTCAATACTCTTAAAATTAACAATTTTAAAGACCAAAAATGGTGAAATTTACTTTTTTTTTTTTTTTCCTCCTTTGAAAGTTTATTAGTGATAATTTTTTCTTTTCTTTTTGTTCTTGAACTATATTTCAATTAACACATCAAAACTCACAGAACTGTCTATTGCCAAGTTTAAGTAAAATAAACAAAGTAAATTTAATTTTTGATGTTCAAGTTCATAAAAATACCATAGTATTTTTGTATCAAAAGCATTCATCACCAATAACCATTGTATATGGTATCAAAAGTGATATGTTTAATAAAATTTCAGATCAAGTGAGCAAAGTAAGTAATTTATACGTTTATGTCATTATTAATTAATTAATACTACTATTCAAATTTCTGAATTTGCATTTAAGCATCTTCACTCTTTATTCACAATATTTGAAACTATAAATAACAGAGAACTTTGTCAAAGACCAATTTCTATCCATTTGTTTCTACAATAAGAGAGAAAGTTTACATTACCAAATATTCTTGCAGTAAACAGCACTAATACTGAATTATGATTCACAAATATTCTGAGCAACCTAAGAAATCCATCATCTAAACAGACATTTAAAGACTTCATTTACTGTGAAGAAAGTTTTCAAAACTATGCTTACTGTATCTTCTTTTAAAAGAATATCTTAAAAACTTAAGTTTACTACTGTTACAATTTATTAAATTTAAATTAACACTTTTTATTTATTTAAATTAACACCAAAAACCTATCACAAGCCAGGCGCAGATCTGCAGGGATGGAAATGAGGGAAATCCCCCCCCCTCTAAAATTTTTCAGTAACTATTAATTTCATCTTGTAACAAAACTTTCAAGCAAAAATATTTTCGGATAATCATTGAAACAAATATTGCATTGCATCATTAGCTAGTAAAGCCTACGACATTTTCAAAATCTGTAATATGCCACCTTCAACCAAAATATTTTGAATTTTCCCTCCCAAAATTTGTCTCTAGATTTGCCCCGGCAAGCAAATTTATTTTTTTGAAAATAATATTCTTTCCAATAAAATTTTTTTCTAGCTCCATAAGCCAGAATATTCTCACCATCGAAAGTGAGGCATTTTAACGTGTGTGGCCATATATAAAACTACCTGATATTTCTCTCACTTTTCTCATGCATGTCCATGATATTTCAATTCAAATTTACTATGAATTTCAAGACAGTAAGATTCAAGCTTATAATTAGTCATGAGGTTTTTAATTTTTTGTGACAATACACATTTGTGCATGAGTTAATAGCTCATATGGTCACCCTCCATTACAATGTTCTTTAAGTTCTACTTAGAAATTCCAAGAAAAATGCCTGACTTTCTCAGGTCCTCAATTCTTTAGCATTATGTCAGTAATTTGACTACCTCACAGACAAAGATTCCCCTCATAACACCCTTCGTCTCCTCCACCAAGGATTTCTCCCTCGCCAGAGCGGAATGAACTTCCTCAAGTTGCACCATATACTAGACTTCAGCCGGGAAATTAAATTAAAAGAATATTTTAGAGCAAATGAAAGTATTTACATTAGGATACAAATATCATTTACTTACTGTTATAGTATACGGAGCAATCTTCTCTTTTTCAGTAGTTTCAGAAGATTCTTGTTCTTCAGGTTTGCTATCACAAGGAATAGTTTCTACAAATTTGTTTCCTGTTACACGAAATCGTATTGGCTCACCTAGAACCAACAACAATAAAAATAGTTTTAAATACATGATTTCTTCTTCTTGTGTGATATAAAACAATGGGCATAATAATTTAACCTGGATCCATAAACAAGTCATGCTTTCCATCTTTTGACTCATACTCCCATATCCATACTTTCTCATCTTCATCATATCTACATGGTTGCTGAAGAGATTCTGGTGATATAATGATATTATCAAAGAATCCTAGAGTCACTGCAAAAATGTAGAAAATGCACTTCAGCAACACAACATTTCTGAGTATTTAAATAAAAGATGTGCAGAAACCTACCACGCACACCTTCTTCACTACAATTTTTTATTTTGCCTAAAATTACTTCTTCAGAAAATGGTTTGAATACTACTAATCGGAAATTAACTTTTGTATGAGCTGCTCCATCTCCAGGAAGAATAAAGGATTCTTTTATGCACGTAATATCAAAAAGGGCAATGCACAATCCAACCTCTTTTATAACCTATAATGTGACATATATCCATTAATATAAACTAATATTAAATTATTAAACTACAAATCTTTAACACACAGGAGCCAGACAAACATTTTTTGTGACACAACCTTGCCAACTAGGGTTTTGGTGAGATCTTCTGCGATTGCTTCATTAAGATTAATTCCGAACCGATGGGGTGGAACTCTCAAAGTTTTTGTCATTTCTGCGAGAACGAACATGGTGAAATGACATGCGTATGACACTATTGGAAATTGCGCCTCACACTCTTCCGAATAACAACCACTAATATGACAATTATTTACACGTTATAATCAGAACAATGTGATGGTCCAATACGTTGGGTGATACGTGATATTCCATCGCTTATCAATTACACGGACCACATATTTGAAATATCCCATCAATACACAACATAACCTGATTTGTAAACAAATATTACAATTGTCTAGTCAAAGACTCTTTGACGTTTTGAGCCAGAGAGTTTTGAGCTATTGTTTAAAAATTGAAAGGCGACTCACAGCTGATCACAGAGAAAACACTTCGGATCTTCCAATGAATGACTTCCGTGTTTCGCCATCCTTGTCAATGCTCTTGGCCCCAGCCAGCCCCAGCATCCAGCTCATCAATATTGCCAATCTTCTAAATATTATACTCTGATTAACATTTACGACAAATTTTTACTTTTGATTAGTTGAAACATGATTATCAATCGAAAGTTTTAATATCCAAAATTCAAGATGTAACAAAGCTCTCGAAGTCTCCTGGATAATCGTGTAACAACTGATCGCGTTGTCTAGTGTGACGCAGTGTGTGGGAGTGTGCGGAGTATATGGGCTGGTGTGCAGGAGCCGGGCCTTACAGCGTGGGCGTGTGGGAATGAGTTCACCATGCGTCGATTTACACCCCCACCCCCACTGTGAATCTTACGTTGAATGCGTGATATCTCAATTGTTATAAATTAACATTGAGATGTAAATGGTTATAATACAAAATAATTGTCAGACACGATGAGTAAGCGCTGTGGTGTGAGGGACTTTTATGGTGCTCACAAAAAATTGAGAACAACTGTTTGTTCAACATCAAATACTGCTTTGACCGAAAATGATACAGTACAAAATGCACAACTACCTTCAGACACTGAATCAGCTATTACATATTTAAAAAACACATTCCCTTTGGAGAAATTCAATGAGAAACTCCCGCCTGTTCTGTTGGTTCATCAAATATATAGTATTGTACAGTGTAAAACAACAGTAGATAAACAAATAGTAAGTTATATGGTTCTTATTTTAAGTTCTGATTGAACTTCTAATAATATAGTAATTATAAAATGGATTTTTATTTAAATTTTTCAGAGAGCTCTACAATCCAAAGGCACAATTCGCCTATTTAAACTGGGTGGAGAAGAAACTGCTTTTGTGATCATATACACAGAGGATTTACAAAAACATATTTCTAAGAATTGCCCCCAGAAGCATGTTGTTAATATATTTGTCAATGACATTTTACCTTCTGTACAAGATGTCATCATAGAAAAATCCATTCTTAAGAATAATTTTTCCCTGTCAGACTCTTGTATCAGGTATTAACATGTAAATTGAATTTGGAAAATGAGGACTTAGGAAAGTTCACTCAGTTATTATTACGTAATTTTTTCACAGTGAATTGATGAATTGTGGCCTGTTAGCTGCTCGATCAATAACAAGTTTCTGGTTTTCATTTCCTAATGCGGGTGAATTCATGAAGACTTACTTGAGAGGCAGAAAGTCAGTAATACGTACAATTCGAAAATGCAAATTCAGTGAAATATTACAGAATGTAAGTAAGAAATCAGTATTGTAAGTTATGCATCTTGCACTTAAATATACGAATATTTATGTTTGTCAATTATTTGTTTCTCATGTTTATTGTTACTTGTTTAAAATTGGACACTGTGGAATAAAAAGGGATTTTTAAAATATGATACATGTATAGTTTTATGTGAAATTTCTTTCTCCATTTCAAGCAACACAAAATTTAAAATGAACCCTTTTCTTCTGATTTTTAATTTTTTTTCTTCTGATTTATTGACTCCGGAATCCATGACCTCAGTTTTCTTATTAAACTGTCCTGAGCGTTCTTTAATATTTCTATTACTGTTGGCACTTAAACTTATAAAGTTTTGAATTCAAGATGCACATTGTTTTGGCTGACATAAAGTATTATGAAATTCTGGAATGAAAATCTTCCAGCAATTGAACTTTGGGTTTTAAAAAAAAGGAATAGTTATAGTAAGGAACAAAATGGATACATTTTTTTCTGGTTTCTTTTAACTTAAGTGCCAAAGTTTCTGCCCCAAGTGAATTCAAACCATATCATTTCTTTCTTTTTTATTCAGGAGATAGCTCAAAAAAATTGTACATCAGGTAGTTTTTGTGTCACCGTGTTTTGTGTTTTAGGAATTAGAACAACGAAAACTTGAAAAACTGGCTAAATTGGGAATGAAGTATCATATACATGATATTATTGGAGCTGAGTTGGTTCAATGGCAAGTACTTCTTATTGATTTTCTTTTTACTTATGAATTTAGCGTCTATGCTAGTATTTTTGTTAGTATTTCGATATTGTTGGGAAGCGTTGTTGATAGTCAAGTTCAATAGGAAAAATAGTGCACTCTGAGGGTTCTTTAATGTTACTATTACTGTTGGCATTTAAACTTATGAAGTTTTAAATTCAAGATGCACATTCTTTTGGCTGATATAAAGTATTATGGAATTCTATGATGAAAATTCTACAAAAATCATGGGAAGAAAAGCCTACGCAATCACATACGTAACATAACTTGTGTACTACTAAGTACACTAGTTGTGGTATTAGTAGTAGTAGTAATAATAGTAGTTGGGGTTTTTATAAATCTTGGATATTTCAGAAAGATAATTCACACCCATATAAAACTTGTATTAAAATGAGTAACAGGCTGTTTCTTGTTCTCGGGTTTTTGCAGTGTGGAAACGACTTCAGGAACACTTCTTAGGCTAAAAAAAGAGGTGAAGAATAAATAGTAATTGCAAAATTCTTCCTTTGGCTTGTAATTCTAGTCCTTTGATAAACGTGTTGCAAGTGTTTCCACAAGTGAAGGTCAGTTATGAAATGTCTATTGTTACAGGAGAGATACTTTTTCAAAGTAACTTTTTCTAATATTTATTTTTCCTATTTATTGGAAATGAATCTATTTATTATTGTAAAGAATCAATTTATTAAAATACCTCATCAAACTCTGTTTTTGGTATCATAAAATGCTGTTTGTATGTAAATATCTGAATCAATAAATATTGGTATATTTCTCATAAACAATTTTTCTTGGCATATACCTTACTGCGTTGTGATGAGGAGGGACTGTCTACATGTTTTACTTGTAAAGGTCCACTTGCACAATGGCATTGTATCACCCCACAACCTGGAGTCTAGATGAAATAAATGTCTCATCTAATTCAGATCTTTGTAATAATTTTCTGGGCCCTACATTAAAAAGTACATGCAATAAGGTTTTTCAACCTTGAAGTTATTCATGCCTTTTAAAATGAGCTTGTGAAAAAAAGAAGGGAAATAGTGATTTTAGAAATTGTGTACAAGAATGAAAATAGGCATGGAATGCTGTACTGATTAGGGTGGAACATTGTTGCTACCTAGTTTGTTTTATGTAGTGTTTCCAAAATATTTAGTTTGAATATTTTTGGTCTAGCTCTTCATAAAATGAATTCATTCCCTCATTACTAATTGATGGTGATTTTAATGTTTCAAAGAGGCTAGTAAAAATACCATATTTTAAGGTAAATTTAAGAAAAGAGCATTTTCAGAATTAGAACAATTGTTGGATATTTCAGAAATGTTGATGTTTTAACTTCAAAATCTGAGGACAATGGTATTAATGAAAACTAAATTTTACTGTTAGATTTTTTCTCTTGGCCATAATTGAATAGTTAAACATTCTATTAATTTTGTTAAATACCATATTTACCTAATTTTAAATCAACTCTGAATATTAGATAACCCTCATATTTTGAAAAGTCCTCCTGAGAAGTTTTAAAATTTTAACTGATTCTTACTATTAAGACAAAATAAGATTGCAAATTCCCTTGTTGCTGAGATGGTTAAGAATTATTGCCTTAACTATCATTTTATTGTTCCTTAAAATCTTCATTATCTTATTTTTTGTCACAACCCTCAACATCATCTCATGAATCAATATTTCTTTCTTTTGGATTCTCCTGTGCTGCAACCTCTTGAGTTTTTAGGTGCCTCCAAAATTTTGGGAATGAATTTGCGTCATTGATTTTTGTCTTTCATGAGACAAAGCCATCTATAAATAAGGAACATTCCCTTCTGTCAACAGATTTTTTATCTATCCTACACGTGTTGATGGCCTCTTCTTCTTTAACAGAATAAACTTGAAATTTGGACTGTTTACTGTTCAAGTGATTGAGTTGTGAACTGTGATTTCCCTGTTTCCCGGGTACAATGGAAGACAGTAGCTAGTTTCCAAATTTGGGAAGTTTTACCTCAACATTTACTGGTTTCATGACATGGTAAGGCAATGTAAAACAAACTCAACTAGGCCTAATTGGAAAAATATATTAAAAAAAAAAATAGAATTAAAAAATATATAAAATATTTTATATTCTTTCCTCTACGTATTTCATGCCCAATTAATTGTTTAGAAAGTTTATTTTTAAAAACTGTTAATTTTTTAATTTAAATTAATGTTTTTTAAATTGTATATTTATTACAGAAAAAAATATTACAGAAGGAAATGAAAAATGGTATAATTTCTAAGCAATTTTGGCTGTAATTCAAAACGATAGAAACGTTATTGATTAAAATAGTGAAGTATTAATTAAGTTAAATACAGATATGAGAAAGGAATCGCGATGTTTAAAATGTAATATCAATGCGACAACTGCCGGTCTTTTTCGAAGATATTCAAATTACCCACAATTACTTCTTTTCTCCAGGCATAGCTCCCAAAATCATTTAATTCCACAGAGAAGTTAACGTAATCGAGAACACTTCTTTACCATGGAAAAATAGTTCTTATTCTATGTCCTTATAGTTTCCATGATATTTTCATGGAGGAACCTTATTCCATGGATTGTGATAGTTTGAAGATCCTGTTCCCGCGCGTGCTGCGCCGCGTGCCCGCGCGTTTGTTCACATTTGCCGCTAGTTTGTTGTGGTGGGTTGGATTCACCGGGCTTTGCTTGCAACAGGTTTTCCCGTAAACGACGAAGTGTCAGTGAAGTATCTTTGAAATATGTATGTAATATTGAGGGTGAGCTATTGAAAATTCACTTCGCAATATATTCCCTCAACGTAGTGTGAAGTTACATCTCAGTAGCATGGTAGTACCAGAAATGAACAGTGCCAGTAAAGGCTTCCTTCTGACCTCGGGAGGTGGGTTAGAAGTGGACAAGGTTCATGTTAGGGCAGATGGAAGTTATACAGACAAGTCACAAAAATTTATTCAGCAGGCAAAAGACTTTACCAAGCAATATGCTCACATATACGCTGTTCGACTTGTCAGAACGAGAGATGCTTTGACAAAACGAATTCATGAAAAATGGGGTATGTCGCACTTGTAATGGATTGCCTTGGGACTATCTTTAAAATTTTAATACTTTTTGTATTTGTTTGCAGGTGTAGATATTCCTGTCAAAAAGTTGATAGATCTTAATGAAGAAGACAATGAGCAGTGTGTAATAATTGGAACTTTATTCAAGCATCAGGAGCTCAAACCAAGTATTTTGAAGGAAATCAGTGAAGAGGTATGTAGAAACAGGTATTTGAAAGTGGCAAAATTAGTCATTTTTATTAAATAAATAATTTTTAATTTTACAGCATCAGTTGGCTCCACAACCCCCTCGCAAAAATTTTGTTGATGAAGAAGATCAGTTAATACTGGAAGATGAACAAGAAAGAATACGATTAATTGGAAAATTAAATGTTCATTCAGTGGTGACTGGTGTTGTGTGTGCAGTACTTGGTAAAGATACTGGTGATGGAAAATTTGAAGTAGTGGATTACTGTTGGCCTAATGTTCTGCCAAGAGTGAGAGAACCACTGTCATCTGAAGATAAAAGGCAAGTATTTTTATCTGAAATAAGAATAATTAATTGTTTGAAAATTAGAATAATTACATTTATTTGCAAAAAATATTTTCTTTTTCATTTCCTTACAATTTAAATGCATCCTTAGTAGAGGTTCCCAAAAGGATTGGTGTCAATCTCCTGGGGTTGAATAAAATTTTGGAGATCATTTAAGGTCAAAGGGTCAATTGTGGGTTGATATGAGGCTCACTGGTCGATATAATCAAGGTCTCATAGACTACAAAAATATATTTAAAGTTGGTAATTAATTAATTGTTTTCTGATATTAAGCTAGAAAACGTCTAATAATAAATAACATTTTTTTCACTCACAGAATTTCACATTAATTGCACTCATGAATATTGAACTTTTGCAATTAGAATGTGTGATTTTGTTTCTCAAAACTGGGATCTTGATTGTGAAGTATTTTAATGTTGTTTTAATTTTAGAAAATAGATAAAGCAAGCTCAAACAACTTTGTTAACCTAATTTTTGTTGTAAGGTTGTCACTGTCACATTCTACTTTTTCCCAACCACTATGGACTTCCCTCTTGCTGGAACGGTGCAAAATGCTGTTGTAAATGACTTCCTTAAGTTATAAACTTCAGACGAATTTTCTCTACGTACAAATTCTCCCCCATCGAAATCCCCAGAACCAAAATGAATATAACCATAACACACCTAAATAAATGTACAAAATGTTTCTTATATTAACGTCCAATTTACAGAAATGTTCATTTTATGATTATTTGTATTATACTATTTGATTTTAATTACCTGGTTTTGTAAGACTTCTTAAATTACACAAAGATACTAATTTGATTTGACTGAGTTGTATTTACATTGCGGTAGTTCCATTAATAAGTTCTGCAATGATTTGCATTGTATAGGTTTATTGTTCTGGTAAGTGGATTGGGACTGGCTAACAATGCAGATGCACTCCTACCTCTGCAGCTGCTTACTGATTGGATCAGTGGGCTTCTTGGTGATCCTGAAGAACAAAGGAATCAAGCACAAGCTGTACGATTAATTATTGCTGGTGAGGTGCATTGGTTTTCTAAGTTTCATGATGGTGACGAATGTTAAAATAATTGGCAAGTGATGTGTATTATTTCCTAATTATTTTTCCTATTTTTGTCAATAAGGTAATTCAGTCCGTGATTGTGCACCCCATAAGGTATCAGCTATTACAAATGCATTTAAAATAGATGTGGAAGATACACTGAATGCTACTAGACATCTTGATGAC
This sequence comes from Gryllus bimaculatus, assembly GCA_017312745.1. Taxonomy (NCBI): domain Eukaryota; kingdom Metazoa; phylum Arthropoda; class Insecta; order Orthoptera; family Gryllidae; genus Gryllus; species Gryllus bimaculatus. Next base: position 10,356,207 of record BOPP01000010.1, on the reverse strand, counting down.
TTCCTTCATCAACTTGTTGTAAGTTTTTTTATTTGTTATAATTAAGTAATTTATAAAGCTTGTTTTTATTTATTGCTCAGGTTTAATTGATTGCTTGGAAAATTCCTGGCACATCACCGGGGCCACTTCCTCCCCTCTCTTCTGTGTGGGTGGTTCACTACAGCGTTCTCTACAAATGTAGAGTTGCCTAAAGTGAGCTTGAGGGATTGTGTATGTGTCCCCTGTGGCAACTCGTGTGCCCTAGGGTCACTATTTTAACAGGCCTGATTTATTGTGAGAGGTCAATATTATCAACAACACAACTAATGGTAGTTTAAATATACTTGGTAAAATTTTTACTTTCTTGCTCTTAAGAAGGTACTTAGAAGTGGATAAATCCAATTCTAAATTTAGAAAAAAAATCCTCTAACACGTGGTTTAATCAGAAACCATGTTTTGTGGTTCCTTGATATTGAAAATTTGAATGATGGTGCCGGTGATATGGCTCAGGGCATCAACTGATGTCACTGCAGTCCCTCTGGTCAGGAGGTCCTAGTTCGAGTCCCGATGGTGGCAGGTGAAAAAAACACAAAAGTTATTATTTTGTGCATAAATGAAGGTTTATGGTTGCAAATCATAGCCTATAGTTCTCCTGGCCTTCAAAGGAAGTTAGCATCAATGTTTCATTGATATTGCTCCAAGTACATTCAGAGATTATTGTGCTGTATCACTGCGCCCTTGTATGTACATATTAGTGAAGATTTTGGCTATTCATGAGGGCATGGTACAAGGGTATATCTAAATTTGTGTAGATGAGATAGGTAAATAATGGAATAGATCAGCCATACAGAAAGTATGAATTGTTTTTATGGCACCAATTTTGTTGAACCGACTGCTACTGAACTGTTTGATCTCAATATTTAGTATCAGTTAAAAAATTGTGTGCATTTAGCATCATTATCATTATCAGTAATTTGGGAGTAGAAGGTCTATTCCTTTTATCCAGTATTATCTTAGTAACCCCAGTATCCTGGTTGTACATTTTTCTTAGTTGTCCTATCTCTCTTGTTCCCCTTTGTTTATATTTCAGGAACTGTTTTAATGAATATGGTGGTCCGATTATCTTTGTGGCCCTTCCATTTCTTCTGGTATTTCATTGAGTCTTATATAAGGTTTTTGATTGATTCTTAAAGTTGATCTGAAATTCCTCATTTGGGCCAATTTGATTCCTGGTCTGTCTATTGCTTTACAGTAGTGTTCATTTTGCAAAATATAAAGTAATTTTGATTTTTAAGGTAATGTGGTGAAAGTCTTTTATTCAATCTTAGCTTTTGCTACCCCTCTTAGCAGTAATTTGACAGTTTTGTTTCAAAGTCTTTTGTGTGGACATTTTGTTATTAAAGAGTGACCTTTGTTCTATTATTTATTTGTGCATGTGTTTTAATAATTTAATCACCTTGTGTTCTTTCAATTATTTTGCAGTTTGTAAATTGGAAAATGCAAAATATTAAAGCTGAACAATTTAAAGGTTTTGTATCATTGTATTTTTTGCTTTTGTAACTGATGCTAATGTTATGTAGTCAATAATGACCAGAGCAGTCAATGTGACTTTTATAAATACATAAATTAAAAAATGAAGATTTTTCTGTGAACTATTGCTTTGCTGTACAATTGTACATACAAAAAGTGTGGGGAGTCTTCTTTTTATGGACTCCCTTTATAAAAGGAAGTTTGTTTGCTGTAGAATATTGTGTGTTATTTAAAAAAATTGCTAACACTTAGTTATTCCAAATCCTATTTCAGAATAAATGATGGAATAGAACAATATGTAAAATTATAATCTATTGTAAATGTTGGGACTATCCATGATTTGTGAAAATCATAAACTTTTTTAGACTTTCTTTTAATAAGTATTTGTTTTGAAGATAGTTATTGTATTTCTTGTTGTTTGTCTTCTTGAGTTTTTCAGGTTTTAGTTCAGGAATTGTCTGTAAATATATTGTGACTATTGTGTGAATTGAATTATTAGAGTAACCAGTTTCCCTTTTAGTTTTAATATCATTTAACCTTTCTTCATTATCATAATGAATCCTCCTCTTGTATCTGCAAACTTTTTTTTTTTCCACAGAGTTTTATAGATGTGGATGTAATGCCTGGAGAACATGATCCAGCTAATCACATGTTACCACAGCAACCATTACATTTCTGCATGTTTCCAAAGGTATGGGAACTAGTAATCTTGTATTAACTCACCTTAGAGGTATTTTTAATTAATATGCTTTATTGATATATAGACATAAAGTGAAATTATTTGTTCTATAGGCAAATACTTTTGAAACACTTCATTGTAAAACAAATCCATATGAATGTGAAGTGGCAAATTGCCGAGTGTTGGGTACATCAGGGCAGCCTGTGAATGATGTTGCTGCATACAGTAAAGTGGAAGATCCCTTGACAATTCTCCAGCAGACATTGGAATGGGGTCATATAGCTCCTACATGTCCAGATACTCTCTGTAAGTATACGGTATGATTGTGACTTTGTAGCGAATGACCATTCTGATTGATGTTTGATGAATTCTGAAAGGCTATTGGTTTTGTAATTCAAGATAAGAATACCATAGTCACTTATATGTAGTTTTATACGCAGTGAGTATGAAGAGAACTCTTGGCGCTTTAGTTCCCCTTTCCCTGATGCCAATGACATATTCAGAAAACAATTTTCAGTAGTAATAAGTCGTTCAGTAAAACAATTTATTATATAAATAACTATCTTTCAAGAGAATTTAATCAATATATACGTATAAATTAATAAATGTATGTATGTACTTCGGCACAACAGCTCTTTACGAGCTAAAGCTTACCAGCATCGTCCTGGCCTTGCGACCGTGGGTTAAGGGGTGTGTGTTGGTAGCACATAGCCATCCCTACACTGTATTTCTGGCATTCTCAACTTCAGAAGTGAGCTTTCTCATTGTCACATGGCAACAGATACTGGGACATTGCAAGGAAAGTGCACAATTAATTTTTGCCCCTGACTGGGAATCGAACCCGGAATTGCACCATGGAAAGCAAGTACGCTATTGAATGAGCCACCAAGAGCATATAAATTAATAAATAAAAATTTTAAAAACAAAATAAAGGAAAAATTAATTTATTAGAAATCATACATTTGGTGGTTACATCAGTAACAGCAGATAAGCCGTTAAAAATTGTATTGTAATTGAAACTCTGAATTTTATTAGAATGGTTATTGGCTGTTCTTACCTCTTTTGGACGTGACTTTATTATTTTTATTCTAAAACAAAACAGTATTCTGAAGAAGAAGCGACACAAATTTTTTTAACTGTTGAAAATAAAAATATACTTCATTGAAGACAAAGGATAAAAATTCTAATTAACTGTACTTTCAGTGTTGTTGCCATAATATTACTGAAATAATATTTTGTTGCAGCGGGTTTCCCATATTATGATGAAGATCCGTTCATTATTACCGAATGCCCAGATGTGTACTTTGCGGGTAATCAACCAGCCTTTCAGACTAAGTTGTATGAAGGTAAGTAGCCTTTTTAAGTATAATGAAACCGTGAAATAGATGAATTTTGAATGTGATTTTGTTCTTCTCTTTGATTTTACATGTGAAGTACACATATTGAGATTGGAGACATAAATGAATATTGTTGATCCTTTTTTTCCATTCAGGCCCAGAAGGGCAGAGAACTCGACTTGTGTGTATCCCATCATTTGCCAAGACTCACAGTTGTGTGGTTGTGGAATTAAATTCCTTGGACTGTTATCCTGTATCGTTCGGCGCTGGGGATTTTGCGGATTCAGAAATGTAGACTTGCATTGTGTGATTATTTATACTCAGCATTATGAACAGTTACACTGCCCTGCTGATATAAATGATGTCTCCTTCTGTTGCATCTCAGGTAGGGAGTTTCAAAAGTTCAAGAGAACATAATATTTCGTTTGTGTATATAGCCTTTTAAAATCCTGTTAGCTGAATGTCTATTTTGTATAAACGTATTGAAAGTTCTAAGAGAGGACATGTGAAAACATCTAAACATTTACACTGATAAATTTCAATGTTATGTGATAAAATTTACAATAATTGTTAGGAGAGGTTATTCCAAAAATATGATTTTATATTTACTTGTTATACTCCTTTCCCTTCTGAAACGAAAACATATTTTTTTAATCCTCCCAGAAAGCTCTATTTTGCAATACCAATTTGCTATTAACTGTGAGAATTGAGTGTTGTTGGTATTACAATGTGTTTGTATGTGTGTGCAGGCTGTATCAAATTAGGAAATTGTTTACCTTTATTTTCAAAGTGAATCTTATCATTCCTGTCCCACACTTATATGTAGTGTTATGGAAATGGAGAGAAATTGATGTTTGTAATTTGTTTGACACTGCCCTGTATTATATTCTCTCTAGGTTTTTCAGCAATGTGTTCTAGTATTGCAATTTTATTATAATTACATTTAGATTATTTCTTTCCAAAGAAAATTTTTTGGATTATTAATTATTAAAATTAATTAGGAAATCTTTGCTTCAGCGGTACAAAACAGTTTTCTTAGACTGATATAACTTTCTCCTCTGTTTACACTATTTAGAATGTTCTCTACAACATTGAAAATGTATTACACAGTATTTCAGACAAATAAATTAATTTTTAATCATCAAAAAATATTTTTTTTCTTTCCTTGTAAAAAATTAATTTTTCCTTAATAGTTCATTAATTTCATTTTAAACTTTCCATTTATACATTTTTAATTCGATAACGTTTATATCTTTGTTAACAAAAAGGTATTCTTTTACATTGTATTGCAGTGGCCCACACAGTGAGTAAAGGGGTTATATTTCTGAGCTATTTTGCTAAAATGTGAAAACATCAATTAATTTATTAAATTTTTCACTGAGTTATTTTTTATGCGCAGTCGGTGGCTTGTTGGTTAGCATATGCGATTGTGGGTTCGATTCCCGGTCAGGGCAAAATTAAAACCGTGTTTTCCTTACAAAATATCCCAGTGTCAACTACTGTGTGATGATGAGAGAGGTTATGAAGGTCAGAATATGGTGGAGGGATGTCTGTCTGCTAACTAACCCTTTATCCCAAAGCCATGTTGCACCCAAACCGTTTACCCATGGACGAGAGGCTGGGCCACCGCTGTTCGGCCAAGGCTGAGCTATTGAGCTAAAGTACGTTCATTTTGAAGTTACAATAGTAATTTGAACTTTATCTTTTAATTTTTTAGTATACTACTTCCCAGTATAGAAAAATATTGTAATGGAGCAAATAGAGCAATTTTTCCATTGAAAAACTTGTCCTGAGGGGCCCTGGTACCAATAAACTGTGTAAATTTTGTTCAAATGTGTAGTAAATTACTGCATAGTCAGCATCCGTTTTATTTATCTGAAAAATTGGTTTATGGCAAAACGGAAACTTTTGTTGGTCTGTCCAAGTACAACACTAGTAGCCAAGTTGGGCAAGATTTTCACGAAAACTGATATTCCCTGACTGGTGTGGCATATGTTGTGGAACCTTGAATTTTAAATGGATATTTTGATTGGTGGGGGTCTTTTACATAAAACCTTTTTAAAATTCTCGCCCAGCCAAGGCGAGAGAGTGCACTGGTGTGAGATAATTTTTTTCTTCTGGAGGCAACGAGATCCGCCGATCACGAGATTCCCGTATCCTCTACGGTCAGAGTATTCCAAGTTGTGAGCAGTCCTAGCCAGACGAGGATCGGAAGAGACTCGTACTTAAAACTTCTTAGTGTAGAGCAAGGATTTCTCCCATGCACTGCCATCTTATTGGAATTAAAAATGTCTGTGACAAAGGACACTACTGAAAAAAGTTAATAGAACGCCTATCTGTTCTCCGTGAAGAAAAAATAACAGAACTAGTTCGAGCTAGCAGTAGTTGGGGGAATTTCAAGGTAAACCTAATACAATTTTTCAGGTGATTCGTGATAGCACGTACGGCATTTACTTGAGTCGGAATTCATATGCAGTTTTCGTGCGTTTTCCAGTGTATTTTTAATTTTATTTTTAATTTTTTGTCTGTGTATGTGGAGTTTTGAAAATACTTTCAAATATTGAGTAATTATTTTTTGACGATCAATTTAATTAATGATTAAAATCAAATAACTGGACTCCTAAGAAAATAATCAAACGTTTCGTTACATATTAATATATTACACATCGTCGGCGCACAAGAATAGTGAACCTAGTGGTGCTAATACAGAGCGTACTTTCTCGCTCGCACTTTCATGCAAAATTTCGCGACAAGAATTTAAATTTTCGAAAAATTGTTCATGAGCTTACTTCAACGTGTACCGGTCCCAAGGCGTGATCTCGTCCCGGTTGTCGGCAAGAGATAGCCCGATGCGCGTGTGTGATTATCACGCATCTGAGCACATGCTCATTATGTCATCAATGTTGTTGTTTCTCTTTTAGCTTTCGTTTGTGCTTATACGTTTAATGCTTACCGATCTGAATTTATTTTGGCAGTGCCATATTAATTATCATTTATTCTGAGATGATTTCAATCCTAAAGGACACCTATGGTGTTTTCTAAAGCTATTTAAATAATTATTTGTGAGAGTTAATTCTTAGTGAACTAATTTTGTAACCATCTATTCAGTTAAATTGTTTCTTAATTCAAGTAGTGCCTCCTGAAATACCCTGAATGTTAGTAATTTTCTTAGAGTTTATGTGTTTCTATCTGAAAAATCCACAGGTTGTACTCGTATGTATGCTTCCAAACATACTGTTCCTTCGAAAGGCGATCGTGGTAAGTGGTAGATCTTGCAGCTATTATAGAGAACCCCCTTAAACAGTCCACTGCTCTCACTAGTTAGCTCCTCCAATGCTATTACTGAATTATTAAAATTATATAAACAATTATGCAAAACTGGATTATGATATCAGAAATTGTGCTGTTGAGGCGAATGGTCAAATTTAAGTGAAATTATCTTATTTTGTTATAAAAACAAAATCACAGTAAGAATGACTGTTGGGAGGCGTACGAAGACTTATTTCCGGGTACGAACACATGCCTGCTCCTTTCTTTTCATTAGTAGTAAGGATGACATCTGTCCCGAGAAGTTCGATACATTTTCAACGCGATATGACATCTCACCAAGATCTGCGCCCGCACGTAAGGTACTCGAGCCTGTGTGGGTGTCTGCGAAGGTCGTTGACATGCCCCTCCGTATGGCTACGAGAATATTGGAGTCACCTCATTCTCGAGAATGCATTCTCGTTGCACGAGATTTTCGTGGGCCCCACTCTCGTTCTAGCTTATGAGAACGAGAGAGAATATAACACATAAATGGCTTTAGTTACCTTTAGAAACGACACAATGAGCCATGAACGTCTTATAATCCATTCTAACACAAGGTGAACAATTGAATCTACTGACTCATTCATTCATTGACACGGTTCATTCTATTGACTTATGTATTGAACGGTCACCATAAATTTCTTATCAACCCAAACATTCTCAAAAATAGCTTGAAATTTGTTGTTTAATTTTTTTTCGGATAGAAAAAAATGCATATAAGGATGTCTTATTTTCGTGGAATTTCTTGGATTATCTAGTATATGAATTGATCAATTTTATTTTTGACCTCTTCCTACAACTACAATACTGAATGTTAAGTTTTTCTTCCAATGAAATTTGTTTTATCCAATTATTTGTTTAATCTTTGTCGCGTACACATTTTGAAAGTGGTAGTTGATTTCGCGTAATATTGAGTGAATATAATCAATATTAAAATGAGGAATTATTCCCCTTGTATCCCCTGCCGATTGAACTTATTTACAGTTTGCGTGGTTCGCACATCTAATTATAAAGTTCCTGATTTTATCATAGAAACTACGTTTATCGAAAAAAATATCACAGGTTTGGAATCAGGATGTGTCAAATAGTAAATGTCATATAATTTTTCTTTGTTGACCATTCTTATTCGTGTGTTTCATATTTATCTTATCTCCCCATAACCTTAGACTCAAAGTGAGGCCCATGAATTTTAGAGTAAAAATGGTAATCTCTTTTTAGAATTAATATTGGTTGAACGACAGATTGCGGTAGTGTGTGAACAAACTATTATAATGTTTGCCAGCGTTGTAGATTTGAAGGAAGTGTTACAAATTTTAAATACTGTTGATTTCACAATTGAATAGATGACCAAACAATGAGGCGCTTGCCAGGCCAATGCTCAAATGTAGTCACTGCCGAAACCCATGCACACAGAGTAATCATGAGCTAGGAAATTCGGATAATAGTAAAACGTCCTGGGTGGTTGCTGGTTATGCAAGGAGTCCCCAGAAGACATCCAAGCCCAGGATGCAAGCCCAGGAAGCGGGCGCCAAGAAAATTGGAGGGGCAACCAAATCCCACGAGGCCCAGAGGTACACTCTAGCCCCCCCCTCCCCGTCCAAGATAAAGCTTCGCCGCAGGCACCGAAAGAAATGGACTTCCTCGATATTGATTTAGCGTTTTCGGCCCGACCTTTCCTCGTGTGATGTTGACTTTATCGAGTGGGTGCGTGGAATAGGCGACTGCTGGGCCGCCCGCGTAGGCCCGTAGGCAAGCGGCGCGGCGCTGCACAGTCCAAGAACTCTGCGAAAAAGTTGACCGCAAACTGGGCCCCACTGAAGGATTGTCAGTAATGGTGTTAGGAATGATGTCATTTGGTATGTTCAAACCCGTCTTCTTGGACTCATTTTCAAATATTAGATCAATTTTTTTATAATTGGAGTATTAAATACGAAATTTGATTGAAAACATTTGTGTACCTTGAATTCAGTCATATTTTAAGTTAATGCATTCGTGATTCGATTGCCCGTTGTTAAATTTTTTATATATAAAAAGCCTAGTCGAATCCTGCCCCCCCCCCCGGCGGCTTATGGCTGGCGAGTTTGCTTTCCACACCGCAGCCCGTGTGTCTGTGTGATAAGGTGAATGTATCTCGCCGGTAACGAGAATGTCAATAAATGGTGTAAGGGGTTCCGGCCTACTTAACCTAGATCTCCCGGACCCATGGCTGTCAGGGCTGGGACGCCATGACTGTTAAGGCCTGTACATCATATAAACCATCATCTCTGAACTGAGTAAAATCTCACTTGGTTGCTATTGACAGGTGCCAAATTGACACATGATGCTGCCATGACGTGCATCGCGACGTTAGTTTATGAAACTGTAAATCAGAGAAAGATCGACGTTTACGTGATGCAGCGAAGAGATGTTATTTCTTTTTTATAAAAATCCTGTTTTGAGTATCGTGATCGTTAAGTACTAGAGATAACGCTTAGTTTGATTGCACGTGCTTTCTTACTTAGCTCAAACTCCACCCCAAGCTTTAGCCATGCTGTGACATCAACTTGCCGTTTGTCAAGGCTTAATATAATTAGTAACTCGCAATTAAACGTAAGTATTTCTGTAATTTTCATTATATTAAAATTAAAAATAAGATTTTCTCAAGCAAGAACTATATAAATAATTGAAGTATTCGGAATTAAATAGTTCTGTGGCACTTCATACTGAAATTGAACTATAAAACGAAATATGTAGTATACCTATAACAATAAGGAATCTACAACACATTTTGCTATGCTACTCTGCTTTTTGTTTTAATACTACCTAGGTACAAATCTGGGAAATCTAAACTTTTCTCAAAATTTGGTATGATGCTATCTGATTTAAAGCCTTTCACACATGAGTGTTTCGTGTTATTCAAGAATCATGAGTACTATACGAGAGAAACAATATTTTTCAGTTGTTACTCGCTGAAATTTGTAATCCAGTCGCCGCGTACAAGCCGAGCACGAGTGGGGATATTTCGGCCCACAGCTTGGGCCGCCTGCCACTGCCCGACGGCTGTGCGTCTGGGAAGAGGCGAGGGGCTGAAACTATTCGAGTCGCCCCGCGGCCCTCCGCCTCTCGGCACGAGAACGGAGTTGGCTCCCGCACCCTGTCATCGAGAGGGTCGGCCTCCTTCTCTCACAGAACGTGGACCTGCGTTTGGAGAGGACACGCGGAGAGACAACTGCTATGCCCTGCCGGCTCGGGTCAGGATGGGGCCAGGATGGCGTATTGGGTGGAATTCCGGCAGTTGGACAAGAATGGTGTCGACTGGCGGTGAATAATGCGTTTTGTAGCATTCCGACCATTGGGCGGAATATGACCCAAGCATACGAGTTTTGACCATTGGGCGAAGGAACGGTTTTGTACCTCTTGCACATGTGCAGCTGTTATGAAAATATGCCTAAGCCTACATTTGTATTTTCAATTAAACAGGCATGCAATCGTTCCCACTTTTTTCTGGAAATTGTACATGTATTGAAGTGTTATGGTAAGTGGGCTTTACGCCCGAGGGTATTTAGTTTTAAACATCTTGTGATCGTGCAGCTTTTTTGAACTTACTAGCTTCGGTGTCAGTGTTCGCTTATCTCACGCTTTCGATTCCCGGAAGGAGCAAAATTAACTGTCGATTTTCCCTGTCATATTCCAGTTCTTTTATGTTTGATAACATATCTCGCAGGTCACGAGAATGTCAATAAATGGTGTTAGGGGTTCCGACCTACTTAACTCAGGTCTTCCGGGCCCATGGTTGTCAGGTTATTGTTTCTTACCTTTCAGTCCTTTGGCGGAATTATGATGGCAGATTTTCTCAGTAGGGATCTGGTAACCCTGGATGAAGCGTATTGTGTTCGTCGGACCATTGGCGTATCGAGCGGGGAAGGGGGTATGACCCCCGCATTGTTGTTTCGTATCTTACTCAATTTATTCAAAATAATTACCAAAATAGCTCCCATCACATTTCGAAATAGTGCTCCCTTTATGTCCTAATGAACTCTGTAATAAGTGAAATTAACAAAACGGGAAAGAGATTTTTAATTTTACGCCAACGCATTTTTTAAACATTTTATCTAAAAAATAATGTATGTGAGGGGGATGTACTGAAATTTCTCTGTCCTGAAATAGTCTTTCTGAAAAATATCGAGAATCAAAAACTTCACATCTTCATGCTGTTTCGCTATTAGAATTTATTTCCCCATTCGCTTCGAAACAAAAACAATTAGATAGCTTTTTCATTTGGGTTAAAATGCTTTGATCTGTGTTCTTACTCTGTCATTATATTTAAAATTTTTCCAGTGGAAAATTGAAATCAAATCTACTCAGCAACTTTTTTCTATCCAATTACAAATACTGATTAAATAATAAGCAATTTGTCATAAAATTCAGTCATATTTTTATGCTATCTTATAAAGAGAATAAAACAAGTGCATACGTTCTGTGTTATTTGTAGTTTACATAAAAAATGGAGCACAAGTTAGGAGAAACTCGTAATATTTGAAATGAGACATAACACAAAGACTTAATAGAAAAAAAAAAAACACCTAAATCTATCTCAGTTGTTGGAAACCAACACAAGTACCATCCATTAGGAGAGTCATGGTACCCTGTGGCAGTCATTACAATGCACACCTCTTGTTATACTAACGACAAAGAAAATCAGCCAGCTCAAGATTATTAGTAATGACCTCGGCCCGGCATCGCCTCCACTGCCACCGTGTTGCCCCTCCTCGCGTATTTTTTTGTCATCCATTTATTCCTTGGCGCTCGGGCGCCGTCTTCGCTTCTTCTGCAGAACGCCTCTTGATGATTCGATTCCCGTGCGGGTCCTCGAAGCGCCAGTGATTGGCATCGGTGCGAAAAAGAGAGGAGAGGTTGGGTGTCTCGAGAATTAATAATGGGGATTCACGAAGGTGGCTTTGATCCCAAGGAAAATCTGGTCCGCCTACGTTTTCTGGCGATAGTACTACTACAATGTTGGATTGTACAGAGTGAAAGCACGGAATTCCACTACAGCATTATGTTCTTGCCGGCACAGTCCCTGAAGAAAGTTGCTAATCCCTCCCACGTTGTCCCACGAATAACCAATGCCCCTTCGCCGCTGGAGCAGCGTGGACGTGTCTTAGCGGAGGCGCGGGCTGAGCGCGGTGCGATGGAATCCGCCCGTTTCCCGCTTGGGAGCGGAGCGCGCGGATAGGCAGCGAACAAAGCCACAGCCGCGTGGCGAGCTATTGTTCACAGGCGGCCGGCTCCGCCCCCGCTCCCACCCCTTCCGCCCAACGCTCGTTCGCGCTTACCGCCCGCGCCCAAACCCGCCCACGCCGAAACCAGCACTCACTCCCGCAAACAGCTGCAGCCCGCTTCACGTCACATTTCACCCACGCTGCGCACGTCCTCCACGTACACCCCTCACCCTCCACGTCCCTCCAGTCCACACCCCCTAACCCCCGAATCCCCCGAAGTGTACCAGCCCACGGCCGGCCCCGCTTCCGCTGACCCGTCTCCAGCGATCGCACCTACCTCCCCGGGAGCACCATCCCGTGCCCTTCCCTCGAAAAGCACTCGGGTCCACGCCTGCCGTTCCCCGTCACATCACCAACAGCCTGCGCACGTCCTCCACGTACACCGCTCACCCTCCACGTCTCCGGTCCACGCCCCCTACCCCCGAAATCCCTCGAAGTTGTACCAGCCTACGCCGGCCGCTTCCGCTGACGTCTCCCAGCGCCCACATTACCTCCCCGGAGCTACAGCCCGCGCCATCCCTCGAAACACTCGGGTCCACGCCGTGCCCGCTTTCCGTCACATCACCAACGCCTGCGCCACGTCCTCCACGTACACCCCTCACCCGTCCGACCCGTCCTCCAGTTCCACACCCCCTAAACCCCCGAATCCCCCGAAGTGTACCAGCCACGCCCGCCCGCTTCCGCTGACGTCTCCCAGCGATCGCACCTACCTTCCCCGGAGCACCATCCCGGTGCCCTTCCCTCGAAGCACTCGGGTCCACGCCTTTCCGCTTGCGCCCGCGCTGGCGCTGCGAGCGGAGTGGTGCGGAGAGCACCGGGCTGGCGCGGTGGGCGGTGCCGCCTGGCGGCGTCGCGCGCGTCGGGCTTAGCGTTTTTAGCGCAAACAATGCGGGGTTTACTGCACTGGCCGTATGTTCACAGAGATTACACCGCGCCGCCCCCACCCCTCCTCACTCCACCCCTGTCGCCGTCGCCGTTGCGCGGCCCGCCCACGCACCGTTGTCCATTTGGTTATGAGCTTTGTACTGTAGGCGTCGGAACAGCACCTGGGTGGTGCACATGGTTTTCTTTGCGAAATATTTGTATTTGTTGATTTTAGTACTTATATTTCTATATTCCTCGTTCCTCTTTTATTTAAAGCTTTTCACCAATAGTTCGGTTAGTATTGTTTCTCTTCCTGATAACGTGTTAGTTGTCTTTGCCTTTCCCAGGCAAAACAATGTTTTCGTTCTCGCGAATGTCTCTGCTTCCTCTTGTTTGCATGACGTCCTTGTTGTAGCTCATAGTTTCCGAAAACTTCAATTCAGCGAATAATTTAAGGTTTTAAGTTAACTTCTCAATCGATTCATTACCTTCGTCTTTTGCTGCTAAGTATTCATTCCGGTTACCCCAGTTTTATTAAGAGAATTGTAATTTTAATATAGGAATATATTTTAGTGTGGAAAAAACACCATTTGAATTGATGAGTTGCCTTCGCCAAAATTTTCTACGTTTTTTAGTCTTTCAAATTAAGAACGTGACCTCACATGGGAAATTTTAATTAGGTTTTATACATGTTTATCAATAATTCTTTCTCGAAATTTTCTAATAATTCTAATTTTATAATGAAAATTACTAAATATTTATTCAAATCTAGTTTTCTCCATACATTATGAAAACAAGATCATAATTATCAATAATTATGATATGAATTCAGACATCTCCAAAAAGTTCTGTATAATGTTTTCAACGACCTGAAAAATTGTATAAAATTGAGCAAGAAAGAAACAGATTCAATTTAAAAAAATGTATTAAATATTAAAACTACATTTTTTATTCTATTATCTTGATATTCTATTGATTCTATTATCTATGAGATATCGATGTAAATAATAATTTTATTGTGAATCCTGTGTGGAATATAATTTAAACCTTCTCGTCGTGACTTCGTAAGCAGGGAAAGTAATGTAATCGTACGCCTGAAAACCGCAAATTATCGACAGAAAAACTCTTATAGAAGAGTCCTAGAAACGAAAAGGTTTATATATCTTGTTCCTACATGTAGTAAATTACTTTCTCTAAACACGTTCTGCAGTCAGAATTCAGTTTTGTGGGCCTTGATACAGAAAAATCGATTCACGACGAAACGTCTGTGTGTCCGACGTCTGTCTGCGTAACGCTAACGCCAAAACCGATTTGCCTATTTTCTCCAAACCCGATTATCCCCGATCGATTTACAGGAACTCAAGGCCACCTGAGGTTGAAACTGGTATTTTGATTTTTGAGTGTATTTCACTTGAAGCCTCAATATTTTTCCAAAAGAGCTTCTAATGTTTGGATTAAACTTAGACCTCGTAAATCGTAAAGGACGATCAAGGCAATTGTGCATGTCTCATTTTCATTAAAATCACTAATTTTTCGCAAAATATCAATTTTTTTCGGCGTCTACTTTCAACTACGATATTGAAGAGAGAGATTTTTTGTTAATAAAATATGTTCTTTAAATACATCTTGGAATAAGGTCATGTACAATTATTCGAACATTTGAGTAGTTTTTGCGTAATTTTGTGTGAAATGTAGGCAATTTTAATTTTTTTAAAATCATTATGTTCTCAGACTCAGAAATAATTCTGTCTTTAAATTTTTTTCCTCGTATGTATCAAAGGACGGTTATAACGGATTCTAATATCATTTTTGGCTAACTGTTCTTACGAAAATTGCAGAAAGTTAACATTTCAAATTTACAATGTTGAATATGCTAGAGATTTTTGCCTGAAACAAAATCTGGTTTACAAAATCAGCTCATGTATACGATCACAAAAAAACAGTTGCTTTCCTGTAAATTCTGCTTAAAATAAATGCTATTTATAACAGAAACATATTGTGAAAAAAAACTCCAAGTTGTTTCATTAAATTTTTCCACAGATAAAACAAGGACAGTTAAAATATTTGCGCAGATCTCGTTTTCTTTAAACTGAGAATTTTCTAAAATAGCAAATTTAAAAATTATGCGAAAAAGTCTGTGCTATTTTACACCACTAGTTTTAAGTTGTCTGATAAGGCTATTTCCCTAATTTTCAATTTTGGCGTGGGTATGACACGATAAATTATTTTTAAATCAATCAATAGAATATTTTTCTTTCATCAGTTCTTGGTCTCAAGTGACCGCCAAAGGGGAATTTACTAAAATTAGAAAAAACACAGTATTTTACGTTTCATATAAATTCACCGCTAACAATGTTATATTTTGACTATTGAATTTATTTAAATAATCACCACGTTATTTAGTACTTTTAAGCCGAAGGGTTCGAAATAAAAGCAGGTAGAAACGAAGTCGTTGCTGTAGTCAGACTAACAGGAAAATGGTGATCGTATTTGGCGAGACCAAATTTTAGCATTCTAATAAATTTTGAAGCATTTCTTATTAATATATGTTTAACCACTTTTAAATTCAAGGAGCAACTCGTGAGTGATGAGCATTTTCTATCTCGGAAGGTTACCGGTGTGTTGCCTCCGCGAGAACGTGAGATCCGCTGCCGATCAACATTGGCTTGCCGATCCGGTGGCTTGCGAACTCGGACCGAATGATCGCGGGTTCGAGTCCCGCCTCGGGCATGGTTGTATTGTGTTTCGTCCTTTCACTCCCTATCATCATCATCGTGTCAACCCACAGTTACCATACCGTTACAAGCAATAGTGGTCGCTAATGACCTAGTAGTTGATGCGACCTGAAATAACAAAAAAAACAACAAAAAAAACATTGGCTTGAGGGGCCTCTTCCTTTCGAGATACGCCCTCCAGCGTGGCACCTCTCAAGCCGGGCACCGCTCTGCAGTGACAATATGGAACTAATGCTACCGGTCTCCCGAGATGTGTTTGTGTTCAGCGTATTAGCGTGTGTTTGTATATGGGGAGAAGAGGGAACAGGGATGAGGGAGGAACGATAGCGTGCGGTCCGTGCCCGTTTGTTAGTGTACTGCCCTGGCATTCGTTTGGTAGTGAGTGGAGAAATCACTGAAAAGTATAGATTAGAAAAGCTGGCCACTACGGTTCTCCTCCTGACATTGCTTGAATTGTCGAATACTAGGTTATCAAGGTCAAAGCTGCTACGGAGCCAACTAGGTTGCCAATGAGCTAACACAGCCAGGTGTTTTAATTTAACGTAAAGGGAAACCAACGATATTCTTTGCTACAAAATACCGACAGAATTAAGTCTACGGTGAGTAAAAGTTCAAAAGTATTCACCTCGGAGAAATGTTAACTCGCATTTTGAGGAGATTTGGTTCGTTTCTGGAAACTTCCTCAAAGTGTTCAGTACGACTCAGGAACCATCAAGTGCGCTGTAAACTCGGCCAGGCATTCCGCCCGCAAGATCCTGTCCGAACGGCGTTTTCTCTCCGTCCATCAACCTTAACACGCCGCCTCGTCTCCTCCACCCACCCTGCCCCGCCCCGCCTCGTCTCCCCACGCCCACGCGACGCACTCGGGCCTGGCTCTCTGTTCAAACAGCTCCCCGCCCCGGCCCTCCACTCCTCACCCGCGCACGGCGACGCGTAATCTCCTTAGCGAAGAATTAGACGGTTTGTTAATTTCTCTGTAAATGGTTTTAGCATTTTAAAAGGTTTGTTTCTCCGCGGATTTTAATCTGCCTCTCAAACAGCGCCCCTCGTTCCTTGGTCGCGATTCCTAATTCCGTATTAATTGAATTGTGCGCCGCGCACAGGGAAGAGCTTGGGCGCGCCCGTCTCCGCGCCGCCCCCGCCGCTTCGCCCCGCCGCTGTCAGCTACGCGTCGTGGCGTCCCTGATGGAGGCAGGCGAGGCAGCGCCTGATTTAAATGTCTGCAATTTTCTTGACGTGTAATCCGAAGTCAGTCGTCCTTAACGAGCAGCAAAAGAATATAATGACTTATTATTAAATGCATAGCTTCTACTTAACTTGCTTTTCGGGCGGAGCTTAAAGGATTTTTGTTCTTATTCTGCTAACTCGTAAGGTTCCAGAATGAAGCTCTTCACAATTGAATTTAATGCCTGTCCTGTACACCTTACCGTTAGAGCACGTTAAAGAGCCTAATGAGTATCTCAAGGAAAATTGCTTTGTTTTACCCACTTGACGCGGAGTAGATGAATGATTTAAAATGCTATTTTATATTACAATGAATCGCGTTCTCGTAGATAATTGTGTAAATAACCACGATAATGTCACTAATTGCAAAAGCAATAAATCGCCTTAAGCATAACCTCAAAGACATGAGATTTCTATAATCATTACATATTGGTGCTAGGAAGTTTGGAAGTTAGGGTAGAAGGAGCCGGGAAGACGTAAGGTATTTAACATTCAACATCTTTAATTTCATTACGTGTATGATCATTTGCTAAAACAGAATGTAAAAATTTAGTGAAACACTAATATCGATTATATCTTCGCTACCCAAGAAGTAATTTATTTCAGATAGAGTTAAAACACTCTAATTCACGGCACACTCAGAGTCTCTCATCTGGTATTTCTCTAACATTTCTGGTAAACGCGAATCATTTACTTAAAGGAAACGCTGTGAAATTAAACTATTGCTTTCCTTGGGAGGTTGTAATTTGCATCTCGGACAAATCTGATCTGTGTATACTAACATAATCGTAATCATCCACTACTGAAAAACAATGAATCGAATTAAATGTTTCTTAAATCAAACAAATCTAATTTAAATAAAAATATATCATTTAAATAAAAAATCTTATTTAAATATAAAAATAAGATTTTTAATTTTTTTACGAAAAATCATGATTTTTTCTAGCCCCTTATGAAAATAAATCAGGTATCTCCGACAAGTAAAACAAATTTTCCAATGAGTGTCATAGCGAATGTATGCCCAATTCGCAAGACAGTGTCAAAGCGAATGTATGCCCAAACTTGAGAGTGATCGTTTTAACAATACGATACTTGACAACCATGTCCAAACCAGGACATAGAACAAACCCGTACTAGCGAGAATCTTTCATTTATTAAAATTTTTACCGAATTTCGCGAAAAACGTGATTAACAAGAATTACGTAGCCGGTAGCGTATATTGCAATAGTAAAGCATTGCTGAATCCACTTGTCATAAATAAAAACTATTCTCTTAATACAAAACATAATTTATTCATAAATAATTGATTCAAAATTCTAAATTAAACTTCTTTTCTCAAACTGATCTTAAAATACTTTTTAAGATCGTAGAAGTAAGGAAAAACTTTGATAAGAACTTGTTTCAATATTATTGATATTTCTCAATTTTGAAGTGGTGGCAAAGATGAAAAAATTACAACTTTTCCAAAAATGAAAAAGATCTTTCTTTATTTTCCATCGTTTCAACTTAAATATTGGTTCCGGTACGTTTTAGAGTCGCTAAATAAATATCCCAAAAGCATAAAACAAGTTTCGATTTATTTATTTACGAGGCGAAGATTTATGAAAATTGTATTGGATGTTTTTACTTTAATCCGAAATCCTTATTTGTGATTTATTCATCCTTAATTACTTTAAAAGCATAAAAATGTTTATTAAACATTTTTATGTTAGCTTTTAAATTTGTCATTAAATTGTTGTAATTTTATTTAAAAAATAAAGATACTATATATTTGAGGGATTCCGGTCCGACTTAACCCACAAAATCTTTGAATTTGATTTACTTATAGTTTCGATCTCTTGAAACACTTCTCTTGCGTCCACTTTACCAAATAAGCCTGTGGCACCATCTATTTGCACACTTTAGGAATAGGACATTTTTCGTTCAAATAAATTTTACCATTTTTATGTAATACCGCCTTAATCAAAAACCACTTTCTTTATTGAAAACAACTGAATCAATCGAAAAATTATAACAATGTTAGACAGATATTATAATATAAAATTCTACTTAATAATTGTCCTGTTTTCAATATTTGTATAGAATTATGCCTGAATACCTATATTTTCAAATATTACAAATAATAAAAATTGATTTAAATCAATAATTAATTAAATCATACCAGTCTTACTATCAAGTAATAACTCCGACCCATATTTCACAATCGCAGGGGCAGGATATGCAGCGACGACGCGCTTAATACTTGAGGGTGCGGTGGGTTGCGTAGAGTTTCTGTTCAGGGGCGCTTGAGTCAACATAAACTCATAAATCATAATCGACAACGCCGCCATTTAGCGTTTATGTGTTAAAGTCATAGAAGTAGGTCGGGTGATATGGGCCACTTTAAATATGATTTCTTAATTAAGATTAGTTAAAATTATTCGTTAAATTCAGGATATGAAACTACCATCTCTTACTCATGCTCTCTATCAAAGCTGTCTGGTTTAAAAGTAAAATAACGATTATTTGGGTGTAGTAAAAATCGACAAGTAACATGACTGAAAAGTGGAGGTGGCGTTGGACAACTAAAGGAAATGGTAAAATAATTTTAATGGAGTATTAGTCTTGGCTGTTATCTCTCCTCCTTTTGCCAGTATTTATACCCGATCGTCTAGTGTGCTCTTGGGTACAGAATATCTAGTACTAGCCTCTCTAATCGACATTTCTTTTAAAATTATCTTCACAATGGCGATCTTCATACTATTTCCACGAATTTTAACCATAGTTTCCTGAAATGCGAACAAAATACTCATTTGTATTCGAATATTACCTCCTAACAACCTTCACACAATAAATACGGGAAAATGATGTGAAGAGAAGTAACTGTCCGGTACCATACTATTGCACTTTGTTGATTCCACCCAAACGACCCTCAACTTTAAAAAGAATATAACAGTGGCATAACTTGTACAGAGAAATGACGGACTGCTGTAAAGTAACAAACACGTCTTAGGGAACACACTAGTCACAGTATATGATGCATAAATTTGCCCTAAGAGAAGTTTCAAAGCTCCAAAGTTATCGTCGTACAATGAGCCACCTACTTTTCTCAGATACCACCATCAGTTCAATATTACCCGACCTTCCTCTACACACATTCCCATTGTAAATCTCTGTAACCTTCCCGCAAGTGTAAGAAATAAATTGGCAAAATTTTATCGCAATCGGATGTCTGAATGGCAGCGTATAAAATACGCACAGTGAAATATTGTTTTTTCTATATTAGATTTCCACAGATCAGGTCATCAACAAATTAAAATACAGAAACCCCGTTTTTCGTCGTGTATGATGCATGGGTAGGACTAGGGTAGGATTTTTTTTGTCGAAACCATAGTTCGCAACGTTTCACATGTTTTTGTGTGGGGACAAACTTCGTCATCTTACCCGGCTAGATTTCTGACCTCTAATTGTTTTTGCGTTTTGAATAAAATGAGCGGGATAGATTAAAATAATTAGTAAATATAAAGTAAAGACCACATTACATTACGCGACCCACATTATTTTATTCATAGGATTCAAGTGTTTATACGCGATAACTATCGTCAATGCAAGGTTTTTGGTATCTCGACTTTTTTCTATTTTCTTTTTGATTTCAATTCATACGTTATTAAGTTCAATTCGAATTGCTTTTAGTTCAATTTGCCTTGCATATGTAATGACCCTTTTCTGTATTGTAACTGTGGTTTTAATGTTTAGAGTTTACAATTATTGTATTGATGTATTGTTTTGAATTGAAATATTGTATTTCTTGTATTGAATTAATTATTGTAACTTTTGTCGGTCAGTCTGAAAATCAGTCATTACACTGAGATTCGCCGTTGCCATTTCCTCAGACCACATTTGTTGATTTTATGTCATCATTTGAATTCTCTTGATTATTTTAGTTCTTTTATGTCATCATATTTTTATCACAAATTGAAATATTTGACCTTTTAGAATATATTTAAATGCTTGTGAATTTGTTGAGGAAATTGCAATATATAATAATAACAATTATTATTATTTATTATTCTGACAAAGTACAATTTTATTTAGCAGTATATAGAGTATAATATTTAGTAAAGAGAGATGACAAAAATTGAAAATAAATTCTCATAATTGAAAACATTTAATAAGTTAATCTAGCATAATTAATAGTTTCAATGTGTTCGAAAAAAACGCCTATCATTCAAGTTGTATACGCATTCGCCGAAGAGAGGGTTACGAAGAAATATTTGTAAATTGACATAGCTATTGATGTAAAAATATTATTATGGGCGCGTTTTTTGTGAAAGCACTTTCTATATCAGTCTTGATAGTAGACGAATAATAATTTTAATATAAAATATTAAACAATTGCAATCACTCTGCGATTTAAAGCAACTCGTACATTATTTTTTTATTTTTAAGAGTACTCACGGTTTATAAACTACTTCTGAAGGTGAAGGAAATCCAATTATTAAACAAAGGAATTGCTATTGGAATTTGTAGCTTAACGGGTGAAGTTTATTGACGAAGAAAACGCAAAGTTTCGATGAAAATGTCCACGTGTGCTGACAGTGGAGGACGGGGTTCTGAGCAGTGTTTAAGTTTATGTTCACGAACCTTATAATTCACCAGAATAATAATTTTCCGGTATATTTTAAAAGTATGGTGAATATTAGGTATATACAATACAAATTTAACTAATGTTAACACATGTGTTTGCATATTTAGTTACAATTACAAACTAGTTACAATTTTATTTTCATTCAAAAAATCAAAGAAATTTCATTGACGCTTGTACCTAAAGTAACCTGATGAAAGTCAAATAGGAATTTATTATTTCTTGTTTAGTAGAGTTGGATTTCTGAATTTTCCTTGCTTTTAAAGATTTTATAATTTATTTCCTGAATGTAAATTTTCATTAAATATAAGCATAATTTCTATTTTGGGTAAATGTAATTCTTCTATGAGATAAAGGTTGTCTGCGATAATGACTTTCTCTTATAATCTTTGAAGAATAACACAATTGTAAAAGAAAATGTTCATTTTAACATCATTATTTTAGTGCATAGAGAGTTTAGTTTTCAATTTTGTCTAATAACTTTTAGATAAATATTACTCATGTTCTTTGTTCTTGAAAGTTGGAGTTTTTTTCTTTAAGGAACTAAGTGTTAATTCAATCTTGCAAGAATCATTTTTATTTTAATTATGTCAGAATGCCCAGCCCTTTTATCATTAACTTTGTAATCTTATTGATTTGTTAATTTAAGGACATGTTTACATATGATTACAAATTAGTGCTAATATGTTTTCCTGTTTTCCTTGTTAAAAATGATATTGTAGATAATATTTCTACACAGCATCAATAACATACAAATGGAACGATTGGACTCAGGTTGCGAAGTTTGTAAATTGTTTAAAAATGCATTCGTATCATAGGAAATAACCATATTAAGTCATTCATTTCTATTGATCCCTCGATGATCTTATTACCTTTATTTTTATTTCCCTTTTGTTGTACACTTTGCGTTTCTCTTTATATTCAATAATTGTGTGTGAGTCAAAACAATTACTTTTTTCTCGCGAAATAAGTTTTAAAACGAGTTAGAAATTTTGTATTTTTCTCATCTACATTGAATTTAGACTCACCAATGGAGGAATATTGTAGGGATTTATTGAAATATATGGAATATATCATATAGGTAACAAGAGGCTGATTTTGATGTCCCTTCGAATCGGCTCCCAGTGAACAGTTTTAAACATATGATGTACTAAAAAAGAGAAAACATGAGAGGAAAATTGGGAATCCCGAATGCTGAAGTACATTATTTGTTACAAGCATATTAAGTATTAAAAAAATATATAATACAAATGAAAACTAATTCATTATATATAACAGTTTTGTTAAAATAAACATTATTTTTCTTTGTGATTATCAGTATAGTCTCTAATTGTATAAAAACAGTTATGCAGCAGAGAATATTTTACTTTTAACTTAAATTTATGTACCGACTTCAATTGTTTAATGTTGTAGATTTTGATTTACTAAAACCGTGTTCTGAGTATGAAAACGCTTCGTTTTTCCTGAGAAAAGTTTCCATTCGCTTATAGGAAAGCCTCTTTAATATTCTGACTGATTCTCCAGAGATTGGCAATATTTCATAAAATCTAGTGGCCGATTTCTTAACTAATACCCCCACTCTACTCGCATTTCTTCAATCCATCGTTCAAGAAACGTCGCGCGAGTAATACCAGGTCTACCGGGAAACAACTGAATTGCGCCGTCCGAGTACTTTCAGTGGCTGTATTTCTTTGTGCGCGTTCTTGCTGTGATCTTTCAAAGCATTAATTAATCATGAGGAGCATAAAGAAGAAAAATAATAAGGCGGTAATAGAAAAAGAGATAGTTTATCACAACATCACTTGAAACAATTGTACCTTGACACGCATAACCCCAAATTCGAAATGGCTGATTACCGTCGGACCGGGCAAACAAATCTGTTAGCAATTTTGCCGCTAGAGGTGCTTGAGTCAAACTAAGCTTTCTGCATGAAAAATTATGATCATGCTCAAATGTTTTCAGGCAGAAATCGTGCAGTCTGGTGTGCACGTTTCTTGTACATCCAATCTGCACGAAAACTGTACTGTACATATTCACAGGCCTTAAAGATTTTGATAAGACAAAATGTATGTTCGTGGGTACGCAGTATTTTCTATTCTACCTTTCTAGAGTACTACCTTCTGTGCGATGTAATCGCACAGGTTCAGCTGGTAGATTAGTATATTTAATGCGAATCAATATATTTAATGTGTATGTGCTTCGAAGGCCTAGTAGATTATGTCATTGGTCAAAGAACTCGCTTTCCGTGACGCGACATCGGGTTGGATTCCCGGTCCGTCAACAGTATGATGTGTGTTTTCCTTGCAATATCCCAATATATGTCGCTGGATAAAGATGTGAAAATTCACTTCTCTTATTGCGAAGACCAGAGTACGACATAGGGATGTCTTTGTGCTGACCACACGTTCTCCCTTAACCCACAGCCGCGAGGCCGAGTGTTCGCTGGTAGGCCATGGCCCACACACCGACCGATGCGCCAAGTAGAAACAAAAAAACATGTGCTTCGAGAACCACTATGTAGTATCACGTAAGTGATTTATGAACGTACAGACTTGAAAAGGAATTAATTTAAAAAAAATTGATATACTAATTTAATTCAAATTCGCAATGTATAATAGTATCGTTAAATGTATTTCCTTCACACACGATTGTTGTGCGAACGGAGGCAGCGCATTCTACAGAAAGCTGTACATCCGTTTGAGACGCCATTTAACGTGTGAAGTACCCAGCTCTTTGCTGTAATTCTGACATTAGCAAAACTTTCTGTTGAACGAGCTGTTCTCAGCTTGCCGAGGTTTAGCGTTGTCTGCCTCCGTGAGCGCTTTGTCTGACGCGGTCCATTGGTGCGTAGGCGGCGCGCAGAGAGAATGTCGAAAACGCGGTCTAATTGTGGTCGGGCGATTGGAAAAGGCTTCCGAAGCTCCATCGCAGCTCTGCGTGGGCGGCAGCAGCAGTGATCACCTCTGCGCGCACTGTCTCGGTCTTTCCACGATGTGGTTACGAAGGCAAGGTTTTTCAAGTTTTTGTTCTTCAAAAGGTCAATGTCCTAATAACTGATAGTTTTAGATTGGCAGGCGATACAAAGTTATTATCATGACTCTAGTTACAGGATAAAGTGTATTGGTATTCGCAATTTAGAAATCAAACGTTATAATAAACGTATTATGAAAATTGTCAAAAAAATGTCTCTTCAAGGGGTCCCTTCTATGTTAACAGTTTTGAATGGATCTGGGATTTAATTGAAATGTAACTCACCATTCAAAAGGGATAGTTGTTGTATCCAGTCTTTAAAGAGTAAATTTCAATAAATATTTATTTGTTACAATCATTTTTCAATAAGATCTCATTTAATATTTGGAATTTTGGATGTAGATTTTTGTGCATTTATATTCAAATGTGTGCATTCCTTCTGGAGATATAACCTGAAAAACTTCTTTAAGTAGACTGTTCGTAATTATTGTTTTTCTTGATATCCACGTAACAATACACCATAGCCACGTTTCTTCACGATGTTTTTCTCAATTAAGTAAAAACATGAGCATATTTTATTGAAATATAGCATGAAAGCAGATGATCCCTGAGTAGACTGTCTCCCTCTCGCACGTGGATAGCTTACCATCACGGAAGGGGGGGGGATCACGATCTACATGGCCTAAAAACAACATAAACATGTTGAGGCGTCTTGAAGCCGTGAAACATCTTTTCTTTCATATAATTAGCATTATGTAGCTATTGGAGGGAAAAAGCTAAATGACATTAAATGTAGGTAATTTTAAAATTCTTTTTTTTCATATAGGTTCATTGTTTATGAATAATGGGTTTCTTTTGAGTTATTTAGAAAAGACTGAAAAACGTCCTGATTTTTACACGTTTTTTACACGTGATTTTTACACTTTTTTTTTATTTTGATAGTAATATATCAAAATGTCACGAAGGTTTATGTTGCTTAATGATTGCGTTGGCTTCCCTGGCCGGAGTTTGTTTCTTCTGGGCTATTCGGGATGCGCCGCGTCTTTGGTCTTTGGGCTACCGTTTCGGCCTTCCTCTCCAGAACGCTCTGAGGAAACCTACAAAATGGTGGCCGAAACGTTAGCCACCAAAACCGAGACGCGGCTAGCCCAGAAGATATGTTGCTTAGTGTTTCGTTATGTCCACAACTCTTGTCGGCATTCTCACGCATTTGAGATTCATTGAGTATAATGAGTTGTTGGAATAAAATAGGACTAAGATGCTCTTTCAGCCTTATCTTCATCATTCTGGAATCACGGAATTGAGTAGATGAAATTGAATAGTGGGGTATGTTCATGAATGTTGGACGACTAGTTTGCACACTCAGAGAAACAAATATATTTTACTGAGTGGATGAGCTCTTACTAAAGACTGATTTTGAAGAAAGTTTTGATTGGAAAGAAATTAAGTTTGAATTGCATAATTGTGATTATTCTTCATGTTTAAAATCTCATTTGATAATTTTGACTGTGTGACTGTAGCAGATCGAATCTGATCTATTCACTTTGTGATCTCTTTTATATTCAAATATGAAGCATAAACATGTCTGTACTTATATTATTATATAAAATGATTGTGAGATCATATCATTTATATAATGTATACACTGTACAAGGCCCCCTCGGATAGTTCACTATCAGCACGCTGGCTTTTCATGAAGGCTTTTCTCAGGTTCGATTTCTAGTTGGAGCAAAAATTAATTGTGCACTTCCCTTGCAATGTCCCAGTATCGGTTACTGTGTGACGATGACAAAGCTCACTTCTCACGTTGAGAAGTCCAGAATACAGCGCAGGGATGTCTATGTGCTAACAACCACACGTACACCTTAACCCATGCCTGCAACGTCAGAACGCCTTGGTAGACCTTGGTTCCGTAATGGGTTGTAGCACCAGTACAGGCATACTGTATTATTCGTCTTGTGTGTACGAAATAATTAATTGAACTGAACAGTGTAGTTTTCTGGTATTGGTCCGCTGTATGTGAACAATATTGTTGATTATTCCTCAAATAATATAACTATACTTGTCCTACAGAAATTCACAGACTTACCCGTACTAGATACTTTCCTATTCTTTTGTGATTGAGATAGAGTTCCTGTTTTGCCCCATCTTCTTTTCAGTAGATGAAATCGGTGCCTAGAAGACCTATCAGGACCTCATGCGGTACCTACCGCTCCTTTGGGGACATTCCCAATGAAGGTAACCTTCTTGCTGCTCTAATATGGCTCAGGCATGACTCGGTCCTGCACCTTACAAGTTCGCCTATAATATCCCTTGAATCCACCTCAGTGCTTGTACTATTGTTCTGGGCGTAGGAATCCAGCTCTTCGATTGCACACACAGAACGAACACAGTTGCCTGTCCTGTCAATATATTACGGAAGGATTAGACCCTACTCCTTGCCACGTGAGTGTAGTTGCAATAAGAGGGACTCGGAATCTCCCACGCCACGTACACAACTTTAAACATTCATGCCTTAGGTGAATTTCGAACTCTCAGCATTAATGTCCGCGTAATGGGGATCACATGCCACAAGTTAGTGTTTTCAAATTTCTTGGCTGAATAATTCATAAGCAAGTGATGATTATGTAACAAATTAATTTGATAATTATATACACTTTGTAAGATTGAGTCTATGATCTGAATATCTCATTATATTGAAACAATTCGTTTCCATTTGAAACGTTACACAGTTAACTTTGCAGTTACAAAGTTACAAAGCAAACTAAGTTACTTTGGCATTAATTCACACTAGCAACAACGCATGCGCATTGCTAGTTAACATCGCGATCTGGAGTAAAATGCGTGCTTGCTCACTCCTTCTAGGCGTCATCCCTTATCCGACCACAGAAAAATATGAATAGTAAAATTGTTGAATTAGAAATAGTGCATTCACTTAAAGTAATATTTGTTATAAATGTATTATGAACTGTATCTGGACACCATAAATAAGGTTTTTTCGAATGTTTACTAATTAAAACTGAACATAGACCAAAAATATTGAATAAATATTACAGTTAATATAAAGTAGGAATACAGTTAACTCTAACAATTCCAAGGTTAACTTGTGGGAATGCGTGAACTGTGTTTCCTTTTAGTGTTATTACTCAACAATTACTCAGATGTCTAAAACGTATGCGTGTCATTATTTAAAGGTCTACAATTCAATGACTTTGTGGAGAAAACATCAAAGTTACAAGAATCAATACGGTTGCTAAATGGCTTCGAAAGCTAGGATATGTGTGAAAATTTCGAGCAGCAAGGATCCACGCCGAATATTAGTTATGCATGATATGTGTCTGTAGAAAAGAAACGTAATACGTATTCACTATACAGAAAATACAAAATCCCAATTTTGGTTTCATGTCGTTCAGTATTAATTCTCAAAGGCTAATGAATGACGGGACGTTTACACTTTCTGGAACAATACAATCACTATCCACTGGAACCTGTGAAGAGGAAAATTACACATTGAGCATCGTACAAGGAATGGCAAGCAACATTATTATGTTGCTCTATTCTATTTTTTGAGTTGTGTGAACAAATGTCTCTTAAAATTATATCAGTGGTCTTGAGAACTGTGTTAATTTTTGAAATACTAGTATTACCATGCAACTGAGTTCTGCTCCTCTATTTCCAGCAACATTTGTCACTGTTTTGCAGAAAGAATATTTGTCTTCTCCTGAAACTCTGTCAGAAAGTAACATATTCTCTTGAAGTGAGTGCTGTTTTGTGCGAAAAAAAGGTTCTAATATTATATTTAGAGAGTCTCTTCGTGAATATTGGGGACTGAATCCACACATATATAAATTTAATTTAAAGAATGAATTCACTTTGAAGTATAATTTGTATCAAGGGCTCGCATTTGTAAAATACGCTTTACTTTAACATTTCTGTCAAAGAAACTAGTTTATACAATTTATTACGATGCTGTTTTGTGTCAAGATGTGTCTAGAATCAAGGAAAAATCTTACCTTTGAAATATGCATATTTTGGTCACATTCTCATTCATTGGTGTGATTCATTACAGTTTATTTTGTTACATTCATTTAACCTTGTTGTGCCATGGAGAAGCTTCGGTTTGGAAAGGATAGGGAAAAATAATGTAACTTGAGGACAAACTAAGAAGCAGTAATATTGTCCACAGTATTCATGGAATTTTTATTGTTTGAAACACGGAAGCACTTTCTGGCATTAAAGTTTTACACAGTTCCGCATATATATGTATATTTATAATTTACTTACATCACAAATGTTAGATATTCCAAAAATAGACATTTAGCTATATATGATATATTAGAATGTATATGTATCATATCTTTTTTTCTTAGCTACCATTCACACGTCAACGTTCACTCGTATGTACACACAAGATCCCTCTACGAGGCACAACGTGGGAGCAGCGGCCGTGATGGCGCCCGCTGCCCTCAGGGAACTTACAGAAACCAGGATGACGCGAGGGGGGCGGGGCACACCAGGAGCGAAGCGCGTGGAAAGAATCGTGCGGAACCATCGATTTCTACGGCGCAAAAATGTACTTCTTCCTCCGTTTTAAAACTCGATTTAAGTAATAAATATTGAAAGTAAGCCTACTAATATACTTTTCATAATAATTTGCAGTCTCTTGAATATTGTTAAAGTATAAGGACGTATTTTTTTGAATCAATTTACCACAATATGAATAGCGTAGTGTGGTCGATTGTTTCAGTTCCGATTTATAAAAATACAATTCTTAAAGTGAGTTGTGGAAATAAATTTCCTGTATGGCATCATGTACGATGCTGAATAATCATAATTATTAAGAAGTGATATATTTCAAGGTGCGTTTTCAATGGCAATGGAAAAGATGTGATTTGTCAATATCATTGCCATATGTCTTACCGTAAGTTTCGAAGAAAAAGATACATGAACACTTTGAATAGCAGAAGATATTTGTATACTTATGTATTCTTCACAAATATCGGCAGAATACAATTTAATATTAAAAATATATGAGTTATTTTCATTTGCCTTTTCCTACTGTTTTATCAATCTCATTCTCGTTCTCACGATTCTTTCCTTCCTCCAAAAACGACGACAATAACACGATCAGATCAAAATTGATGGAAAATGACATCGCTGTGCGCCAGAGGATATTCCGAACATTGTAAAAGCCAAGTTCAAACTTTATTTTGATAATGTTCAAAACCAAACGAAGTAAAACATCGGTTTTTTAGAAGTATATTTTTATATCCACCACAATATTTGGGAAGCTGTAATTTTTCAAGCTATTTTTATGCAAACAGGATTGAGCGGAATATGTTTAACCTACTCTTTATGTTTCGTGACATTGCAATAGAAGGCTAAAGATAGTTGTTTGAAATTTGTTGCCTACAAACCATCGACTAGGTTAAGAAGAGAAAAAATTGCCGAAAATGTACCCAAATGGGTAAAAACATAAAAAATACTAGATGATAAAAAAGCGTATGATCGCGCAAAGCAGTTATGTTAAAAAAATTAACACATGTTGTCTCCTGCTTCGCATAATATGGCCGTCCTACGTAGGACTCAATCTGCTCCCGGACCCCAGATGACTATTTGGAGCGCGAGAGTCCGTGGTAGTGCAGCCTGGCTTAGAGTCACTTCCTGTCTGTCGCTTCCAACGCAACACGGAAAATCCCCTTTAATGTAAACAACATTGCGTGGGTGGCATATTGAGGACAACGATCGTGCGAGGGAAGAAAAGTGAGAGAGAGAGAGAGAGAGAGAGAGAGAGGGAGAGAGGTTGGAAATGGAAGGAGAGAAGGGGACGAGAAAAGAGAGGGAAGGAGTGACGAAGATGGAAATGAGTGAGGAAGAGAGGGAGGGAAGAGGAAAGGGAGAGGGAAGAGAAGGAAAGAGAGAAGGAGGATGAAAGGGAGGGAGGAGGAATGGAAGAGGAGGAAAGGAGGAGGAAGGAGAAGGTAATGAAGAGGAAGCAGGAGAGGGAGAGGAAGGAAAGGGAGAGAATGAGACGGAAAAGAAGGAGGGAGAAAGAGAGGAGAGGGAGGAGAACGAAGGAAATGAGAGAAGAGAGAGGAAGGGAGGAGGAGAAATAGAAGGAAAGGAAATAGTAGGAGGAAAGGGAGAGGAGAACGGGAGGAGAAAGGAGGAGGAAAGGGAAGAGAGGAGGACGAGGGAGAGGAAGGAAAGGAAAGGGGGAGAGAGGGAGGAAAGAAAAGGAGAGGGAGAGGAAAGTTAGTGAACAAGAGGGGGAGGTAAGCATCACGGCCAAGCTAAAGAGTCGGGGGGCGGGGGCAGTGACGAGAGCACTGAATGAGGGAGGTGGGAGGGGCGGCGGGGGTGGCTGCGGTGGACGCGCATTGTGGCTGCTGCGCGCCGGCGGCCGCCATACGCCGCCCGAGCGCCGCCTGCAGCCTGGCAGCGCATTCTGATGCTAAGTACTAAAGCGTTTTAACCCCCGTTTCGGCGTCTTCGCCGCCCGCGACAGCGCCGCCTGCCCGCCACCTTCTGCGCCTCTCCGCGCCCTCTCCGCAGGGCGAACCGTTGCGCAAGACCTGCCCTTCCATTTCCAACTGCCGTAGCGAATATATCTCAAAAACAAATTTCGCGAGTTGACGAAGGTATTTCATATAGACAGAATAATATGGACGCTGACCCTTATAAATAATAAGTGGTAAATGAGTCGCAGTCGTACCTCCCGCTTGTCATTTGTTTAAACATTTGCGCAGGACAATGTTGCCTGCACAAGCGCGTATTACATTGTATGAGTATCACTACGGGGGCGTAGCAAACTGATGCAAACCGGTGCGCGTCCTAACGAGCTAACGAAGCCAAGAGCCCCGAATGAGGACACCCGCTGACCCCCCCCCCCCCATACAAAAGGCAATGGCAATGGGGACCCAGTTTTAGTCCTCCGCACCGGTTCAAATGGGACCCCGAGATAGATACGTCTCTGATCACGTGGGACAAACACCGGAACATGGCTGTGAAGTGTTCTCGCATGGCTTCTCAGAAAGCTCCTTACAGAAAGCAAAAAATTGAGGAAAGTGGCCGTTCTTGGAAGTTGAAATTGCGTGCATGACACACATACTCAAGGATGCTATATAACAACGTCGAGGGCTAGATCGACATAGTGTCAATTTACGTTATATGTCAATTATCGTAATTATCAATTTACGTAATGAACAGAATGGATTCAGAGTTACTTTTCTGTAACATTTGACTTTGTGTTTTTCATTCCAGCATCTCTCCATGTTTCATCATCTATTTTCACATCATCATGTCTTTCTTTGTTTCTTCTTTCATTCATTTTTTCTTCTTCCAGTTAAGGTCAGGTATTTATCATTTGCGATGTATAAAGATTGGGTAGTAAAGTTTGTATCAATATCTGTTATTATTTTAGTATCCGTAAAAAATATAAGCGCCTACTTCATAAGAGCGATACATGTTGAACGAGGGTATACGTTTCGAAAAAACGAGCTTTCTTTTACGAGAGCCTTTTTAGAAGAGATGAAATCAGAAGAGAATAATTAAAACGCGCGCTCTCTGAGGGAGATTGCATGCAGGGATATGCGGGTCCAATTACAGTTTGCTACAAAACTTTCTATGCACGTGCTACATGTCACGTTGCACTGGCAAAGTTAACCGAATTTTCCCTGACAAATCTGTGATAGCACTGAATTTAAATAAGTATTTTTTTAAACATCATTGTTGTTCAGATACAAAATATTGATTTCTGACCAATTTCAATAACAACAAAATATTTTAAATCAAATAATTTTTGTACTTTCCATATTGAATGCTATTGAATGTATTCTTGATATATTTTATTTTTTATCACAATTTGGGTAATTGACTATTTTGGTTATATTAAAAGTGAAGTGCTTAAAAAAAAGTAGCTTCACGATTTGTAAAGTCAGATATTCATACATTCAGGAATACCATTGTATTGCATATTGTTGTACAATGGAATTGAGTGAAACCGAGTAGCTATAATGGCATAATATTAAAGGGTATGTTTTTTAGCGTAATACAGAAATTAAGCTCTATCTTTAGCTTAAATGGATTGAATGTGATAAAGTATCATGTAGAAGTTTGTGTTTATAGTTAATCAAAGGCAGATTCCTTTATTTTCCCTTCGAGGTTACTAACATCTACTCTGATTCCTTTGTAATTCTTGTCTCTGATAACGAAAGTTATTTTTACATTGAGCACTAGGGAAACAAATATTATTTTCTCGCTGTCTCCTTCGTGAAGCAAACTCAGGAAAACTGACGTTTGTTTACCACGCGAAAACTCATTAACCCATTAACGGCCAACATAATTTTGTGCACATGGCGCTCGCCTGTTGTCATTGCGGTCATTGCTCGCTGGTAGCATGTGTTTGCAACTTTTCATGCTAAACCATTGTTATGTTGCTAAATTATACTACCAGAATGTTAGTTGTATTTAAATGCACAAAAATTTAACTCTTGCATTCTTAAGAAAGATAAAAAATAGATTGATTATTTACTTATTATTCTCTTTGTATTATGTAAAGAAATAATCGATCGTTTTAAGTGGAAGTGTAACAGATGCCTCGACTTCATTGTGCACTGTGGGCATCTCATTTCGGTTCATTACGAAAAAAAAAAACAGTGCAATAATGTAATG
Organism: Gryllus bimaculatus; assembly: GCA_017312745.1. Lineage (NCBI taxonomy): Eukaryota > Metazoa > Arthropoda > Insecta > Orthoptera > Gryllidae > Gryllus > Gryllus bimaculatus. The sequence goes on along the minus strand of BOPP01000010.1, from coordinate 10,323,022 downwards.
GCTTTAACAATGTATTACTTATAAAAATAGTTAATTTATTTTCATTGCATTTTTTCACCTCTAACACTTTCATTAGATATTTTAATATTAACATTTTGATAGAATATTCTACTTTAACGGTTTGAAAGTTTCACATGTAATCACTTAGTTAAAATATAATGAGTTTAACGTTTGAATCAATATTTTTATTTTGAAACTTACTCGAATCTGAAAGTAGAATATCTCAATTCTGATAAATAATAATTGATGTTTTATTATAATATAATTACAATTCTTAAAGGTACTGAACTTTGGAGGCATTTCAATTCGACTAGAAGTAGTGTTCGGCAATTTCCGGGAGACCGGGACTTCGTGACCTGAAAACTCCTTTGACTACTAGAACATACTAATATTTGGATGGAATATTTGAAATTAGAGTCACGAAAAATTGGTCTAAAAGAATTAAATCAAATTTAATCAATTCAGTTTATTGGCCAATTAGAATTTCGTTAGAAGTTTCGACATTTCTGAATTTATCAACCCCACATCCTCGAATACATTGTAAGTTTATTCAAAAATCACCTTCTTGAAGTGGTGGCAATGCGGAAGATTTTTTATCCTTCCATAATTTTTATTTTTTTTCTTGTTTGTAACAAATACTTTTCATTAATATTAAAAAGTACGTATTTTGATTTGACGTACAATTTGTCAGCTCGAATAATTGAGGAACATAAATGTCAGCTAAAGGTCTAAATAATAATGTATTATAATAATTATTTATTATTACAATGAAATATTCATTTTGTTTAACTTTGTTTTTTTGTATTCAATTTGAGACGTGAAAACGAATGGGGCATTTATTGTATCGAAAGTGTATTTTTGGAAAACTTTGCCTCAGTACGGTGGGCCACCACGCGACAGGGCTAGCGTTAGAGCTGCCGGCTCCCGCGCTGTCAGGGACAACGGCTGTCGCGCGCCGGCATCTAGCAACAGACACACACACTCCCGGAATAACGAGCGCGACCATTTTTGTTGCTGGTTGGCTTACGCCTGTCCCGCCGGCCCGCTTTTGTTTCTTCCGATCTCGTTAAAATGCGAACGCAAATGCTGTCGAACTCAGTTTGTGAATATGAAGAAGCTACATGCCTCGTATAACCACATTTGTTATGAAGTAACGCAGTTGGCGCGACAATCGCACATCGCCAGGTGATGGATGGGGTTTAAAATGATTAAATCTTGATGGCGTCGAAGAACTTGAAAAGGGTGACGATACTCAGGATTAGTTTTGGAATGGAATAAAGTAAATTTCATCAAGAGATTTGTTTTTCTTTTAATTACTCAAATTAAGCACATTTTAGATGCATTAGGTTAATTAAACTCGTAGATTGTGAAGTTCTTTCTTCGTTTCCATTTTATTTTCCTCATTTCGAGAGAATTCATTGGGCCATTCTTTTCGTTTGCAGGCAATAACAATGAAGGCAAATTCTTGTGTGAGAAGACATGGAAGCATTACGGAATTATTAAAATGAAGTAACTGTTCAAGAACATCAAGTAGGAATACATTTTTCTTAGAATTTATGACAGTTACTTGATTTCCACAAGCTTAATTTGCTCTTGCAATTTATCGTTAATTCGGATGTCGACGAATTTGCCTGTTTAACCTGTATACATTTTCGAAGAAGAAAAATTGTTTACATGATTCAAATGATTTGGGGAGAATGACATAATAAAATGTAACGAATATATCTTTATAAAACATTTAAAAATACATTCTTTTCATAGTGAGTTTTATCTTTTCTTCAGAATAATGTAGGACATTTAAAGTGAAATATTCGTATTTATAACTTTGATATAATTGATGTTTTGTATGCATAATCATCTTTTGGAGATAATTATTTAATTCGTGTCGTGGAATGGAATTCTTATTGATCAGCCGGGTGCCATTTATTAGTCACACGAAGAATGTCACAGTTCAAATGAAATACCTCTCGAAAGAAAACATTTTCTTTGTATTTTTGTAGGTAGGAGCGCCAGCAATTTTATTCAAAAGGTTAATTTCATTTCTACGTTTCCCTCGCAGATATTTTAGGTGGCTCTGACGCTTCATTGGAAGGGTTTACATCGACAAGGGCTCATCAACTCAACTCTTAATTAATTTTGAGCAAACTCTGTTGAAAACAAAACTCGGCTAGTGAAAACATGACCAACAAAAATGTGCCAATTATACTGGAGTAAGGAAGGGAGTTGTTTAGTTGTATACGGTACTTCAACATCTGTACAGTCTGTAGATTTTCTATTGATTCAGATAATAACTTACTTCATGATAGGCGAGAAAGATACCTATTTTAGATATTCATTTAAAGTAAAAATAATGTTTCATCGATGAAGAAACAACAGTCACGGTTTTTCAATCATTTCAAGGTTTGCTGGGAAAAAAAATTTAAGAACTCATAAACTCATACATTTTATTTTACAAATATATGATTTTAAAATGTTGGTGATATTTTATTTTATATGAAGGAAAGATACTGATATAAAGAGTTCCTTCTTCTGTTAATCATCTAACAAGATATATGAAGAGGGTATACTCGAAAATTTATAAAGAGCTGGAGAGAACGCCATCAAGTTGCAATTGTTAATGCCCAATGAAGATAAGTCATAATTTTATCGAGTAACAAAAGCATGTGCATCTCGTAGACTGTCGTGTAAAGTGCTACGATTTACGTTAATAATATATTTTTTTTTACAGAAGAGTGGGTTGTTTTCTTAATTCAACTTTTAAAACAATTTTTCTCACAATTTACGAGAAAATTGAAACGAAACGCATGTCATCTCTTGTAAAGAAGGCCAGCCCAACGAATAAATAAAACCCTGAAAAAGCTTGTTGTATGTATGTTCGACATTTTTGAAATTCCAATTCGAGCTACGAAGCGTGCATCTGCCGTCCTCTGCGTCAGCTCCTCCTCCAAAGCAGCAAAGCGCATTTCTCAGAACCCGACTGCGGAGGGCTACAAAAGTAGCAGAAGACGACGACCGGGAGGCATGTAAATATTAACAGGAAAGCCGTCACCGGAGCCGCCGCAAAACTTCATCCTTTATAAGGAGCAAAAATTGAATTCCGACGCCGGGCCGCATCTTCGCCGCAAATTAGAAACCGCAAATACGACGGTAAATACCTCCGCGGAATCCTCGAGGCCAATCCCTGTGGCCTGCGGGGCGGCGGCGGCGGCGGCAGCGGAAAGCGGTCGGTCCGACTCGACGCGGCGGTGGGGGACGGCGTGGTGGAGATGAAGGGAGACGAAGCGGCGGGGGCGAAGTTGTCGGGCCGCAGAAGCTCCGAGCAGCGCGACGGGGCGGTGGGCGTGAGGGGACGCCAGCGTGGCAGGGGTGTCAAAATGGAGCCTGGAGCAACAGCGTCGTGTTGGGGAAGGAGTGGTTGTCCGAGGCACCATTATTGTAGAGCCTCATCGGCTTTCTCTTATTCCCGTTCACTCCTCTCTTCATTCTTCCCTTCTTCTTCGCTCTTTTTCCCGTCCGCTCCATTCTTCTCCTCTCCCTCTGTCTATCTGTTTCCTTGCCCCTCGTCGTGCAGATGAAGGGCCCGTTAATGCTTTCCCGAGCGTCCGTCAGAGCGCTCTGCACGGGCCGCTCGGCCGTGCGGTTGCGCCAAAGAGATTACCGGACCGCTGTCGCGTAGGCCCGGTCCCGGACGCGGGGGTGGGGAGGCCGAGGCAGCGCCGGGGATGGGGCTGGAATGCGGACGGTTGCGCGGTTCATGCTTAACGAGAGGCGGCGGCGCAAAATCATGCGCTGCAGGTCCATTCGCTGGGTTTAAACGCGAGCATAAAAATTCCCTCCATGTACGAAGCGTCCCTTTGTCCCTGTGTGTTTGTTAACGCGGCGACCCTTCCGGGAACGGAGTGTGGGCGGTGTGTAGGACACCTCACCCTTCATCTATCCTTCCTTTTCTCTCTTCCCCCCCCCACCTGCCCTTCACCATCATTCGCCTCCACGACACCCACGTGGCTTTGTGAGCGGGGAGAAAAATGTTTCCCCTTCCACTGTGTTCGAAAGCGTAGCAATTTCGACGGTTTGAGTATCAAGGGGAAAATTTCTGCAAACTGATCACGGCCGAATTAAAATTCCGTCCGCGAGAGTACGTGTCGATTCGGGGCTTCACGCGGCTCGGAAGAATGGGAGCGCGCTCTTTGTTCCGCCCTTCCCTCGCCAGTGTGCGCCACCTGTCCGTCGGCAGCCGGTGCTGCTGCTGCAGTTGACGCGGCGGGCGAATGAATTACGCGGAATACTGACGCCTTACGACGAACGGATTCGGTTGTTTATCGTACCGGTAAGTGGAGGCTAATTTTTTAAATTTCCGTATTGTGGAGGAAGAAGGATGGCGTAGGATTCTGCCCTAAGCGAATCGAAATGCGCTCATGGAAATTAATGAAACAAATTTGACGTGTTCGAAATCATCAACAGTAATGTGTTCAACTGAAAGAAGAAAACTAATTCAACCCGTAGAATCGATAAGCATGTTCTCTTTACGAGAAACGGCAGTTAAATACTGTTTCTCTCAAGATTAGGTCTAATTTAGCAAACAAGATAGGTAAAATCCAATGTTTTGTTATTGAATTGTTTAGTGTTATGAGTCTTCTGATAGATGATATCAGATAAAGAAGAATAGCCTTGTGACTTTCAAATCCACTCATAAGCGCATGTGATCTCAAACTCTTTAGAGATCCCTGTGGAGTTGGAAACCGTGTTAAAATTTCTAAAGTGAAGTTTTTATTTACTTGAAAGCAAATATTCGAATTTTACGACACTGTAATTGCTGCTTGTTAATTACTAGAAAATAACGTTAACCATATAATTAATATTAACACTTTCACATAAGATTAAACATTTAAACTCTGTGAATAAAACTTGCTCTTGTTGTTTTAGACATTTCAAATTATCCTCTGGCCACGGCGAGATTAGAAGCAAAGGTCACATTAAGCGTATATGAAATAATTACGAGGATCAGATCAGAAAGATATTTGTTTCGAAGACGAGAATTGGTTTTCATTAGTTTGTAAATTTGTGATGACTATAAAAGTTTAAAAATAGTTTTTTTCTACGTGCATTATATTGTCTGACTGCCCGTCTTTTATATTTAGCAATTTAGTTTTGACATAGCATACATTCAGTACTTTTTAAGAAGTGGAATATAGTTCTCATTAATATTAACATTTTATTTGCCAATTGCAAATCTTAACTTTTATGATAATTTAGAATAATATTTATATATACTGCAATTAATTCTGTGCAATCGCCAATATTACATAATTTTCCCTGATCCTCGTTTTAGTTTTCATTCAGTAGGAACGAGTACACACTAGAGTAGAGCCTTACGATGTCTCAAGAGAACAGATTAGTAGTTACTGTGCTTGTTTAAAGGTATTAGTGGAAGGAATTCAAACTACGAAAAACTAAGGGCATACGACATACTAAACTAACTGCAAGAACAGTCACTGAATTGCTGATCTCTCAAGACTTCACAAAGCCAACTTACACGTTTACCTATTCCTTCTGGGGTTCTGCGGGACAAACATTCTCTCAATCACCTCTCGACTCGGTCATTCGCTAGTTTAAGTTATATCACAAAATGATTGGAGGAGACACTTGAAATAGAACTTGTTTGTTGAGAAACCTCGTTAACAGGGGTGGACCAACTCTAAAGACGAGTTTGAGCGATCCGCAGAAAATATCACCCACTCTTTAAATGTCAATTTAGAGAAAATATTCTAACTTTTTTGAACTATTTTCTTGACGCTGCTATCGAACATGTGACATACTATAACAGTGCAGTGCTTTAAATTCAGGTTCAGAGAGTAAGGTAGTAGAGTCCTAAACTACATAACACTGGGTGGGATTTCGAGTAATACTTGTCAATGCGCAGTCCGCGGGCTGCGCTGAGCTACGCCGTGGAATGCATCCGCCGCCAGCGAGCAGCGAGTCGACGCGTAGCCTGAGCAAACATATTGGGCCACCCCGGTTGAACGGAGCGAAAACTGCGTTGCACTGTATAAATATATAGACTATAAACTCTTTGGAATGTATCCGTGAACATGCGTTCGCCGGTGGCGAACTTCATCAACATATCCCACACACGTTTCTTCTCAACACACTCGATTAACCGCTCTCCATTTGTATCTTACTTAAACAGCACAAAAAGTTTCATAAAAATATTACATTTAAGGTATAACCAGTCTGTGTGTTTCTCTTTTTTTTTTGCAGAAACGTAACAAGCGTACAACGCAGTTCTCGCTTCAACGTTGTATAAATAACGTTGTAAACCTGAAGTACATAACAACATTGATAAAGGGAAGAAACATCTGACTAGTTTACGTACACCTTGATCCAACTGGAAAACCAGCGACGGGGGAGGAGTGCGGCCATAGCTCCGCACTTGAGGGAGGACGGGTGGGGGGAGGGGGAGGGAGGGAAGGGAGAGGCGGGAAGAAGAAGAAGAAGAGGGGGAGGGAGACATGGAGGAGAGTCAATTGACATGTTTAGGCGGACTCGTTGCGAACATTCGCTGCATGTATATGTGAAACTAGTCCTCTGCTAACAGTATACACAAAATAGACTCCCGGTTTGACGGGCGGCCGGGGCGGTGGGCGGGCGGCAGAGCGGGGCGCTGGGTGCAGGCGCGGGCGGGGGAAGGGAAGGGGGAGTCGGAGAGCGGCGAGGAGACTGCACCCGCGCCGGCGCTCTGAGCTGGGGCGGGAACCATTCGCTGTTATGCCCATGTCTCTATTCATTTCTTTAATGAAACCCGAGCAATAGTTCTCTTTGGATTTCGCTGCTGTTGTATAGTCTTGTTGGTAAAGAGGCAGGAAGGACTAAACGATTGAATTTTCATTGTTATAGTTGTTTGAATTACAAACATGCTAGCTAAAACATTAAATGCTTTCCTTCTATTTGTTTGAATTTTTCAGCCAAATATTTTTTGCCAATTCGCCTCAATCAAGAAGATTAAAATGTTTTGAATCCTTAGATATATGCTATTTTAGGCTATTAGTATCTTTAATTGATAAACACGAAACAGATATAAATAATGAAAAACCCTTCATGTTATATTTACAATAAACTACAAAACAATTTATTGCCAATGTATAACTATTATGTTTTAAAAATTCGTCTCAAAATAAAGTCCTTCGTGAGGAAGATGATTACGTCTCTACGGCGTGTTCTTGTTTATTTCCATTGAAGCAAAAGGATGAAAAATGGCATGATTTGGATCCTTCGATAGTCAAATGAGAAAATTTTGATAAAGGAAAGGCTGTCGCGTGGGCCACAGCTGCCTCAAATGAGAATGGCTATAAACAGCAGTCGAAGTAATCACCTGTAAGATGTAGTCAACGTGAGCGTTTAGAATGCTCTAAATGCTGACATAAATGCTTGAAACAAATACGGAATTCCAAGAAGTCGATTCACATTACAGTCCGGTACAAGGAGATAGCAGGGCGTAATTAGTTCCACAACCGTGCCCACAGCGCCTGCCCTGCGCCCACACACGCAGAGAAGTGGGTCCGAGGTCAGAGCCTTGGGGAGCCCCGCGGCTGCGGTTGCTGCGCCTCGGTGTCTGCGCCCAGCTGGTCTTCGTCGCGCATCGGCGCCCGCGCCTCGCCTTTGCGAGAGCGAGACAGGAGATGCAAAGACGAACGACTGACTACATACATTTTGTTCTCTATTCTAATGACAACTGGATACCAATCACGTACCATCTGTGATATGTCTTTTTCTTGACACATTTGCATTTTTTTTGCGTACACAACACAGACACGAGACGAGTTTCTTAAGGTTATAAGAAATATTCAATAACTCTACTAAAATAGTTGGACATTTATCAGAATATTCCTTCTTGCTTAAGGGAAGGATTAATTCCCGAAAAAAGCGTTTTCCGTGTTTCTTTGTGTAAGAATGTGAATGATTGACATTAAAACGAATAGGCCCGATATTTTGCATGCTGTACCATTAAATTTCTGAAGTTCCCTCACACACATTATATCACAAACAATAACTTCCCCATATACTCTTATATTTTTATACGAAACAATGCAAAGAACAATGAATCTTGTTATTTCCCATTGTTTCATCATTAATGCCGGCGGAATGAAATGTACAAAAGCCTTACGTACAAGTGGTGATTGTTCACTTTGATGTTAATCATGAAAATAATGATTTATTTACGTCAGTAAATAATTGGATGGCAGACAAGTTTACCAAGAAATAGTGACTCTGAAGTACTCAGGGACTGCTAAAGTACAGCGGCATCACTATGCTCGACTATTCAGATATCAGAAGAACACCGCAAGCAAAAGTTGAATATCATTCTAACAAAATGTATGAATTAGTTCTCGAGCAAATGCCATTTCAAAACCACAATCAACTCAGTTCCTAAATATCATATCAAGATCCCCAGCATTTGAAAGACAATTAATCAGCATTTAACAAAGTTCCTTGAACACTTCAATTCCTCGTCCATTCCAACACTTTTTCGTAGAGATTTAACCTCACGTATTACAACCTATGTACAAGAAACGCAAAGCAAAAACAAAAACTCACGTGGAACCGGCGGTCGGTTCGAACCGCCACCGCCGCGTCACGCACCGCGACGACCTGCAAGAGTTCGCTTTTTGCCTTCACTTAGAAGAAATTGAGCCGAGCGAGCAGGAGCGCCCCTAGCGGCGGCAGGGCGCGGCGTCAGGTCGCGTCCGCGGCGCTGTGCGTTCTCCCTGGCGGACGACGCGCGCAACGCGCGGTGACAGCCGCAGCGCGTCGCGTTGATTGAACGGCGAGCGCGCAGATGTCGCCGCCACTCGCCGTCTCTCCCTCGTCCCCCCCCC
>BOPP01000010.1:10282419-10301671 GCA_017312745.1 Gryllus bimaculatus | reverse complement strand
AATAATAATAATAATAATACCAACAACAACAATAATATCGCCAATCAGATGGCCGAGATCGCTAAGGCAGTAATGCCGTAGCGGTCTCGGACCAGCAGATCGCGGGTTCGATTCCCGCCCCGGGTATGGGAGTATTTAGTATGTCTCTATGAGTGCGTCGTCCTTTCATCATTTCATCTTTCATACCCTCAGGACTAACAATCCTGGGGAATACAAATCGGACTCCGCGATAATGATACTGAGCCACGGTAAATGCAGGGTGCGTGCTTGCGTGGTCCTAGTCGGACGATTCACGAGCAAAAAAATATCTATATTAATATCCAATAACGTCTAGTTTTGCGTTTCTTAGCGCTCCGATCTAGCGGTGGCAGCCCAGTCGACGCCACTAGCAACTATGATAACAGGCTTAGGCGATAAATGCCACATGTCGCTAGAGATTAGTACGTGAACACAATACATGCCGAAAATGTACCCTTATACGTACTGCCCTTATACGTTCGATATTTTCCCAAATGGATATTCCCGGTTGATCTGGCGCCACGCAAGGCACCGCATTTTGAAAACGTTTCTTTAAAATTTGGGGGTACCCCCATGAAGCCCCCCAGACATTTTCATAATTTTCTCCAAAATGACTCCCAATATATTCTTTAAATTTCTTGAAAGAATGGAGTCAATTAAACTTAAGAAGGTTGCAAAAGTACTCAAAAACGGTTCCAAATTGTTTCTTTAAAGTTTTGGCATGGAAACTGCTAAGTGTACTCTATGAGATGACATAAACGACATGTTGCTCTGTTCTTTTTATCAACAATTATAAAATTGTAATTTTTTACTTCGTTTATATTTAGTTTAGTGGCATTTTGTTCACATTGTTATATTTATGAGTACGTGCTTTAAATAATGTCATGTACAGTTTCTTGAAAACTCAAAAGTTTCATGAAAACATTAGTTTTTCCAAAACTTTTAGAATTTTCTATGAAAAGAGCTTCAAATTTCTAATTTACAGTAGGACTTAAAAATAATTTTCTTAAAAACGGCTCCGAAAATTTTACAAAGAAATTGAGGACGCGATTTTACTGTTCTTAAATATTACTAAAATAAAATTTCCGTTATACCATTAGAAAAATTAAGAAAATGTAAAAAAATGCAATTTAGGAAGTGATAGATGGCAGCTAACAAGGGTGTGTGGCTAGCTGTCGAATAGCTAGCTGAGACCAAAGGAGATAGAAAATAAAGTCTTTATTTTTTAATAATTTATATATCCTTGTTTGATAGTAATACATTTTCTTTAAAGAGGTTGAAATAAACACAATAACAATCCTAGCTCACGAGGGAAAACGTACAGAAGTAATCTTAGAACTTATTACTATAAGGTATAATCATTAGATATTGGCAGAATATTTTTAGGTAATAATACATTTTACAATTTAAAAATAGTAATGTTCGTTGTTTCTTCAGGAGAAAGGAATAGCTAATGATGGAAATTGTAATACGTCTTTAGCAAAATGTGAACTAATATATGGATGAGGGTTAGCTTATTTGCAAAGGTAGAAAATGTTTAGAGGTCAAGCAGAGAGACTAGAGAAAAAGTAAGTTGTAAGAATATAAATTGACAATTTTAAGGGAACAATACTCAAATTTTCTAATATTGGATTACACTGAATAAACGAAGAATTTTAATTTTGTTTAAGTACTTATTTTGTATAACTTCTAGTTTTTGAAAATTTTGCAGTACCATCCCAACTAGGGAAAATGTATTTTAGGATAGAACAAATAATGTATTTAAATATAGATAAGGCTGATTCTGTAGATTACGTGAAATTTTTTTAAGAAAAGGATATAATTTTAAAATTTGTTTATTAGTTTTATGGTCTATGGCAGATAAGATTTTCAAGTTAATTTGGTGTCTTATTGTAGTTCTAAATATATTTCCTCTTTATTGTAGGGAAGCCAAGAAATTACTTTACCATTAATAACTAGGATAAATTGGGGGTAACTCCTCTTAAAGAGAAAACTTTTTTCTTGCAACATTTGTGGATTAATTTTAATTTGCCAAATATTTGAACCAATTGTTATACCAAAAAATATAGTTTTTAGGTAGTGCTGAAATTGTCCCTTTGGCGTTGTCTTCGTCGTCGTCTTCGTCGTCGTCGTCTTCGTTTTCTTCTTCGTCATCGTCGTCTTCGTCGTCGCCGTCTTCGTCTTGGTCGACTTCGACATCTTCGTCGTCGTCTTCGTCGTCATCCACGTCGCCGTCGTCTTCGTCGTCGTCGTCTCCGCCGTCGTCGTCTTCATCGTCTTCGTATTCGTCGGCGTCTTCGTCGACGTCGTTATCGTTGTCGTTGTCTTCGTCGTCATGTTTGTCGTCTTCGTCGTCGTCATCGTCGTCACCGTTTTCGTCGTCGTCTTCGTCATCGTCTTCGTTTTCGTATTCGTCGTCTTCGTCATCTTAGTCGTCTTCGTCGTTGTCTTCGTCGTCATCTTCGTCGTCGTCTTCGTCGTCGTGTTTGTCGTCGTCTTCGCCGTCGTCGTCTTAGTCGACATCGTCGTCGTCGTCGTCGTCTTCGTCTTCTTCGTCATCGTCGTCTTCGTCGTCGCCTTATTCGTCGTTTTCGTTGTCGTTTTCTTCGTCTTCGTCGTCGTCTTCGTTGTCGTCGTTTTCATCGTCAGAATCGTCATCGTCATCGTGGTTGTCTTCGCTGTCGTCATCGTCGTCTTCGACTTCGTCGTCTTCGTTGTCGTCGTCGTCTTCGTCGCCGTCTTCGTCGTCGCCGTCTTCGTCGACTTCGAAGTCTTCGTCGTCGTCGTCTTCGTCGTAGTCGTCATAGTCGTCGTCATCCACGTCGCTGTCGTCTTCGTCGTCGTTGTCTTCGTCTCCGTCGTCGTCTTCATCGTCTTCGTATTCGTCATCGTCTTCTTCGTCGTCACCGTTATCGTCGTCGTCTTCATCGCCATGTTCGTCAACTTCGTCGTCGTCATCGTCGTCGTCGTTTTCGTCGTCATCGTCGTTGTCTTTGTCAGCGTCGTCTTCGTTTCGTCGCCTTCGTCGTCTTCGTCGTTGTCTTCGTCATCATCTTCGTCGTCGTCGCCGTCGTCTTCGCCGTCATCTTCGTCGTAGCCTTCGTCGTCGTCTTTGTTGTCGTTTTCGTCGTCGTCTTCGTCGCCGCCTTCGTCGTCGTCTTCGTTGTCACTGTTGTCTTCGTTGTCGTTTTTATCGCCAGCCTCGTCGTCATCGTGGTCGTCTTTGTTGTCGTCATCGTCGTCGTCTTCGTCTTCGTCGTCCTCTTCGTCTTCTTCTTCGTCGTCTTCGTCGTTGTCGTCTCCGTCGTCGTCTGCGTCGTCGTCGTCCTCGTTATCTTCGTCGTATTCGTCGCCGTCGTCAACGTCGTCGTCTTCGTTGTCGTCTTTGTCATCTTCATCGTCTACGTCGTCATCAACTTCGTCTTCGTCATCGTCGTCTTCGTCATCGTCGTCTTCGTCATCGTCGTCTTCTTCGTCGTCGTCGTCTTCCTCGTCGTCGTCTTCGTCATCGTCTTCGTCGTAGTCGTCTTCGTCGTCGTCTTCGTCGTAGTCGTCTTCGTCGTCGTCTTCATCGTCCTTTTCTTCGTCGTCGTCGTCGCCTTCGTCATCATCTTCGTCGTGTTCGTCGTCGTCTTCGTTTTCGTCGTCTTCGTCGTCTTCGTCGTTGTCTTAGTCGTCGTTGTCTTCTTCGTCGTCGTCGTTTTCGTCATCTTCATCGTCGTCTTCGTCGTCGTTTTCGATTTAGTCGTCTTCGTCGTCACCGTCGTCTTCGTTGGCGTCGTCTTCGTCGTCTTTGGCGTCGTTATCGTTGTCACCGTCGTCTTCGTCGTCGTTTTTATCGTCAGCTTCATCGTCGTCATCGGGGTCGTCTTTGTTGTCGTTATCTTAGTCGTCTTCGTCTTCATCTTCGTCGTCGTCTTCGTTGTCGTCGTCGTCTTCGTCGTCTTCGTTTTATTGTTCGTCGTCGTCGTCGCCTTCTTTGTCGTCTTCGTCGTCGCATTCTTCGTAGTTGTCGTCTTCGTCGTCGTATTTGTTGGCATCATCTTCGTCTTAGTTTTCGTCGTCAGCGTCGTCCTCGTGGTCGTTTTGTTGTCGTCATCGTGTTCGTCTTGGTCGTCGTCTTCGTCGTCGTCTTCGTCTTCGTCGTCGTGTTCGTAGTCGTCATCTTCGTTGTCGTTGTCTTTGTCGTCTTCGTCGTCGTCTTCGTCGTTGTCTACGCTCTGGTCTTTGTCGTCGTCTTCGTTGTCTTCATTGTCTTCGTCTTAGTCGATGTCATCGTCTTCGTCTTCGTCGTCATCGTCTTCGTTTTCGTCGACTTCGTCGTCGTCTTTGTCTTCGTCGTTGTCTTCGTCATCTTCGTCTTCGTCTTCGTCGTCGTCTTTTCGTCGTCTACGACCTCATCTTCGTCGTCGTCTTCGTTGTCGTCTTCATTGTCGTCGTCTTCGTGGTCGTCTTGGTCGTCTTGGTTTTCTTCTTAGTCGTCTTCGTCGTCGTCGTCTTCGACGTCACCTTTGTGTCGTCTACGTCTTCATCATATTTCTATTCGTCGTTGTATTCTTCTTCGTCGTCGTTTTCGTCGTCGACGTCTTCGTCGTCGTCTTCGTCGTCTTCGTCGTTGTAATCGTCCTCGTCTTCGTCGTCACCGTCTTCGTTTTCGTCGTCTTAGTCGTCGTCTTCGTCTTCGTCGTCATCTTCGTCGTCGTCTTGGTCGTCGTCTTCGTCTTCTTCGTCATCGTCGTCTTCGTCGTCGTCGTGTCGGCGTCGTCGTCGTCGGTGTCTTCTTCTTCGTCGTCGTCGTTGTCTTCGTCGCCATGTTCGTCAACTTCGCCGTCGTCATCGTCGTCGTCGTCTTCGTCGTCATGTTCGTCGTCTTCGTCGTCGTCATCGTCGTCGTCTTTATCGGCTTCGTCTTCGTTTCGTCGTCTTAGTCGTCTTCGTCGTTGTCCTCGTCGTCGTCGTCATCTTCGTCGTCGTCTTCGTCGTCGTCTTTGTCGTCGTCTCCGTCGTCATCGTCTTCGCTATCGCCTTCTTCGTCTTCGCCTTCTTCGTCGCCTTCTTCGTCGTCTTCGTCATCGTCAACGTCGTCATCTTCGTTGTCGTCGCCTTCGTCGTCTTCGTCGTCGTCTTCGTTGTCTTCGTCGTTTTTGTCGTCAGCTACGTCGTTGTCATCGTGGTCGTCTTCGTCGTCTTCGTCCTCGTCGTCGTCATCGTCGTTTCCGTCTTCGTCTTCGCTGTCATCTTCGTCGTCGTGTACGTCGTCGTCGGCATCTTCGTCGTCGTGTTCGTCGTCGTTGTCTTCGTCGTCGTGATCGTCGTAGTCGTCTTCGTCTTCGCCGTCTTCGTCTTCATCGTCATTGTATTCGTCGTCTTCGTCGTCATCGTCTTCGTTTTCGTCGACTTCGTCGTCGTCGTCTTTTTCTTCGATGTTATCTTCGTCGTCGTCTTCGTCATCTTCGTTGTATTCGTCGTCTTTGTCGTCGTCTTCGTCGTCGTCTACGCCCTCGTCTTCGGCGACGTTTACGTCTTCTTCGTCGACGTCTTCGTCGTCTTCGTCTTCTTCTTCGTCGTCTTCTTCTTCGTCGTCTACGTCCTCGTCGTCGTCTTCTTCGTCGTCGTTTCCGTCGTCGACGTCTTCGTCGTCAACTTCGTCGTCTTCGTCGTAATCGTCCTCGTCTTCGTCGTCATCGTCTTCGTTTTCGTCGTCTTCGTGGTCGTCTTCGTGGTCGTCTTCGTCGTCGTCTCCGTCGTCTTCTTCGTCATCGTCTTCGTAGTCGTTGTCTTCGTCGTCGTCGTCCTCTCCGTCGTAGTCGTTTTCGTCGTTGTCTTTATCGTCTTCGTCTTCGTCGTCATTTTTGTCGTCTTCGTCGTCGTTTTCGTCATCGTCGTCTTCTTCTTTGTCGTCTTTGTCATCGTCGTCTTCGTCGTCGCCTTATTCGTAATCGTCGTCGCCTTTTCGTCGTCTTTGTTGTCGTCGGTTACTTCGTCTTCGTCGTCATGTTCGTCGTCTTCGTCGTCGTCATCGTCGTCGTCTTTTTCGTCATCGTCTTTTTTTCGTCGTCTTAGTCGTTGTCTTCGTCGTCGTCTTCGTTGTCGTCGACTTCGTCGTCGTCTTCGTTGTCACTATCGTCTTCGCCGTCGTTTTTATCGTCAGCGTCGTCGTCATCGTGGATGTCATCTTCGTCATCTTCGACTTTGTCGCCGTCTTCTTTATCGTCGTCGTCATATTCGTCGACGTCTTCGTCGTCTTCGTCTTCTTCGTCGTCTTCGACGCCGCCTTCATCTTCGCCTACTTCGTCGTCTTCGCTTTCGTCGTCGTCATCTTTGTTGTTGTCGTCGTCTTCGTCGTCTTCGTCGTCGTTTTCGTCGCAGCGTCGTCGTCGTCATTGCGGAAGTCTTTGATGTCGTCATGTTCATCGTCTTCGTCTTCGTCGTCGTCGCTGTCTTTGTCTTCTTCGTCGTCATTTTCGTCGTCGTTGTCTTCGTCGTCGTCTTTGTCGTAGTCGTCTTTGCCGTCGTCGTCTTCGCCTTCGTCATGTTCGTTGTCGTCGTCAACTTCGTCTACATCTTCGTTCTCGTCGGATTCTTCGTCGTCGCCTTCGTCATCGTCATTGCCGTCGTTGTCGTCGTCTTCGTTGTTATCGTCCACGTCATAATCGTCTTTGTCGTCGTAGTTTTCGTCGTCGTCCTCTTCGTCGTCTTCATCGTCGTCATTGCCGTCGTTGTCGTTGTAGTCGTCTTCGTCGTTATCGTCCACGTCATAATCGTTGTATTCTTATTCTTTGCCGTCGTCTTCGTCTTTGTGTTGTTCGTCGTCGTCGTCTTCGTCGTCTTTGCCTTCGTCGTGTTTGTCGTCTTCATTGTCGTCGTCTTCAGGGTCGTCTTCTCCGTCTTTATCATTTTCGTGTTCGTCGTCGTCTCCGTCGTCGACGTCTTTGTCTTTTTCGTCGTCTTCGTATTCGTCATCGTCGTCATCTTCGTAGTGGTCGTTTTCGTCGTCTTCGTCTTCGTCGTCTTGGTCGTCGTCTTCGTTGTCGTCGTCCTCAACGTCGTCTTTTTTTGTCGTCGTCGTCTTGGTCTTCGTCATGTATTTCGTCGTAGGCAACTTCGTTGTCGTCGCCTTCGTTGTCGTCGCCTTCGTTGTCGTCTTCGTCATCGTCGTCTTTGTCGTCGTCACCTTAGTCGTCTTCGTCGTCGTCGTCTTCGTCGTCTTTGTCGTCGTCTTCGTCTTTTACGTCGTCTTCGTCTATGTCGTGTCAGTCGTCGTCATCTTTCTTGCCATCGTCTTCGTCGTCGTCGGCTTCGTCGTCGTCGTTTTCGTCGTCGTCATCGCCGTCGTCGTCTTCGTCTTCGTCATCTTCGTCTTAGTCTTCGTCGTCTTCGTCTTTGTGGTCTACGTATTCGTCGTCGTCGTCTTTGTTGTCTTTGTCTTCGGCGTCGTCTTTGTCTTCGTCGTCATCGTCGTCCTCGTATTCCTCGTATTCATCGTCGTCGTCATCATCATCGTTGTCGTCTTCGTTGTCTTCGACGTTTTCGTCGTCGTTTTCTTCGTTTTCGTCGTCTTCGTCATCGTCGTTGTCGTGTCGTCGGGTTTGTCGTCGTATTCGTTGTCGTCGTCTTCGTCGTCTTAGTGGTCTTCTTCGTCACTGTCGTCGTCGTCTTTGTCGTCTTCGTCGACGTCTACGTTGTCGTCGCCTTAGTGGTCGTCTTTGTCGTTGTCGTCTTCGACGTCTTTTTCGTCGTCTTGGTCGTCGTCATTGGTCGTCGTCTTCGTTTTTGTCGTCTTCGTCGTCTTTTCCGTCGTCTTCGTCGTCGTCATCGTTGTCGTCGTCTTCGTCGTCGTTTTCGTCGTCCTCAACTTCGTCGTCTTGGTCGTCGTCATCATCGTCGTCTTGGTCGTTGTCGACTTCGTCGTCGTTGTCGTTTTCGTGGTAGTCTTCTTAGTCGTCGTCTTCGTCGTCATATTCGTCGTCGTCTTCGTTGTCGTCGTCGTCTTGTGGTCGTTTTCTTCGTTGTCTTCGTCGCCATCAATCATCGTCGTCGTCTTCGTCGTATTCTTCGTCTTCTTCGTCGTCTTGTACGTCGTGATCGTCGTCGTTATCTTCGTCGTCGTTATCTTCGTCGTCGCCTTCGTCGTCGTCTTTGCTGTCGTCGTCTTCGTCCTCATCTTTGTCTTCTTTGTTCGTCGTCTTCGTCGTCGTCGTCTTCGTTCGTCGTCGTCTTCATCATCATCATCGTTTTCGTCATTGTCTTCGTCGTCGCCATTGTCGTCGTCTTCGTCGTTGTCAACGTCGTCGTCATTTTCGTTGTCTTCGTTGTTGTCATTCTTCTTCGTCGTCTTTTTCGTTATCATCATCGTCGTCGTCATCTTTGTCTTCATCGTCGTCGTCAACGTCGGCGTCATCTTCGTCGTCGTCGTTGTCTCCGTGGTCGCCGTCTTCGTCGTCGTCATTGTCGTAGTCGTCTTCGTCGTCATCTTCATCGTCATCGCTTTGTCTTCGTCGTCGTGTTCGTCAACGTCCTCGTCGTCGTCTTCGTCGTCGTCTTCGTCGTCGAAGTTTGTCGTTGTCTTTGTCGTCGTCTTCGTCGTTGTCTTGGTAGTAGTCTTCGTTGTCGTTTGCGTCGTCGTCTTTGTCTGCGTCGTCGTTTTCGTTGTCTTTGTCGTCGTCTTTGTCGTCTTCGTCGCCGTCTTTGTTGTCGTCGTCTTCGTCGTTGCCTTCGTCGTCGTCTTCGTCGTTGCCTTCGTCGTCGTCTTCGTCGTTTCCTTCGTCGTCGTCTTTGTTGTCGTCGTCTTCGTCTTCTTCTTTGTCATTGTCATCTTCTTCGTTCTTCGTCGTCTTCGTTTGACGTCGTCTTCGTTCGTCGTCGTCTTCGTTCGTCCTCGTCTTCGTCGTCGTCGTCTTCATCATCGTCAACGTTTTCGTCGTTGTCTTCGTCGTCGCCATTGTCGTCGTTTTCGTCGTTGTCAACGTCGTCGTCTTCGTTGTCGTCATTCTTCTTCGTCGTCTTTTTCGTTTTCATCATCGTCGTCGTCATCTTTGTCTTCATCGTCGGCGTCATCTTCGTCGTCGTCGTCGTCGTTGTCTTCTTGGTAGTCGTCTTTGTCGTCGTCATTGTCGTAGTCGTCTTCGTTGTCGTCTTCGTCGTCGTTTGCGTCGTCGTCTTCGTCTGCGTCGTCGTTGTCTTCGTCGTCGTCTTTGTCGTCTTCGTGTTCGTTTTCATCTTCTTCTTTTCAGGCATGATCGTGTTAAATTACCGCCAGGTGGCTCAGTTAATCAAAAGGTGGCAGAAGTAACGAAAAGACCAGACTCCCCTTCAAGAGTTGGGAGAAACGATCACAAATGCAAAATAAAAAGTAGATGTCAGAGATCCGACGTAGAGAAATATTCATTTAAATCGTACGGATAAAAATTGGAATGAAATCTCTGCAGCGATCGTAGAGCCTTTTCCTTGCTGCCTTGATAACTTTAAAAATCAACATTGTGTTTCTATTTGAAAAAGAAATTGTATAACTGGTTAATTTTATGTATATTTGTGCATGTTTTCTAGGTGTAACTAAATATACGTCCTTCATATAAATGGATACATATGGATACTATGTAGGGCAAGTGTGTGTTCGTGTTATGTGTGAACGTGAGAGTGAGCAGTCATGTATAATAAGGTGTATGTATGTATGTGTGTGTGTAAGTGTGTATATGTATGTATATGTGTGCCATAGTTGTATACAGGTCCGTGTATATTTATATATTGAGTGTATACTCGAAAGGAGTCTATTGTAAATTGTTTTTGAATTATAAGTGTTCATATGTTATAAAACTGTAGGGTTATGGCTACCACCTGGCAATCAGCCAATTGTAGCAAAATAAATATTATTATTATTATTATTATTATTATTATTATTATTATTATTAAAAGATGGCAGTGTCTCTGAGCGGGAGGTCATAGGTTCGAGTCCGAACGGCGACAGGATTTTCGAGACTAGCGAGATCGCGTTCTGCTGCTGAAAAAGAAGGCTAGCAGCCGGCTCCTCTGATCGAATTTAACTGTGGTTTGTCAGGCGATGTCCGGAGCTGTACCTTTACAAAAGGACAACGCGCAACTACCCTACCAAAACACTACACTTACGAGACTTATGCAACTGACTCGCCGGAATTACTAATTAATCCATCAACTTGTGAAACTGAGTACTGAATGATGGTTAGTATGCATGCGTCCCTATGCGTTAGTAATGCTGTTCGCGCCGTGCGATGACGTCAGCATAGGCAATTTGCAACACAGGAATGTGTTGCGTGGTAGTTGAATATTCCTTTTTACTTCCCCGCCTTACGAATTCTTCGTCAGAAGAGATAGTTATGAAATTGTGCGCCACAAATCGCCGACATTTTGCCAGAAAAAAAATATTTCCCATGTACATACGTTTATACGGAACAATACACGTTGTCGAGGAAAAGTTATGTAATGCTGTTGGAGTTCGATTTCGAGATTATAAGGAAATACATCTTTTGGGATCCCCTGGCACCAAAAATGGGTCAGTTTTACAAAACGTCTATCCGTCCGCATGTCTGATGTATGTGAACAAAGCCTAAAGTATGTGTAGGATTTTTTTCCAATTTGAAGAAACCGCTGTCCATTTGGCTTGAGTCGAAGTGCTGCGATTTTGAAAGTCATTCATTAGATTTTTGGGGTATTTTACACGAATCCCCCAGGGTCGTTTTCTAAATATTCTCAAAAATGGCTCCAAATTTTTCTTTAAAATCTTGTAAGAATAAAATACACTTATAAAGGTGGCATTGGTTAAATTTTTACGGTTAACTCAATTTTTTAAACTTTCAAAATTTAGGATTTTTACGGGGCCTTTCTACAAAATTAAGAGATATATTTTTCCTTCAAATGAAATTTGTTGTCCATAATTTATTCTTTCTTTAAGATCGGGTACATTTTTTGAACATTTTAGACGTTTTTGCGCAATATTGCGTGCAATTTGTGCAAGTTAAGAATGTCACAAAAACAAGATTTTCTCCAAACCCACACAAAACCTCCGCTAAATGAAGTATATAACATGACATAAACACAACATTGTTCTATTCTTTATCTTTCAAAAATTACAAGAAAGGCATGGGTTTGACTTGTCTCTCACGTCGTTAATATTTACATTAGCGACTATTTGTTCACATGATTATATTTATAAGTATGTTTTTTTAAATAATGTCATATAAAGCTGCTCGAAAACTCAACCGTTTTCTGTGAAACTTAGCTGAAATTTTCACAATTTCAGAAACGCTCAACGCCTTTTTCTCAAAAATGGCTTCATTTCTTTCTTCAAACTTTTCAAAAGGATAGTGATAATTGCACTATTTAATGAGATATAAAATTAATTTCAGTTTTCTTTTTGATTTTTCAAAAATTACACAAATGTAATTTTGTTGAAAGATTTCTCACCCCGGTAATATGCACATTTCTAGCAATTTATAAGCAAAATTGTATTTCTGCGTTAAAGTTCTTCAAATGACTTTAAATTAAGTTTTTCGAAAACTTAAAAAATGTCTTGGAAACTGTGTTTCATATTCGAATTTACAGTGGCGCTTAAGCGGCATTTTTTAAAAAGCCGCTACCAATTTTTCAAAGAAAATAGCCATTTAGGACGAGGTTGTACTATTTTTTCATATCAAATAAAATTTCTGTTCTGTTATTAGGAAACCGAAAAATTTAAAAAAAGTAAAAAATACTCTTTTTGGCGGTAGATGGCAGCAGGCAAGTGAATGTGGCACGTTCGAATAGCTAGCCGTGTCCAAAGGAAATAGAATAATTACACGCGAAAGGCAGTGCTATTTTGTAGCACCACTAGTTTAAATTCCATTTCTAACTTTTACTTTCTCGCAGCCGCTTACGCAGTAGAGAGAAAGTAATGTAATGCTGCGCGAAAAACGGCGATTTTTCTGCCGAAAACTTCTTATTATAGGGTCCTGGTAACGAAAAAGTGGATAAATTCGATTGCTAAATTCAGGGGGGGGGATCACACTGACAGAAGACGAGCCGACAGACTAACAGGCGTTTTGCTGTAAAGCAAGTTTTCGGTATCAAACAGGCATACTGATTGGAATTCTGAGTTATTCGTGTTGGAAAAATTAAATTTAATTACAAATATAATACACTTTTCGGTACCAGGAACTCGCAAAACGAGTTTTCTGTCGAAAAATAGATATTTTCTGTAGCATTACAATATTTTCCCTACTTCCTAAGTTGTATACCAGAAAGTAAAGTTCTACATGGTTGATTGATGTTAGGGTTAATCACAAAATAATAATAATAGATTTTTTAAGAAAGCAAGATTAATTAGATAATTATGGAGAATATAATTCTCTATAGATTATGATATAATTTGTTTCTGAATTACTCACAACAAATATATTGATACATATTATTACTTTGTTTGTACACACTTATTCTTGACTTATTGTTGGTACACACTATCAGGAAATCCCGCTTAAGAATACGCAGGCGCGATTCACCGCAGCACAAACAAGTATCACATCCCCAGAAATTGCATATTCAACATTTCCATAACACCTTCACGTTCGCCAACTTCCGCCTTCGAGAGCAACGTACGGACGACAATTTTTCGTTAGCCGGAGCGCACACAGGGCGCTACTTCGGAATATGAAACGCGCGCGGAGTAAGCGCCTTGCGAGCCGCCCCAACGCCGTTACTCCTTGCCGCGTGCGAGCCGCGCGCGGCGCTCCAGAGCGGGTAATGTAGCGAGGACGCAAATATGCCCTGTGCACACTGCTCTAGGCTGGGTCGCGTCGAACAGTGGAGGGGCGGAGGGGGCGGGGAGGGGAGAGGCGGGGCTGAGCGGGAGGGGCTGACCATGACAGGGGTGGTGTGGGGCGGAGCGAGGCAGATTGGTACAGGACGGGACGGACGGATGGGACGGGACGGGACGGGACGGGACTGGACGGGACGGGGCGGGACGGGGCGGGATAGGACGGGACGAGACTGGACGGGACGGGGCTGGATTGGACGGGATGGGACGGTGCGGGACGGGACTGGACGGGCGGGGCGGATGGGACGGGACGAGACTGGACGGGGGGGTTGGGGGACGGGACGGACGGGACGGGATGGGACGGGACGGACTGGACGGGACGGGGCGGGTGGGGGGGATGGGCGGGTTGGGGATGGGGCGGACGGGACTGGACGGGACGGGGCGGGATGGGACGGGACGAGACTGGACGGGAGGGGACGGGGCGGGTTGGGGGGTTGGGGCGGGACGGGACGGGACGGGGCGGGTTGGGGAGGATGGGACGGACGGAAGGACGGTGCGGGCGGGTTGGGGGGGATGGGTCGGGCCGGGCCGGGCCGGGCCGGGGAAGGGACAGGAAGGTCGGGGCGGGGCGGAACACGCTTCTGCAAACAGCCTGAGAATGGGCCGGAGGGGGAATGAGGCGCGGGAACGACTGTTCGTGGGTGCATGGGTACATGGCTGCAGGGGTCAGGAACTGACGATGGAGGCGACGGATGGAGAGGCGAGGCTGGAGGAGGGATCACACAGTGGTGATAATGGAGACTGAAGTGGGTCGTCTTAAATATTATGTAACAATGTCTCTTCGTAAGTTTACTCAGTACTCTAGGGGTTCGAAGCGAGTACGTAAGTGATGATTCGTACTTAATTTCAAAGATGAATCACAAAAATTCATTTTCTTGTTTTCTTCATACGCTACGAAAAGGTGTTCATGATTTCCTAAAGAAACGTTATACTCACACTGATCGAAGATTGTTATAAAAATCATACACCCGTGAACTGGGTTTTGGAACAATTTACTAGACATTCATCAAAAGTATTTTGTTGCAAACCGATATGTTAAACACTTATTGTTTAATATAAGTTCATTTATAATTACCGTTGTTATTAATTACATGGTTACGGGAAAATATGATTAGTTTTAAACCCATTTACTGGTTATACGTACGTTTATCATCAAAAAAGTCCAATAAAACAAAAAATATGTACGAATACTAAACGAAACGAGCGATGCAAAATTTTCATGGAAATATATGGATTTAAAACGAGCGTTAAGTTAGAATATTATTATTTACTGACACACCTACAGACTATAACGATACAAATTAGTAAAATAACACCCTATCATTTATAGATAGGAAAGTTATATGATTTTGTGCATGCTTCACTATAACACGATTTCTATGTGAATTTGAACATTTGAATTTAAATGTTTAAAACGAAGCACACGTCATTTTACCATTTCACAGTCATGTAGCCCGACCTTCCAAAAAAAGCAACAACCGCTGCAAAGTTTCGCGGGTTATCAGCGTATCTGGAGCGAGGCGTACCTGGAACACGCATTTGCCGGCCGAGTGCTCGGGCAGCGCTGATGCCCGGGCCCCGACGGCCATAAGCCGCGGGTGTTAATGGCGGTCGCAGTGGTCTGGCGCACCCCCTCCCCCTCCCCCTCCCCTCGCGCGCGCGCCACCTACGTCAACTCATTTCGTCGCGCGTGCGAGCGCACTACAGCGGTTCCGCCGCGCTGCTATCGACGTATGCGGCGTTCTCTTGCCACGCGCACAAGAGGCTCTTTCGGACGGTTGGAAGTGCATTCGGAAGATTGATGCAGTGTTGAACCTGCATTGTTATTTTTGTTACTTGGTAGAAATATCGGATAATTTTGTCCAATGACGTATTGTAAGAAGGTCAATGTTTATGAAGATTAACATGAATACCTGAGTGCTGAGTTTTTTGTATTGTTAATTTTCGACGTTTCGAGCTTATATTCAGTGCGCTCATATTCAGAAGGTCTATATAGTTACATAACATTTTTACAGTTTTTTATATGCCATTGTTTACTTTATACATTTCTAACCAGAGGGGCATAAAGAACGTATTGGCTATTTTGTAGAAACTTTGTTGGATCCATGAGAGATATTTAACGTGTTGACCCTTGATGAAATTTCCGTAATTTGACTGGTTTCAACTGATTGGAAATACAAACAACATATTAATTTTCGAACTTTGATTTTACTTTAAACAAACGCTGCAGAAGTTTTTTCTATTTATTTATTATTGGCGTTCAGGGTAGAAGAAAAGCATGAGATTGCAGTGCTGCAATGGAGACATCAAAAATCTTACGTTTCAGCCTTGGATGCATGAGCGACTTTTTGATTTTGAAATCCTTTCCGAAGTGGGAAGATGTGTGGGTGCGTGTGTATTTCTGTGATTATACGTGTTGTATTTTCAGCATTAAATTTTTAACTTGTAAAAATGTTCTGTTGCGAAAAACATAGTCGCTATCTTCACGTTCAATGGTGTATATTTTAAACAGAATTGTATACAATTTTCTTCCTATTCAATTGCAAATAATTAATTCAAATTACATGTATTTTGTATTTAAATTTACCATCTTTGTTAACTATTATATTGGTTTAAGATGTTTATTGTAATAATGAATCCTATTTCAATTTATTCTATATATTTTCTGGAAATTGGTCAAAGAAAGCAAAGGAAATAAAATTCAAGGCAAGAATCAGTGGATTAACTTTTTGGTTAAGTTATATGGCGCTGATGTGGATATATTGGGATTTATTTTTTATAAATTCTGTAACAAACATTTATTTACTTTCAGTTCCTATTCTATTTCTATAATTTTCTCCCAGTTTAGTGGAAGAATTTTGCGAGTCTTAAATAAACTGTTTGATTGGGTAAATTGTTACTCGATCGTACAGCTACCAAGAGGAATTGCTATATGAACTATTGAACACGAAGATCCATGTTCTGCACTAAAAACTTTTGCATTGTAATGTCCAAATTAAAAAGAAACGTACGATGAGAAGTGTACTTCTCGTCCGATAAGTAACTCTTCTTCATTCTTCAGCGATGATTTGCCGTTATAGGACAATACCGGTCATATGGATTATTTGTGCATCCCATAACAAAAGAGCAACATATTTGCAATATATTTTATAAATATTTCAACCCATTTTCTGAATTTTAAGGAGTCATTTTGTGGCATTTTCTTTGTCAGAAAGCAAAAGATATCAACAACTAAAGAGGTATTTTGGCAACATCAAATTACTATTTCTGCCAGGAGAAACATATTTGTTTGCATAGTGAAATAAAGTTATTTTTTTATTTTAGGGGGGATAAATGTACCTGTGATTATTACAGGTATGTTTAAGCAGAAATCAAATGATTTGATTTATCTCTCAGAGATAGTTCTAAAGTTATTTATGATTTATTACCGAGTTTGTTCTTATATTTGTTTTATGAGGTAAGCTGTTATAATTGTTAAGGCAATTTAATTTTAATAGTACCATGGCAATAACAGCAGTACATTTAAACTTTTTCTATCATATAAATAGCAATGGAGCTTTGAGGAAACGTTTTATAAGAATTTGTTAATCAATTCTAAGTGCAATGAAAATGAGAAAAGAACACAAACACGCAACACGTTTGTCTTTAATGAATCGCCCTTCTTCACACTCGCACTCTGAGTAAATATTGGTAAATTTGTTTTCCAGTCCGGCGTTTCACTCTCTTATTCCGAAAATTCTGCAATTCACACGTCACATTTATCTTTACAGCAGTGCTGTTTTTGGTAACGTCCAAAGGTTCAGGAGTTAAGATTTTTACCTTATTTTTGTTGAAAACTGAATTTTCTGAATAGAATTAACACGCGGACAATAAAGACAAACTTTTTGGTTAAACCATTGTTTGTTCTTGTCAAATTAAACTATTTAAGATATGTTGAAAATTTCGATTTTAGATTGGAAAATTATGTGAAAAGTATTCAATTGTCTGCAAAATTAGTTCATTGAGTATATTTTAAACGAATGAAAAAAAACCAAGTGACTGCTATGTGTAGCTTTTTGTGTGAACAATGTTCACATAAAGTAAAAATATGTTCAAAATGTGAAAATAAAGATGTAATATTTAAGTGCAAAATGTGATTACTTCGAATTATTCACGTGAATCCTTAGTTCATGATTCATTTTGGTTATATTACATTTTGTAATTTATTAACAAGCAATGATTTTTTATTATTTTCATGTGATATTACTGCAACTTTGGTTACCACAAAATGAATAGAATTTTAGAATAACTGTTCGATTTATGAACCGAAAATTTAAAATAGCAGAGAGATGAAGAAAATATACCACGCGCCCTGTAACGTAAATGAAAAAAGGTGTCTCGCCCACGAGATATTTATAACTTTTTGTCTCTCACATTTTCTTCCCTTCTAGCACGTTCACTTCCTCTTTGCCGCTCATCTTGAAATTTTGGAGCTAACATCTTCTTGGGAATGAATAAAATTACCCTCATAAAAAGGGCCCTTCTGAGACATTCATTAAATGTTCGTCTTAAATGGATGGCTAATTACAACCGGGAAAGAAACGACTCGTAAGACCCAATAGCATCTCAGGGCTCGCGATTTACTCAGGGGAGATTTGAAGCTCCCACTGCCTCTCTGGAACTGCGACGCTGCGACTCAAATTTGAAACAACTCTCTACAGAATCTTTAAGAAATCAAAACAGTACATGTGTTTGGATTTCTCTTCGAATAAGCGAGAGTGCTACATGCAAATTGAGGAGTCAAAAGGGATTAATTGAATGGCGACCCGAGATAACAGGATATATTTCAATCACCTCATGCTGTGATATATGAGTGCCAGAAATTGGGTTTTTTATTTTCTCCGTTTTATATTGCAGTATGGTCAACAGTTGTAAGCAAGTTCACAGCACTACATTGCTAGAGATTGTTTTTTATATTCAGTGTCTCTAATTGTACGTTTGATGAGGTAAAGGAAGACGGGATACTAGGATGAGGTAAAAAGTAATATCGGTATATGCAGGTTTGAATTGAGATTGGTTAGTGCTGTCAGGAAAAACAAAGAATATAAAGCTAATACGGGAAGAGTATGAGCGGGAAAGCTGCGTTCGTAGAGAAGGGCCGCGAATAGAAGCTGATACGGCGCGTTTGAACCGGAGCGCAAAAGGCAAGCACGCCAGGAATGTGCGACAAGTGACAAAGGCGGAATTTGCGTCAGTCGGAACCGCCAGTATGAAGTCGGTGGGTGCTGCAGGAAAGGGGAGGAATTCATAATCGAAGTAATTGAGTTGGCGGTGGCGTTGTGTTGGTGCAAGCGGCGGGGACCCTCCCTCCAGTTATTCCGCCGACATCCTAGACGATTCTCTGTTCACACACCGCACACACACATACACACACACACTACGCACACACACACACGCACACACACACGCACACACACACACACCGAACTCATCGAATCTCCTCCCATCAGGCAAACGATAAAGTGAAGAGGACTCCACGTCAATGAGTCTAACAATTTGGAACTATGAGACATGATAGCATTTTTAAAAGACAGAAAATATAAGAGAATTGAAATATAATAGAATTGGCTGTGAAAATAAGAAAACCTGTTACAATATCTTACAACATCAACTACTGCAATGTTAAGTTAAATGTAAAATTCATCCCATTTCTTGACCTACTTGCATATTTCCCACCCTAATGTTTTCCGTATTGTGGTCCAGAAATTTTTAAACATGAATTTCAGTCTTCAAGGAGGTCCAATTTTAATTTAAGCAAATGTCAGAATAATATTAACTGTTCGACCGATCGGACTAGTCGCGTTAATTTAAGTTACTTAATTTATTTAAGATCTATCGGTTAAACCTGATAAATGTTACTGAGTGCTTTAGTCCAAATTCACTGGTAATTTCTTCCCTGTTTTACAAAAACCTTGGATCAGTCAGCAGCTGCTATTAGTAACTTACATACAACACGGTACATCGTCAGGGAGGACAGCCGGCTGTAGCAACAATGGATTACTCTGAGGAACTGCACAAGTGGCTGGAATGGTAGGAACGCAAGAAATGGCAACAGCAACAAGAGTGACGACTACGGCACGAGTGGATAGAGCGGTTAAAGTGACAGGAAGAGAAGAAGCTGATGTAAATGGAGGAATGGCAGCAGTGGCAAAATGGCAAGAGGGGCAAAACGGCAGGAATGGCAAGAACATGCAGGAACTGCAGTAACGGCAGGAGTTTCAAAAGAGCCAGGGAGGTAGGAGTGTCACGAACGTCAGGACAGGCAGGAACGGCACCAGTGGCAAGTTTGGCAGGAACGGTAGGAGTAGCGGAAATGTCAGGATCAGGTAGGAGTGGCAGTAACGCCAAGAGTACCAGGAGCGTCGCAAAGGGCAG
>BOPP01000010.1:10266293-10281184 GCA_017312745.1 Gryllus bimaculatus | reverse complement strand
CCGCGGCCCACGCGTAATTGGATTATCGGCCGGGCGGCGAGCGCCGCGTTTTGCGCGCGCCACGCGTCGCGCGCGCGGGCGCGTTTTTCCCGCGCGCCGCGCCACCGCAGTCGCTCGCCCCTCGCCGCGTGTTTTGTGCTCGGGTGCGCCCGCTGGCCTGGTCCGGCCTGGCCTAGCCGACGCGTTTTCTGTGCAGCTCCCGTGCGATCGATTGCAGCGTGCGTCACTTCTGCACTTAGCTGGTTTTCGTTGTGCGTGATGCTGTAGTTTCTAGACAGTGGAAACGTGTTCTTTTATTGTCCGATAACGACGTAAGTCTTTTGAATATTCTCGGCAATTTTGTTGAATATCCTTTTACCGAAAATGGATTTTTACGGATCCAATATTTAAAACGTTAATACTAAAAAATATATAACCTTAAAAATATTTCAACTGTTTCACAGAACTGTAAATGACATATTAATTTGTCGCTTAATTGTTATAACGATCAGTATTGAATAATAATAATTTATGAACGTTTTCGAATGATGACTAAAACGAATTGCTATCAAAATTTTAACCTATACATTTCAACAGTTCCTAATTATTTTTCATTCACATATTTTTCATATTTTCATGGGTAACGTGTTCGCAACATCAGATTTAAGTAGAAATGAAAACATTTTGTAACATGTTTCTGTGTATATTAATGGATAGAACTAAAAAAAAATTTC
Organism: Gryllus bimaculatus; assembly: GCA_017312745.1. Classification (NCBI taxonomy): domain Eukaryota; kingdom Metazoa; phylum Arthropoda; class Insecta; order Orthoptera; family Gryllidae; genus Gryllus; species Gryllus bimaculatus. The sequence continues at coordinate 10,280,471 of BOPP01000010.1, read as the reverse complement.
ACTAAACATAAATACTTATTAAATGACGTAATGACGATGTCAATGTAAAATCTATAAATATTTGTTGAATAGATTTTTTACTTTTCGTTACAGCTGTTTTCTTAAAGTATATAGGCCAAAACACGGAAGACAAATATTTATTTTTAATAAGGAAGCATCGGTAAATTAATAACCTGTAGGAGGAGAGAGGATTTTTATGACGAGGTACACATTGTTCGTGGAAGTTATAAAGACAAAGAACACCGAAGTTTCGTGTCTAATCCCAACTCGATCGAGACGTTTCCCGGGGACTCCTTGTCCTGTCGCCGGAGACTTTATTACTCCGCCGTAACAGCAACTGCAGCGACGACCAGAAGTTCGCAGCGGTCGTTGCGCAAGGCCGAGTGGTCCTTGAGGCGAGGCTCCTCCCCCCCTCCCCTCCCCCTCTCTCTTTTTCTCTCCTTCCGCCTCGTTCCTCCTTCGCCGCCCTTCTCTTTCTGCTCGGGCGGCGGACGGCGGGTAGGCGGACGGACGAGGTACGTCGACGCCGTTACCTGTTGATTGCGAAGAGAGGGGCTTCGAGGGCGTCCGTGAGAGGGGGACGAGACAACATAACGGGGGCCGCGCAGCGACCAGTATTCGGAGAAGTGGTGCCACAAAAATCAATGTGTTGGAAACGGGGAATATTTCGGAGTACTATGGCAATGATGGTAACGCCGAATCCTTTCAAGACGACAAAAAGAGCTTTATAGAAATATAATTCATATCAAATGTTCTTCATGAAACGCTGAAAATAACCGCGTTCACCAATCTCATTACTCGGCATTTATTTAGAAGATTCGGATTAATAAGTAATTGAGACTACAAATGTAAGCTCTATAAAATATTTTTGGTGAGTTTTGCGTGTAATTCAAACATTTGTTTCCGAAGTGAAGAATCTCCATTTTCTACTTTTACATTATTAAGACGGTTCTTCATCCTGCTGCCAAATAATATGTTAAAAGTTGAGTTTATTCCTACGGTAAACGGTATTAGATAACTGTTGAATACTATCTTCAACATATATAAGGATGATTTGAATTATTTCTCGTTCTGAAAAACTATGTACATACGCCAAAAATTCTTTAATTCATCAATTCTTCTATGTTTTTCAAGCATGTAGAATGAACTGGTGGACAAATTAAGTGCAATGGCGGGAGATACAGATATAGTATTGTATGTTTTAAAAATTATTAAATTTCAGTTAATATGGCTTCAATTTCAAATCAATTAACGTATAAAATACTAGGAACGGATGAATGAAATTTTATATTATGTTCATGAAGTCTGATTTCTATATTATTATTATTATTATTATTATTATTATTATTATTATTATTATTATTATTATTATTATTATTATGTACATACGCCAAAAAATTCTTTAATTCATCAATTCTTCTATGTTTTTCAAGCATGTAGAATGAACTGGCGGACAAATTAAGTGCAATGGCGGGAGATACAACAGATATATTATTATTATTATTATTATTATTATTATTATTATTATTATTCGTTTTAAAAATGTTCACTTTTAACATATTTTCACATTTTTATTAGTAACAAATAACACTTGTCACTAACATAACTGGTGCATGAATCTAATTGAAACATTGTCAGTTCGTTCGAACTTTCATTTTTTTATCTCTTAATTATTATAAATATTACATATAAAACTCATTAGCTCTGTAAAAATATGTTTTATTTAAAATATAAACACATAAATAGAGGTCCATAAAATTGTTTTATATGCAAATTCTCTTCTCTGCGTTTGCAGCACAGTGAAAAAACAACCTGCTGTCCGTCATGGACTGCGGGAGGTAGTAAAGCTCGAAAAGTGAGAAGAAGGTATTAGGTGAGTGAGAAGGCGTCCAGGAAATGTTGTTTTGACCAGTGAGGTAGAGATTAATGGGTGAATAAGAAGTATAAAAAGAGCGAAAACAAAGAAAGTGCGGTTAATGCAGAAAGAACGCTGTCGAGATAAACCAAAACATAAATGAATGGGCATAAAATTGTTCAACAATACGTTAAAACATTCAACAAACTGTATCATAATTTTGTCGTAGATTTGTATTTACTTGCTACATTATATGATCTGGTGCAATAGTACGTTATTCTGTGCAAGTTGCCTTAGTGAGAGTTGTGGGAAAAGAATGTTTCGTCCGCATATGATGATTTTGAGCAGAGCGATGAAGATAGAAATACTAATAACGGATAGTTGACGTAACAATATACTTTTTAAGTTGAAAGAAATTGCTGTGTTTGCAATGATATGAACACAAATACAATGTTTTGTAAGCATTGAAAATTTTTACTCACGTACCGGAGTACAGGCTTTTCTAAATTAATTGCCATTAATTTTAGCTATGAATTACACGAACAACAAAACACTGACTTCTAGTCCAAGGAAATTAAACATGTTCTTATACTCGAGACAATATCAACAATCTTAAAAACAGTACGATTTTTATATAATGCTGTACGCTACGAAGTGTGAGGATGTGTAACTTGAATAAAAATATTAATGAACTGAAAATGTTTAAGTGTGTATTCCATAACGATTAACGCTAATCATCTCTTATGTATCATTTTAACAATAATTAGTCGCTCCATAGTCCCAACAGTCCACTGACCACGAGGCATCAATCAGCCTGTCAGCGATAATATTTTGGTTGATGATCTGGCGTAGCGGGATTTATTAAATATGACTTGTCACTAAAGAACTAATTTCGTCCCTATTAAATCCAGATAGCTCCCCAGTTGCTGACAAAACACAGGATCCACACTGAAAATTGAGAGCTCCACTTTACAAGCGGAAAATGAACCCAGCTACCCACATTAAATTTCATTCTTGTCATTTTTCTCGCCGCTGGGATACGTTTATCATTTAAAAATGCAACCAACTTCACAGTCTTATCGCGCGTCGCCTGAGATATTCAATTACGAGATATTTAAGCAATTAGTTAACAGATTTTTAACATTCACGTTATCAAGCAACATTTGGCATATGTGTCACAAAGTATACAATACACAATGATATTTTTCGTCTATTAATTTACTGCATTTTACGACAAATAGATATATCAAATGATTTTGGAAATAGTTTTCAGAAATAATAAGAATTTGTTAAAATTTATTCTGGTTAATTTGAATTGTCATTACATTTAATATATATGAAAATCACTTCCAAATTCATAGGATATATCTATTTGTCGCAAATATAGTAAATTAATCGACGGGAAAAACCTTTGTTAATAAAAATCTTATCGGAATAAAAGCAAGCATTAAGTGACATTTAAATCAAGTTGGTTTGTTTTTCCTCTCGGGCCATAATTCTCAATGTCTTCTGTGGTGCTTCCTCCAAATGCTCTTCCTCGCCCGTGCGCTCTACGGTTCTCTGGGACGCGCACCGTGGGGGCGGGGGGCGGGAGGGTCCCTCGAGGGTCGTTAGCGCCGGTCGCAGGTGAGCGAGCGCGCGCAGCGTCGCCGCCGCCGCTCACACTGCTCCCAACGCGACCGATCGGCGCCAATGGGAGAAAGACGTCGAAGTCGGATTAATAAAAGCTAGTCACCTCGAAACACATATCCGGCTCAGGTGGCTTAGGGCGTGAACTGATGGCATTGCGGTGCCTCTGACCATATATGTGCTCAGGTTCGAGCCCCGACAGCGGCAGGATTTTCGACACTAACTACATAGCTAGGTCGAATTCATCCTGGCTGGAAGGGAAGTCTAGAGACCAGTTGCTCTGATTGGAAGTTTTCCGTGGTTTGTCTTGACAATAACAGGCAAATACCCGGAGAAAATAACAAACGGGTCATGGATCGTACGCGATTTTTCCTTCCTCTTCCTTGTTCTGAACTCTGCCCTTACAGACACACATCCAATAAGTCGAGAGACCAATCGAGAGCTTAGACCTTGTCCCGGGTGGCGCGGGGCGGGGCTCTGCTGGTAGGATATACTGATCTGGAAAATCCCGCAAACCTGCATGTAGGTTGGCGCCAGATCTCATCACCGAAAGGAGATCACCGCAATTTCCGTGACAATTAACACGCACTATAATTACGGAAATAATGACCATAGAAGTTGGCGCTTCCGGAAAGACTAATCAATCAATCACATTTCCGAGATTAGGAGGAGAGGAAATGAATAATTGAAAAGCGCTTATGATTCACCCGTGACTATTCAAGTCATTACCGAGCCAAGTGGCTCATTGCTTAGCGCCTGACTTCGCAATCAGGAAGTCCGGATTCAATTCCGGGGCTGTTCATCCTGACCGGAGTATTTCGTGGTTCGAGTCTCGCCTCAGGAATGGTTGTGTTATGTTTGTGTGTCATCTTCATCATCATCATCATCACAATTTTACCTCCTACCTCAGGGCTAACTACCCTGAAATCTAAATATGGATTCAGCATTGAAATGCTGAATCTTCTCTACAGAAAAACAACGTGCACCTACCCCGATAAACAAAGCTGAGCTCCTTTGCGTTGAACGTATCGAATTGTTCCATGATAGCCGCTTCGCGAGAAATAACAATAATGATAATAATAATAGTACTCATAATAATAATAATAATAGTAATAATAATAATAGTAATAATTCAAGTCGTTAAATACACACGAAATAAGTTTTGCAACATTTCTTGTGGCAGCCTGAGACGTTATTCTTGTGATTTAATCGTGAAGACGCTGTTACGTCCAATGGGCGTGCAGTACTACGAGTACTTCTATTCGACCGCCCGAATCCAAAAACACTTAAATGATTGGTAGTCGAATTTGTATGTTTCCCATCACTGAAAATACTAGACATGTTATGGTCGGATAATGTCAGTATTAGTCCGTACTGTTTTTGAAGTTCTGGAGTGAGTGATACCACTTCTTATTTTGAAAAGTATATCAATTAAGTGAACATTTCAAATGTGTTGCGGGTTTCAAACATTTAAACATGATATTTTTCCTAATGACATGTCTCTGTTGATTAAATGATTGAGTAATTGATGATTCCCAACACGTCAGCTTCTATGACAATTATTCACTTTAGTGTAGTGCATGTTTATCCCGGCAGGTGGCAGAGTTATTCCTCCAGTGTATAGTCAGATCTAGTGCCGACCCACACATCGGCTTGCGGGAGATTTTCCGATCGAGGTATCTCCCTCAGTGGACACAGCCGAGACAAGCTCTAAGCTCCCGACTGGACTCCCGGCATGCGTGGTTGTGCAGTGAATGTAAGTATGTAAGTAAAAATTGAGGAGAGAAGAAGAAGAAGGAAAGATCGCGCGCGATATTTGGCCAATTTGATAGCTCCGGTATTCGTCTGGAATTGATCGGAAAAACTGAAAAAAAATATCCATCAGAGTAGCCAGCCGCTGGCATTATCCTCAAGAAGGTGGCTGAATTCGACTTAGCTATGAAGCTTGTGTCAAAACTCCGCCACTCTGATAGTAATACGTGACTATTTGAAAGCGCACTTCACGTTTAATTTCCCTACTAAACCAAAGAGTACATTGCTGCACGTGCACAAATCTATAATGACCGAGATATCGGCCGACGACTAGTAAATATTCTAATTGTTGGTATGCAGAGAGTGTTAAAGTCATATTGTAATACACTTATAACAGTAATTTCTGGCGTGTGTTAATACAACTTCAATTTAATTCCGTTTGAAAATATTGTTTGGAGAAGACATCTGAGCATTCGTATATGTTTTTACCTTCGTAGTATTATTTTTGCATAAAATTGATTGTTGATGAAGTAGTTCATGCTATTGATATAAAGTAATACACTATTATCATAATAATTTATTATTGAAAATAATGGAATAGCCACAATACTTTTCTTGATTTTATAACAACCGAATAAAACCGAAGCACTTTTTATATGTATTACTTATGAGGAAACTGTATAGTTATCAGTCCATTGACTTGCAACTTTTGAAGTCAAAATGAATACAACGATATATCAACCAAAGGGAAATTGCAATTGTAAATAAAAATGTATAAAGAGTCAACGAGGAACAAGCATTGATAATAGACTTCAATTTATAGGCAAGAGTAAGAACAAAATAGTATTTAAAAAACAATTTTATAAAAAGTATATATTTTAGAATATAAGTGATCAATTATTTTGATTGAAAAATATATATCATTTGAATACTAAAGTAAACTTAAATTTCATAAGAGTTATTATTTCTATTGAAAATGCTTTTTCAGTGATGCAAGCGTTCTCATTAAAAGTAATCTGCAATGCATATATCATCAGAGCTGTACTGGAATATGCTAATTTTGTATGTTCCCTCTCCCTAACAAAAATACATTCTCCATTTAGAGGATGTGTTCAGATGTCACACAAGAATTCAGAGAAAATATCGGCAGCTGTCTAATGAAGTGAGATGTAATGATTTAGACATGCTTCTTCGTATTTAGTATAAAACCCGTTAATAATAGCAAGCAATAAAATATTTAGAGTTCATTACCTTTCATTTAATGCAAATATCACGAAATTCGTATGAGTAGAAAGCTCAGATTTCTTTCTAAACGAAAATACTTTGTGTTTTAAATATAAAGATTTTTGCAATTTTCAAAAGACACATCGGAACTATACTGTACTCAAGAGTATAAATGCACTTTCTCGAGTAAAATTAAGTTTATATCAGTTTTGATCTATTATAATAGATGAGTTATAATTATAACTGAACTCCCTCTCCCTCTAGTTGTCTCAGATTCCTTTCAAAGCAGTCGTCTTTTTTAATTGAGCAGTCTCTTAATAAATCATTGCACCCAGTTAAATTTTTTTGTTGAAATATTTTTCTTAAGAATGTTCCTCTTCTGCATTGTACTCGGTTGTTGGTTTTGCATCAAATATCCACGCAATCCTCTTCACCACTTTCTCTTTAATTCTTCTGTTTTTGCGCTCCGCATTAATTATAAGCTGATCAACACACGAATTACTTCGTCTTGTACAGCGTTTATCTTTCACAAATCCCTCCATGATGAATTTAGCCATGATGTAGGTAACAAAGACAGGCACTCCTCAAGAAAGAAGAGAGGCAATGGCAGTACATCATATTAGTTTCAAAATCCCAATCCACAATGCTGGAAACGCGTGATATTCTGTTTGCAATTATTTTAACTTTGCCATCGTCATGTGAAAGGAATGTACTGCATATTTAAAATAATTTTAAGCAATTTGTGGGAATTCATCTCTGTTTTATTCAGATGTTAATGCAGTTTTTTTAAAATTATTTGTCTGCTTTGGGATATACTGAAGAAACAAAAATTAATTAACATATATATTACACAAACATAAAATTGAGTAAATAAAATGATTTAATTTATTTTTATCGTTAACTATAATTTTTAATTAGTGCATTTATTAAGTGTATTTTAAAAAATTTTTCAAATATTTTGATATAGGTGGTAAATATATTTTTTTTTAAATTTTGTTGTGAGATTTTCTAATAAACGCTATTAGTTATTACGTCATACGTAGAACCCTGTTACTTCAACCTCGAACTTACATTATGTTTTCTTCAATGTTAATGTTCTTTTAAGTTTGGAAATCACAGAAACTAATTGTGAGGCTCTGTCGTCGCCATTTGGGCGCACTGTGCGGGGCCAGGGAGGGGCTTGTTTGTCGGCGAACGGTCTCGAGTGAGGCTGCCCAGTCTACAGCGCCGTCGCCGCCCGCGCCGCCCCGGAGCTCCATGCGACGCCACGCGCCCGGCGTCTGTTCGATTTTAATTACACCTCGATTGCTCCGCCGCACCCCAGTCAGTCCGCCGGCGCGGTCGCTCATTTAAATGTCTGCTACGCCAGACTGCTAAGAACGCTCGCCGGGAGGAGGGTCATCACAGCAAGGGATGCTTTAGAAAGACGCCTTATAGAACGAACTAAGGAATATTAGTGTAAATTGCAGTTTTATCTTAAGAATGGTCTAATGATTTAATATGAGCAAGTGAATATTTGTTGTGGTTTTCGGACGTGTCAACTACTTGTTATTAGATCCGTGTGAATTTCATATTGTAACCGGGAGTGGCGTGTCTCCCCCTCGCTGGAAGCTGAGATCCGGCGCCGACCCATACGTTGATGTGCAAGGTTTTCATCTTCAGGTATCTCTTCTTACGGGATACCGCGATAAGATCTAAACTCACGACTGATAACCAAATATACGTTGAGTTGTAGTGAATGTAAGTGTGTGTGTGTGCGTGCTTCTAAGTGCACACAAAGAATGGGAAGGAATGATCGTTCACGGTCCGAGGACCATTTTTTAAGATATAGCTTGGGTATTCGCCTGGTGTTTAGATTTAGATTTATTCAGTCAAAAAAAAAAAACAGTAAAAACTGTATGTGACGTAGGGGAGAAAGGATTATCTGCGCACGTTTTCTTGAGTTCCAGAATCCCTTCCCGTCATTTTAACTATCAATAGTTGAAAGATGAGTAAAAGTTTAACATAAATAAATTTTAAAAATAAATTTTAAAAATCGCAAGATTAGCAACATTTGAAAAATAGTCATTTTTGTTTCTGAGTTATATAAAACCTATTTGCATCGGTACACGAATTGCAAGTATGATTTTTCTGCATTGCTAACAAAATAGCAACTCGCCCTTACCTCTACTGTTACATCTCTACATTACCTCTACGTTACAAACAAAAGGAGAGTTCAACAAAACGTGCGCATAGTGAAGCTGCATTTATCAGAGAAACCAGCGAAACCTTCCAGACTGAGGATTTGTCCCCTATCACAGACCTATCCTATCAGAATCGCCTTTGAATTCGACCTAGTATCTCACGCTCCCATGTTCAAACTCAAGGAATTCCCAGTCGGAAATGCTGCAGTGGGAACATTTGTTGCTCTGATCATTTCAGTCTCAATTTGATATGATTAGGCGTTGAATTATAATAATATATTTATCGCAGGTAATACCAAGAGTTCTTTGGAAATTGTGGATAAATGCCCAAGTCGCGAAGCGAGGAAGGGATTTATCTGAGAATTTCTAAAGCAGATGTATATAATAATACTATTCCACGAACGAAATTACGTTCAAGAGAGTTCCAAAATGCGCCAAATATGAAAATTAACTGAAAGCTAGTTAAAAACGAAGAGATTATGTAATAGTACAAAGGTGGTTTATTGCACGTCAACATGTTGATCGATATATACCACCTCCTACAAGTATGTGAGTCGCACCTTATCATAGGCCAGTAGGAAGGAGCGGTATGAAAAATCGGATAAGAAAGCGATAACGTTTTTGAGAAACAGTGATTGGGACATTTTATATGGATAGTTAAACCTATTAGTTTTAATTTCACGAGTAGAAGAGTCAAATAATGTACTAATGGTGATGTGAATAGTTTGCAACGTCGGTGCCCGTTGGCGCAAAAGAAACGCTTTGATGGCTGAGAGTGCGCAGTCTCCCGTCAGGTGCCGGCAATTGGCTTTGATGCTTTAAACACGAGCGAGTTTGTAGCGCTTGTTGTCCGGAGCAAATCCGCAGGTCGACTGCTCTGATCAGCGGTTGTCGTATTTTCCACTCATCAGTTCTAGGTGAATGCTGAACTGTCAACCACGTACCGCGATCAATCTTTGCTTTCCATTTCCCATTCCTTTCCTATCGTCTCCATCAATACGAACTGGCACGTTATGCGGGAGTACTCCCTCCATAACCATCATAAACCGATGGACAAGGGGACTTAAACAGGAACGTATAAGCTTAATAAGAGTGGATTCATGTACCATAGGTAAAATACCTCATATTATATTTGTTTTGTGTATATTTATTTCATCAATACGAAATTTTGTTCATTTCAGTAATTATTAATAGAAATGTTTATTTCTAATGCAACAGTCCGTCACATGCAGAAAAGTGAGGTGTTCACATTTTGTAATAAAATAATGTCATAATGAATAATGATGGAAATATAAAAACTCGTATTTTGTTGATATGTACGAGACAGGAAATGTTAAATACAAATATGATTAAAGTATAATGTCTAAGGAAATGTAAAGAAATAAGAGTTCGTACATTATTAAAGACTATATAAATCTTTGATCATCGTTTTGATTTTAGTATCAGGAGTTTGAAAATTAGGTAATTTTTAAAATCTAGGCAGGCGAACTCATATTCTAGGCGGCAATGGATAAGGGAAATACCGACCTAACGTTGCAGGAGAATCCAATACGTCAGAGAAGCACAATCATAATTTTAAAACATGAAAATAGTTACGATAAAGGATCATATAGCAACAAAAGTTCTTCTTCCGTGATATAGAATTCCAGTTCACCACTAAGATGAAGCAGCACCAGAGGCAAGTGCGCTGGAAAGAAGGGTGGAGAAAGGAAAAGGAGAAAATGGAGGATACAGGCAGCGGATGTGATGAAAGCGAAATTTCTAAGAAGAGGAACTTCGTCACAGGTGACGAAGTCAAAGTGGGCGTCGATGCAAATATGCGAATGACTAAAGTGTGGGCGATGGTGATGTACGTAGCGATAATGGTGGGGAGGGTGCGGAAGTGTCGTGGGCAGAGGGGTTCGTGGCGGAACCGAGACAAAGGCGGAGATGTGCAAGCAGCGAGGTTGGGAGCGGAACTCGTGTAGATGGCAATTGCGGGGGCGTGTTAGCAGTGGGCTTTGGAAGCGGAACCACAGGGTATGACGACGTCGCTGACGTGTGGGCAGCGACGGTTGGTAAGGGAAGGTCGATGAAGTGGCTGAGAACTAGAAGGACGGTATAAGGATAAAAGGCATTAAGAGTGGTTGGGTAACGGTAATATAGCGCAGCAACCGAATTTTCAGCCTAAGGCGGACGAGATATATCTGATGTAAAATAGCAAGAATAGTAACTTCCAATGGAAGTTAGCAAAACCACACCGCAAAATCCGCTACTATTGCAAGTACATACACAAAACTGTACTCCACATTTGCCGCTTTTTATTTATAAACGGTTAGAGAAGAAATCAAACTGATATCTCCATTCTTTCAAAAAATATTAACAAAAAAAAACAAAATATGAAAGCTACGCTCCTCTTGCAAGCGCATTCGAAGAAGAAATGAGACGTCCTCTGTAATTCATCAACCGTAACAATTCATACTCTTCGCTAAAATTTGCCGTAAACCAGTGCTAAACATATTCTCTAGGACGTGAACTGACGTGCGATAAAATCCTACACTGGCTGAATGCGATCTAGTTAATTTCGAAAACGCGCCACCGTCGCGACTCAAACCCTAGACCTCTCAGTCAAAGTTGCTGCAGCGGCAGCGCAGATTAAACCCAGCTGGTATTGTGGGGGTCGCCGAGAGCCGGTTTGAACATTGATGACGGTCGCGTCAGAGTATGATAATGATTTGATTGATTGATTTGTGAATCCGGGTGCGTAAACTACTAAGGTTATTAGTACCGTAAGCGTAGTGCACATTTCACCACGGCAGTGATATTCCCCCTCTACCTGGCGAGATCCGGCGCCGACCTACATCGGCTTGCAGGGATTTCCCTAGCCAGGTATCTCCCACCAACGGAGCACCGACACGTCTGGGACAAGCTCTTAGCTGCCGAGCGTTGCATGTGATAGTGTAGTGCATGTAAGTGTGTGTGTAAGAAAGCTGAGGATTGGAGAAGGCAGAGGAAAGAAAGATCGCGCGTCGTCCGTGGCCCGTTTGTTAGGGCACTGCTCCGGCATTAGCATTGATATTGATCGGAGATACCACCGAAAACCGATGAGAGCAGCCGGTCACTAGAATTCTCCTCCAGACTGCGACTGAATTCGACCCAGCTGACAAACTAGTGTCGAAACTCCTGCCAGCGTCGGGACTTGAACGTAGGACATCTCGGTCGAAGGCACAGCGGTGACATCAGCTGATGCCCTGAGCCACCTCTCCCGGAACGGCAATGGAAGAAGAGCAGAGACACGAGCTGGGAAGAAGCAGGTGAAGTGTCGACAAACTAGTGTCGAAAATCCTGCCGCCGTCGGGAATCGATCGTAGGACCTCCCGGTCAAAGGCACAGCTGATGCCCTGAGCCACCTCTCCCGGAACGGCAATGGAAGGAGAGCAGAGTCGGCCAGCAGCAGGTGCAGCGTCGTGTGGGTGGATGAGTGGGAACCAGCGGTTGTGGCAGTTGCGCGGGCAGACGTGCGACACCCCGACTGGCTCGGTGGAGATAGCGCGGCTGCGATGAACGCAATGGGGCGTGGGGTTTTACGAGCTGGCGCGGAACGGACGCCCGCCATCTCAAGTACTTTAGCGCCATCTTGAGAAACGTTGCTCTTTTTTTTTCGAGGCTACTTTGGGAGATCGTTACCGAGAAATAAAAAAACAATCGTCAACACTTTTAGCATGTTTTCGTTTGCAACTCGGAAATGAACAGAACACGGATGATAAAATTTTAATGGTTCGATTTCTGGCTAGTGGCATTCATCAGTAAACAACAACATTTTAGTGCAACTCCACGTGTCGAATGTAAAATTTCATTTCCACTTTTACGCATCGTCAAATATGCAGTTTTCCGCGTCCACAGATTGACGTGTGTTTTTCCACGTAGTCGTGAACTTTTTTAAATTCATTTTCCAAACTATCCGCCCTGTTGTCGGATCCCGCACCCGCAACGTAACAGGATTGCAACGAGACGCGGCGATCATAAATACCACTCGGTCCTGCGTGCTATGTGAGACGGCGTCGGAATTCCGTCGCGTCCAGTGACATTGTTTCGGCGCGCGGCGCAGTTTCACGAGCAACCGGTGGATTCGTGGCGGAGGCGGACAGCGAACAGCATTTGTACCGTGCGCTTGGCGTGTTGCAATCGATATATCGGTAATTCGCCATTATTGCGGTGCGGAATTCTGTTTCATTCTAGAAGCGCTCATTCCGATATTGCGTCTCTTTATCCCGAATCGCTTAAGAGAGCCGTAGAATGTATTGAAAAGAACGAATAATGTTTGGGGTAGTGCATCACTAGAAACCACTAAAATTCTTGTTTAGTTTCTGTACGTAATATTGAAATATTCCACTTTTTAATTTGCATCAGAATGTCAGCAAAGGGTCGTTAACAACTTGATGAAATAAATGAAATTTACTACTGGTTCAATCATAAAATAATGTTTCGGAAGAACAAATATTACAAGTGGTTGCTTTCATGTCTGGTGGCTACAATTTGCTCTAAATATCTGGGAATTACAGTGCCTAAAATATGCTAAGTACTCTAGCTTGAGCTTACTTTGTTCTTTATTATAATCACATATAATGTCAGTTATGCGTTATCAATTGCCTTTTAAATATTATGCCGAATACACGTTTACAACATGTCGAATTACAGAATATAGTTTGAATTGAGCATTCTAGTTGAAGAGTATCCGATTTGCGTTAAGAAAAAAATTATATTTAAATAATTATCTGTCAGTAAATTCACACCAACCATTCACTTATAGATAGTTTTATTATACTCATAATATAAACGTATAAAAGTGACCGAAACAGGTTGCAGTACGTTAGTTTTACATACTTAAAATGGCATTCATCTTTACCTTCGGAATCGCGCTCCGTCATTCTTCTACTGAATATTTGTGATAAACGTCGTGTAATGGTAGCTACGAAATGAGAGTCATGTCGCCTTATCTCTTTTTAATAAATATATTTGTACTATAATTTCTGTTAATATTTTAATCAGGTATTCTATAACCATTTTACTGACAAAACACGAATTCGAGAAACAACGTCTGCTATATTTGTAATAATAATAATAACAGTAACATAAGTAATAATAATAATAATAATAATAATAATAATAATAATAATAATAATAATAATAATAATAATGAAACATCGCAGATAACAACGTACTCGGTAAAGTCGGTTTTTTTAGTTTATTTCCAGCTGTCATCAAAGCACAACAAGTTCTCCATACATACGCTCAATTATGTGCATTTAGATCATTTACCTCCATTGTAGCTTCACAATTACGTGCAAGCCTGAAGTTCTCGGAGAATGAAGGCATCAAATCTCATAAGTTCTATTAACCCAGTTACACTTCCATAGAAGGCCTCTCACAAAAGATGAGTAAGGAAGAAATCGCGGCTCCTTTGGAGCAGTGCCGCCGGCTGCTAGGGGCCAGGTCGTGGGCCGGATTCGCGAACTCCCCTCAAAGCGCTGACCGTTTCTGGAGTGGTGGGCGGGC
>BOPP01000010.1:10225224-10255897 GCA_017312745.1 Gryllus bimaculatus | reverse complement strand
ATGGGCGAGATGCGGTCGGTGGCCATGGACGTGGGATTTTCGGTGGTCATGGGGATGGGAGGGGGGTAGGTATATGGCTGGTGGCCCACGTGATGTGGTTGGACGTGGGTGATATGGGTACGGGTTGTGGGGGTGATATGGATGGGGGTTTTCGTGAGGGAATAGAGATAAGGAGGTGGATGGTGGTAGGGAGAGCAGTGTTGATAGGGATGGCGATGTTCTTAAGGGTGGCTGAGGCGTGGATGAAATGGACATGGCGGTGGTGACTCGGTTAGAACTGCGAGTCGCGGAAGAAGGGTCTGTGAGGGGGGACGGTGGGAGTGGTGATGTACGCAGTGAGGGGGGGCGTTGATGGTGACTGTGTGATTGCAACGTCGACGTCATCGGGGCGCGGTGGCGGCGGTTGTGGTGACGTCAGATGCGGCGACAGTGTGGGCGGCGTCGGTTGTGTTCGCGGGGGTGTGGGGGTGGCGATAGCGCCGGGGGCGAAGGCAACTGTGAACGTGGTGGGGACGGTGCCACCCCGCAAGGGACGCTCTGTCATTTGTGTGCTGGACCACTGGGACAGAGCGGGCTCCGCGTGGGTTGCTGGGGTTTCGATGCCTGGGATAGGGCGATCATTCAGGCTTAAAGGATAACAGTATTGACAGTATTGAAATTGGATGGAACGTAAGACGGGTTGCGTATAACAACCTGTTTGAAAACAATTTTAATGAGGAGTTTATTATTTGAAATGGTATAGTTGTATAACGAATCATGTCACTTGCTTACTTATGGTAGAACTCATGCTTGCTGTCCTTCACGAATGTTATTTTCTTTCGTCTTTTATTTGTTATTAAATAATCTTTGGGAACTGGAAGTTTCTACTCTCTACCATATCGCCACTGCTCAGTGTTGGCCATTTCGGAAGTTATCGCAACAACAATGCGCCCCTGAGCTATATTGTGTGGTTGTTTGTTCTTTGGTATTTTAATTTTAACACTTAAATGAGTTTTATTTGTTAATAAAACAAATAATGCAAATATTTATTAAATTAACTTAATTAAATAAAGTTAACACAAACATGTTTATGTTTTGTGTTTTTGTATTTTTTTCTTTACTGGCAGCACATTTTTTTAGAAATATGAGTTTGGAGCAGAGATTTGCAAGTAGAGAAAGGCAGATATTTACAACCTATTGATTTGTTCAATGACAAAATTAAAATGGATTTATATCACGTACTATGACTTTATGTAATTGGCAGCTGGAAAATAATTCGCAAAATGTGCAACATTTATTCTTCTTCTACGTTAGGACATTAAGACGAGAACAGAAAAAACATTAATACATATACGTAACTAGTGGTGTTAAAACAGCAGGTACATTTTCGCCTGTATTTTCGAGCAAAATTACGAGAAAAGTACTAAAATTTTCCAACAATTGAACGTGAACTTATTTCAAAATCTCTCTTTAAGGAACAGTTTTCTTTAAGGGAAAAAGCTATGTCTTTAATATTTTAGTTGTAGGAAGGCTCCGACAAAATTTGGAACTTTTGCGATTTTTGAAAAATTTGGGTATTCAACGAACATGTTATGCTCCACACTATGTTTCTATATAGTGTTGAAAGATCTTTTTTTTTTCTAAACAAAAGTATGTGTTTAAATAATTCTAAACAAAAGTGTCATATAATATAAATGCAAATGAAGCTCTATTCGAAGTATAGTGACACATTCATTTATTAGTGATTGCATTATACACTTATTACATACTTTATGTCGTTAATGAGCAAATGGAGCTAAAATGCCAGTAACTACGAAGGATGTGATCTTCTGGCGATGTGAGTTGTGAAAATAAAGCTATTTTGTCTCGAAGAGATTTGGTGTTAGATGTTCAAAGTTTAGTTCGTAACTGTATTGCGGGGGTAGAACCCAACGCAAGTCGCTTTCCATGTGAGAAAAAAACGGCTACACGTATTTTGCATATGATATAACGCAATGCATGGCAGTCAATTCGTCAAAAAAGTTTTACTGTAAATATTGATGATGTTTACAGATGCGGGACTATGTTGCAGATTTGTATGCGTCGAAAATACTGTTTCATTCTGTTTTTAGACCACATTCCTTCAAAGAGATTCTGAGTTACGTCGTTATTCAGGATTTACCGTTTACTGACGTTTCCCGCCACCATAAGCGGATTTGGGAGTATCGGATAGTCCGAACCTCGATAAACCTCTTCTGCGTTTTTCAGGTGAGTCCTTTTTGCACTGGGGAGACGAACTCGAAGATAAATTCTTGAAAAAGACAATTTAGGTGAATGCTCTGAGAAGTTGTTTGGTAATGTGGCAACTGATTTATATTCATTTACAGCAATGTCTCTGCCTAAAAGAAGAATTTTCTTCTCGCCAAAGAATTGCGCTTTGAAGGAAACTGATGACCGAACCGAAAAGCAGTGGTATTCCCAAGAGTAGCTTCTATGTAAAAAACAATCATCAGAGAAAAAGTCTGAAAAAATATCTGCAAATTGTTTGTATAATAAGAAATTAGGGGATATATACATGGCATTAGAATCGTTTCCTCGCCTTTGTGTCGAAAAATGCAGAATATGAATATTATAAAGGCTGATTATTATAAATGCAGACTATATAGGTACACTTTATTTCAAAAATATCGTTAATGTCAGTCATTTAGTAGATTATTCATGAATAGTAGCGCAGCAAGGCCCAGTGGCACTCGATTTGAATATTATCGGTAATATCTCATCTACTTGGCTGATCCTACTCTATCCCTACCGTAGGTAAAACTAAATATTTTGTTTGTATACATTATAAGCATTATACAACAACCACCTACACCTTTCTGTTGCAAGATATATGCATAATAGAGAATTTACGGCACAAATGATGACGTATTAGCATTTTACGGCACGAATGATTGCTTCATCATACGTTCAGCCAATCGCAGCGAGAGAATCGTGAGGAGGTAAATTTAAACGGAACAATCAGCCACCGTTTTCTCACACTCAGTTAAATACCCCAGACGTCACAAGAAAGTTGTTTCGCAAAATTAAATTTTATTCTCTTATAATTTTATAATGCTATTTTACAAAAATATAGCGTATACAACTCGTTTATAATGATGCTCTGTTGTATTTGTACAAATTTCAAAATTTCCTTTAAACTTAGCTCTTTTTCAAAACATGTAGCAAAACGTAACTTCATAAACTAATTACGTCCACTACTATTTCAGTTTTTTGCCCTTTTGAATTTGGAAGCTAATTTTTACCCACCGGCTGACCCTATGTAAGTCTTATGGGAAAGAAAATGTTTAGGAGAAGGATGGAGACCGAGATGACGATGTAACGTCTTACTCCATTGTCCCAGACTCCGTTCTTGCGGAAGATAGAGTGGTAATTTATATGATATTGCACTTTTTTAAACGACACCGCGTGTATCTCTTCGCCATCAATATCAATACTAAGAGAGGTACTACAACGAAGAAAAGCCTTCTATTAGTTGTACATGTTATGGCAAATAATAATACTTATATTGCAAATTATTTACTTCTAATATTTTAGATGTGCTGTAGATCTTCTTTCACATGCGAATTTCTCCATACCACTGCTTGAAACAAAAATCTCCATGCTTACTTTTATAAAAACTTCAATAACCTAATTTTTAAGTAAAATAGCTCGTTTTATTGCATACGCATTCAATAACGTACTTAGAAACGCTGAATCTATTTATTCGAATGGAACTCAACGACATTCTTTGCAACAGCAATTATAAACGAAAGTTTCTTTCGCTTTAAAAGCTTCCATCAGCACACTCATTAATAAACAGATTTCTCAGTATTAACAAACCCATCGGAAAATGTTTAATGAATTTAGATATTTTCTCACTTAACACAACGGTTTTAGTTTTCTTCTCAGTAATATTTACACAGAGATTTGTTATTAACAAACGCAATTTTTTTATCATTTTCTTACATTTTACTTTCTTATTAATTTAATTCAAATGGAGCATTCAGATTATCACGGAAGAGAAAAATCTTTTTCGATGCGGACTTTTTCGGGGGAAATTGGAGCAGTTTTACAGGAAATACAGTCTGATTGTTTCTGAAAAGGGATCGTTTTTAGTTCTTTTATATCGAGAAACATCATAAGAGATCATTTAAATAATTTGTATCCACGGTTATATTCAACATATAATACACTTATAATGTTAATATTCACGATGTATAGCAAGTTTCAAAAATGTATGTACGTGTAATTTTAAAAAGTTAAAAAATAATAAAGCATTTGACGACGTTGAAATCGACTCGCTTGGCCAAAGTGGCTAAGAGCATGTACCCACTCAGCGCTCCGGCCCGAAAGGTCACGAGTTCGAAACCCGCCTTGAGTATGGTTGTTTGCCCTTTGTCTCTCATGTACGTGAGTTGTAGTGGAGAGCTTCGCGTTCTCGTTTCGCTGACCCCATGCCAGAGGAGCTCGCAAATGTGTCAGTGTCTAGTGTATGGTTGAATATGAGTTCCATGGAACCTAAAAGGCTGTCAGCTGAAGATGAGCTATAGAAAAGAAAGTTGTAGTTTCGTGCCCTCATTTCCTGAAACATAGGTTAACGTTCCGGGAAATACTATTTAATTAAATGTAATGTAAATATTAAGGTAAGTTAGATAGATAATAAGGTAGATATTACCTTACGAATGTTTTGTTAATTGTGTATTTTTTGATGTAAATTAAAGTTTTCTCGCTTTCCGATATAACACTTTTTACGTCTCTAACAACCCAGTTGTATTAAAAATGGTAAACTTCCTCATGCGCCAGGTGGTGACATTTTGAAAACATTTCTAATCACCCTGTGGGTTGAAAGCACATTGAGGCAGGGGAGTAGTTGCCGACCTGAAGTACAGAGCGACGACTGGCTCGGGGCAGTAAATTGGCGAGGACTTAATTAACACTGGTTAAGACTCGTTCTAATTACAGAGACTGCGGCTCCCGGGTCACATGGCGGAGACGGTAACTTGTCCTAACAAAGCGGAAGGAAGGGGGGGGGGAGACGGAGCTCGCATACCGCCCGGCTCTTGCGAACCGCGGTCACTTGGACTTTGAGTTCAGTTCTTTCGCTCCCTTTACGCTTTTGCCTGTCGCCGGAGCGGAAGGATGATGGAGACCGGGGGCGTTTTTCGCGTCGGCACTTCATCCGGCGAGGCGGGAACGAATGCTTGTTAACTTGCGAGACATTCTAAATTAGCTCGCTTGGGATTCATGAGTGCGCTGTAATAATTGAGATGTTAATTGCGTTTCGAATGGTATGCGGGTCGGAAATAAACTCATATTTTCTGATAATCTTGTTTCCTTTTTTTCTAAAATTGCGAGCAAAATTTGGTTTTGAAAAAATTAAGATGTCTATAAGAAAATGAACCAGCATTGAATATTTATTTAAAATTTATTAAATAATTTTGGTAATTGATATATCTTGTTGCCTTTCTTCCTTTGGAGATCGTCGTATTATGTTACGTTAAAAAGAGAGAGAAGGTTTGAGGTAGTTTTACGGTACGTTGGGATAGGAAGGATTAGTTTAGTATTGTTCTAACGCTGATATTTATTATTTTTCAACATTTGTGGAAATAATTTCTTTTATTAAGTCTTGTATTAAAATATTAAAATACTAACAATTTAAATTTTAAAAAATGAATTAAAAAGTAAAATGGATAATGTATATGTTGTTATAATAAACATAAATACTTTTTCTTTAATGGTATATTGATTACGTTAAATTAAGAAGAAAATGTTTAAAATTAATCTATAGTACATTATATAATCCAATTAAATTGGTGCAGTACTTGTGTCATCCACGATGGCGTTCCAATGACTCGTTAGACATTTTCTGGCCTATGCGTCTTTCCATCACTCATTGACCCCAATCTTATTGCATCGCCAACAAATTCGGACTTTCATTATCATACATTTAATGTATAACACAAATAAAACTAGTTAAGTAGATTCAAGCGTGAGTTATGGGGAAGAAAGACTGCTCGAAATACTGCAAATTTGAGTTAAGTAATTTATTGACGGCCTCTTATTTAAAAAACGATAAGTACGTGACGAAATAATTGAAAACTGGAATATATTTTTTAATTATAGTACTCAATTCAGACGTTATATCATTATCGATATTAAATAATGTCGGATTCGTAGTCATAGTATATGTTTTCTTTGTTTAGGAACCATTTCCTTTGTAGCTTTTAATTATTTTTACATTTATTTTTCAGCCTGTTCCACTACTTACTCAAAGCGGATTTAGTACCCTTAGCATGTAAAGTATATCTGATAATATTCAAGAAGAACCCAAAAAGTCAAAACGTTTCGCAGCTCGTCTTATTATTGTTCCGAATGTCTCTAATGTACGGGATATGATCAAGGTTATTGAAGAAGTGGTTGAATGATAGGAATAACAAATAAAATTAATGTCAAATGACAAAGTTAAAATATTACCTCATTAACACGTCATCGTCGTTCATGTACACGTCGTCAAGTCTCTATTGAAAACTCTACTCAAAACTTTGGAATAAAATATTAAAAGTTTATTTTCTAAATACAGTTGACGATGTCTAAATTCAATCAAATAGTCGTATTATTCAATGCGCGGAATATCATGTTTGATGAACATCCAGCTTTGATCATATTGCATTGAAATTTGCATATCAACATCAATGCTTTACGTTCGATTAAGACAACAATGTAAACCATATTGTCGTTGACCAAATAAAAATGGGCTACTTTCAATTCTGACCACGAATATTGCTAATGAATTATATAACGTCAAATACTCTTGAGATATCTGGTGTATGTCAAGTGGCATTAAGGTTACGTTGTAAAACAATACATTTGATAAAATTCAAATTTTTCCCGACGAAAAATATCTTGAAAATTCTAATTATTTGAACACAGTTAATTATTTTAATCCTTAAGAAAAGCAAGAAATAAATATGTTTGTTGAGGTATTGAATCACGGGTCTAGCCCAAGGTAGTAAGAGTTCAAAGACGCGTCCTACTGGAGTTATCTTCATTTAGAAGCTGGTACAAACCGAGGAGGAGAAGAAGAAGCCGTTCTGTAATTTGAGTCTGGGCCGCACAAAGCAAAGCAATTACCCGGAAAGATTTAGCTAAGAGCGAAGATGCAATTTGTTCTTCTCGCGCTGTTTGAGCAGGCTGACAGGCAGCGGGATCTGTCTTAACGTTGCCCCGGCGACGACGCGCGTCACGGCGCCGTTGACGGACGGACGGCGCCGCCTAGCCCCCGGGGCGCCCGCCTCGCCGCCCCCGGCCCCGCCCCACCCGCCGCGCCCCGCCCCGCCCCGCACCGCCCCACCCTGCGGAACCCCTCCTCTCGGCCGTAGCGGACTCCGTCTCGTCGCAAACACCCGCTCTTCCCTGGTCTGCCTGGGCGTAGACCGACTGCATCCCGCAGTCAACTTTCCCTAAGCCTCCCTCCCTAAAAAGGCATAGCACTACTCCTTCCCGTTCTATTTTTCTTCTTAGTATGAGGATATTTTTCTGCGTTTCCTGCAGTATACTTAGATTCACATTGATCGATTATAATTTCTCCACTTCTGCCTTTTTGCTATGAAACATTTTCACGTCCTTTCAGAGCACTGACAACCACCGCTTAAAAGTTTGTTGAACCACCTATCACGAGCATCTTCGTATGTCGCTGACTTAACATATACAATTCCAAATATTCTACCATGTTCACGTGTGATTGAGGTTTTTTTAATATTGAGAGAACATCTATTACTCTATGCTCTACGTATCCTCTACGCTCTAAGCTCTACGTATGAATGCAAACGTAACGAAAATTTCTATTCCTTCCGAAACACCAGAAGATCGAAACGGGTTGAAGTCGGGCTTTCAGGAAACAAAAGTGAAAGGGGAAGCGCTGGGCAGCGCGGATGATGGAAAACTGACCGCGGGATGCAGTCGGGCAATTCCCCTTGCCTGCTGTCTCTGGATGTATACTGGTTGCATCCTGCAGTCAACTTTTTCTAAGTCTTTTACCTGCCGCCCCAAAAAGGTACAGCTCGCTTGAATCCCGTTTGGTTTTCCTCGAGTTTTTAAGGAAAAGTTCGTTTAGGTGTCTCTGTGTTTTGAAGATCGCCCTTTCGTTTTCATGTTTGATGTTGATGGATGAGAAAAAGGGAAAAAATATCATTTCAATATTGTTCACTTTCTATAATTTCCCATGTCTGGTGCTGCTTCGTTGCTGTTGGAATATTAACTGCACTTTTCGTCGCTCTCTGCTCAACCTGAACAATCCCAACTCTATTTTCACAGTACTCTCTGTTACTTTTGTTGTTTTAATTTTCACTTGCAGACACATCTAATTTCCTCCCTTTTCTTTTTGGATTTACCTACCTCACATTTCTTCACTAAATTTCGTTTTATATTCTTTATTTTAACACTCATCATCTCATTCAATATCCAAAAACCTTCTTGAAACCTTGAAACCTAGAGTTCAATCTGTTATATCAGTTTATTCGATTTATGATTTATATTTATCTGATTGCGTGCTCAGTTTTTCCTCCTACTGCGTACCTGTTTATATTATTTCCTCTATTGCGTATCATATTTTAAATGTCCTTTATTTCTGCAATCCAAAATTCATTTAAGGTGAAAATATTCGGCTTTATATTTACTAACGTTTTTCAGAAACTGTTTTTTTTTTATCCTCTCACTTTCCCCACATCCAGTGAGAAACTCAAATCAACACCATACTTCACTCTCTCTTCACTTGTTTCATAGGTCCTCCAATACCTTCTCTGGTATGCTTCCTTGATGTTTCTCCTTTTGTTCCTATTTGGAAGGAAATATCATGTATTTTTTTCTATAGTTTTATTTTTTTATTCTGTAGTTTCCATTCCTCTTTTTAGCACGCTCCAAAGCCTCTTATTATTTTCTTCAGCCTGCAAAGCCATGCTTCATTCTTTCTGTTCTCCGAGTAGTTTTTTCTTCTTCTCTGAACCCTCCTTCCTCGCGCTCGCTTTCCATTTTCATGCTTTCTTGTTTTAATTACAAACACAGCGTCATTGCGTTTTTTCTACATGAAAATTATTTTTGTGTACGTATATACTCTCATATTCTCTTACTATTTTCACTTTCCCATTTTCCTTTTTGTTTGTGCTTGCAATCATTCTTTCTTAGAATCAAGAATTCATTGGAACACATAATTATTCATTTTGCCTAATACCATTTTCCTCTCCTGCCCTTCAATTTCCAAAACTGTAAAAATATTATTTCTTGAGAGGTTTGTTTTCTTTCAATCGATTCTTTTTTTGGTCGAAAAATACTCGTGTACTACCAAGAGTCGTGAGTCGCGAAGTGCCACAATTTAGTAAAAGTGTTGCACTCCGCGTGTATGGAAGTGAAATAAAGAAAAAATGTATTGTAATGCAGAACAAGTGTTACATCTTTAAGCGAGAAGCTACTAATGTTGTGGAACATAACATGGCGCCGAAGAAGACCGGCCTGTACAGTAGAGGTCGCTATGGCGGAAGGGCCGTGGTTGCCTCGGCTCGAAGGGTCGTTATTTCGAAACTCGCTCCGGGAATGGATGTTTGTGTTTGTTCATGTTGTTCTTATGTTTATCCAATGCTTATATTCACCCAATACCCAATGCATACGCACTTAAGTTACCCCAATGCAAGAAAAGTATTCGTAGTATTAGTGTCAGGTGTAAGGAGATATCCTTAAACTCTATTGATCACGTGGCTAACAACTTTACACGGTCGTAAGGTACAACATTCAATAGAGCTTTAGCAACTACGAAATTGCGTTATGCTTTATTACAAAAGAAGCATTTCAAGCGTCAAACAAAGAAGCTGCATAGTATATCAAAAGTGTAGGCAAGTAGTGAGATATTGGAACCACGGAACGAGTCAAGAGTAAACAAATCTTCAATAAGGAAGAAGTTTTATATTTTGTGGTCCTGTATGATGAAGATAGTCTGGGATTTTTAATACGCTTTTCTTTGAGAATGTAAGGAATATCTAAAAACAGCGTTTGTTATGAACATAAGTCATAACCTAACACGAAGATATGTTTTTAACTTCTTTTTCGCAAATTCCTTACCTGACACCTTTCCAACATTTTCCATTAATTCTTGCAAGAGTTGTGGAGTTGGAAAGAAATTATTGTACTTGTCGCACATTCGAGAATCAGTTTATTACAGTTGGAAAATGCAACTATTCCTGTTTTTAGGCAGCCATTTGGTGTTGGTAAGGTGACCGAGAATCTCACAGGCGTGCACAGTTCATGAAGGTATAATGTCGTGCCTTAAGTAAAAGGTAAGAAGTTATGACATCAAGGTCTGTCACGTGACTGTTAGAGCAAACGACACTACTTTACGCATGACGCTGCTAGAACTCCCTGATCACACTCTTCGCTCTAAGAGCAGTTAAAAATCGGCCTTAAATAAAGAAATAAATTTAACAAAACGCTGAAGACGGAATAAAATATTCCGAAAACGTCGGCATAGGAACACAGTTTTCCCTAATACCTTTCCAATATCGCGTCAACCACAAACACTTTAGTAATGACCGGGCATGGATTAACCTTTCAATCGCAGCTCGTCGCGCCATCACGCGGCGCGTCAGCACAACACGGCGCGTTGCATCACGCGCGAAGCGGCGCGTGGGCGCCCGGGAACTTCATTAATATTCTGGCACTTAATAACTCGATCAGATATAATGAAGCGCATTACGCGGATTATGGCGTCCTCCAACTTGGCGCAAGTCTTAGCCTAAGCCGGCGCTGTGCCGTTGTTGTGGAGAGTTGTGGGCGGTCTCGCCACGCGAAGGTTGGCCGCCCTGCGTCGGCGACGCCTTCGCAATCCATCGCCCGCCCGAGCTGCTCACCGCTCCGCCTCCCCCCACCCCGCTCATGGAACTGCCTCAGGATTACCCCAGTAAGAAGTTTA
Source organism: Gryllus bimaculatus (assembly GCA_017312745.1). Taxonomy (NCBI): domain Eukaryota; kingdom Metazoa; phylum Arthropoda; class Insecta; order Orthoptera; family Gryllidae; genus Gryllus; species Gryllus bimaculatus. Next base: position 10,244,946 of record BOPP01000010.1, on the reverse strand, counting down.
ACTCTTCGGGCATGCGCGACGACTTGACGGAAAGCGTGTCCTCAGCGTGTGAGACGACATATGTCGTCTACGGTTTTCGAGTTTTACGAAGAGGGGGATAAAGTTTGAGCTTTCTGTGCTAAATAGAGCATTTTCATGCTCACCTAACTTTCATCTTTTCAGTTAGTATGGTTGTAAACGTAATTCTATAGCTAACAAGGTTTTTAGAATTGATAATATTCTCAGAAAGGTTTGAGATTATTGCTGTGTTGTCGCCTTTATTTAGCTTTGAGTTCCCTTAATGCAGCCATACACTAGCGAGCGCGGTTTGCGTGCCTGGCTCGCTTCTCTCCCTCAATTTGAAGAGAAGATAATGCAGTTTTTTTATATATCCTTGGTGTTATGTGTTCTTTACGTTCTAAAAAATGGTATATTCAACTTCATTAAAGCCAGGAAGAATGTTTATTCAGATATGCATAAGATAAGAATATCGTTGTTTTGAGTGCATTCATAATACGATATATTCGATGGCCTTTAGTTCTGGGCTTTCAATTTATAGGTGAAATTATTCTTGTTTGCTGAAATTTGTCTGAAGAAATCAAGTAAATCATATTTTGAGTTATTCATTATTTTACTGCGAGCAGTCAAATTGACAAAACTACTTATTATTAACAATTCAATTCAGTTTTTAATAGCGATGACAGTCATAATTTGGTCCATGTGGTGATATTTCAAATGTAAATTGTATATCGATATCAGCTGGCAATATGCGTGAAAAAATATTTTAAAATGTTCACACAATTAAAAGTTGATGTAACAGAGAAATATATATAAATTATTGGTGCGGCTTTATTTTGCATGCTGTTGGATATATGCATTTTATTTTTATTTTTAGGTTAAATGGAAAGGTACTATTTCAGTGTTATTATAATTCACATTATTAATACATATGATTTTTATGTATCAAATTGTCTACTTAAAAATTCCAAATAACATATAATGACTAGCATTTGAAATATGCAATTTTTAGTTTCATTCATATTCGTATGAGAGTGTACGATGAAAGAAATTTGTTAATGAAGACCTTTCCACTTAAATGAAAGTAAAGTGGTCACTGAAATGAAAGTAAGCATCATCCAGCAACAGAAACCGTGAATCTCAAGAAATGTGGATGAAAATATAAATATCACAAGGCATGTTTTCACAAAATAAGCAAAATGTAAAAGTTATGAAGTTAGAATGTAAAAGTTATCTCTTCAGAGAGGTGGAATTTCGCCCTTTTAAAGGGCGTGGAGGCGGCCTGCATTCCCGTGGCTTCCGATAGTTGCTCCAAGTTTCTTCCTCAAAATGCAACGGAGTCCGCGGTGGAAATGTCTCTCGTAGATACTTCTCGGATTCCGAAGCGGCGGATTCCTTCTGCTTTTTATACGAGTAAATGCCATTTATGATATCCAGCTTGCCGATCGTAAAGTACCAATATATAATTCTCACTAGTGGCCTCAAAAGCAACACTGCTCCTGGAGAAAACCCACATGAAAATGTTTCACAAATCGTTGCACGTGCAGTGCTCAAGATCAACAAATACAACATTCTTGAATAACAGAGGATTCAATTAAATATTTAATAAAAAAGTTTTCTCGAATATTGCAAATTATAGTACTCGTATAGTATACACACAGTACAGTAGTTCCTTAGAAACCAATAGTAACAAGAATGTAATACTGTTCCCTAACGCAAGACGTGAATATTAAATATTTGATGTCTGGAAGTATTTCATTAGAGCGTTGCGGTCATATGAAGTCAGCTGTATCGTAAACTGTGATGCACTGACAAGGAACCTTTCAACAGTTGTGGGTCGAAACTTGGCTAGATTTTTTTCGATTGACAGAAATTGACTATTTTTACCGTCGTGAAAAAAATTAAATTCCGTTGAGCATTGGGAGTTACTGAAGGATTAAATAATTTTGTGAGTATTGGTCACGTTGTTTTCGCTAAAGCAATGGACAACACATGTTGCAGCAAGCGACTTGCCTAGAGCTGTCATTGCTCGTTGGGATGTCTCCTTACTAGTAATGTCTAACATTTCTCTGGGCGGAAAACAGAAGGTTATTTGGGAGAACATTGCGTCCTGGTATATTAAATCTGAGGATTTATTACGATTATTTGTCACTTCGTTTCTGGAGATTAATCGCAACAATGGATTATTTTTTGCGGATAATCGACAAAATATTAATATCATATATTTATGCCGATTATTCTATATTTTAATTAACATTTATGGTGTACAGATCTATCATTTCCATTACATTTTAATGTTTAAAATTTATGGTGTCATATACAGATTTCATAAAATATACCGCCATTTCGGCCTAAATCATGCGTCATCACAAGCACTTACTGACAAGTATATTATGCGGCGTTTCTGGAAAGGTGGCTTTGAACGGGCTCGAAAGCGCCCCGAAAGTGATGATTTTCGCATTGATTATAATCATTTAAATAAACCAATCATTAACTTTCGAATATCTGAGATGTCTGGTAGAACGAAACAATGGAGTCCCAGGTATTGTTGTTTTCGGGATAATATACCAGGTGAACCCAGAATTATGACAGAAAATGACTGTTTACTCTTGAGTATAACAAACGCATTCAACTAAAACATCATATATCGATGTTTCTGTATAAAAATAATTAAAGGTTGGCAACAAATGTTAGCCATACTTCCTCTTTACTCACTGGCATCACACCGTATTTCTGTTTCTCAATGTTGAAGAACTAGTCCCCTGGAGAATAGGCACTGTGCTTTGCGGCATTCCAGGTTTGTCAAGACGTGAGCAAGGTTAGAGAAGTGGCTTTTGCTCACGAGCTATTGCGACTATCTTCAACATTTTTTCAACTCACTCGTCTTCAAGTACATGCGATAAGTATCTCAGTCATTTATGAACTTATCCGAGAGAGGATGCTTACAAATTTATATGTTTTGCTTTTCTGGTGTGACGTAGTGCAATGAGAATAAATTGAATTAACAATAATAAAAATAGTATATTGAAAAGTTACAACTTAGTTACAATAAATTGCTAAATTTAAACACTCCGGCAACCTTCTCTTTCCAGTACCCTGCTTTACCGCAGAAAAAAGCTACGCGTGATGCGAGCTGACGGACTTCCGTCCCGTGACTGTCATAGTCATATGGCCCGACGCCAACATTTAAACCGGTCGCTGTCCGGCGGACCGCGTGCCTAAAGCACCCGAGATCGTCTGGCCCTTACACTCCGGACATCTCGCCCACACTCCTACGCTCCTCGTACTACGCTTTCCGATGTAAACTGAATGAGCACGCGGGAGCAGATGGGGCCGCGTTAAATAGTTGAGGGCTACACCCCCACCACACAAGTTCCCTAGATAGGCTCGCCTGCTGTCGGCAAGCGAGGCTCACTAGCCAGCTTCCTAGGAGTTTTCAGCCTAAGGTTATTTTTGGCTCTGCCACGCTGTCTGCGTCAGCTGCTAGAGCGCAAAATCCCGGAAGTTCAGGCTCAACCCTTTCCTCCCCTGCAGCGTGCTTTCACCTAACGGTTCTGGCCCTCGTGTTAACGACGCCACACTGGGCATGTGATTGCAGTTCAGTTTTGCTTTGCATCGCACAGTGTATGGCGAAGGATAGAATGATCTTGCGGAATGAATAATGGGAACCGTTTATGAATAATTCATTATTGGACGATGTTTACATGTAATACGTGGAAGAATGCGAAGTTAATTATGCCACAAGCCACATGATAAAATGCCTTCCTGAGTAGATTCGGACCTAGACCTGTCAATTCCGCATACTTTCACGCTAAGATTTTGTGAAGCCGAAAAAGTAATGTAGGCCAGTAGCGCTGTAATGTAAACCTAACGCAAGGTCACAGTCATCTTGATAACTGGTTGAGAGCAATTCTTAGCGCGAATGCCTGACTCTGGGTTGGACACACCTGAAGTCAATGAGAGTCGCATTTCGGTGTTTCATATAATAATAAGGGCTATACCATACCTACAATAATTATTCAAATTTAGATTTACTAACATGATTACACATTCGACACAAATCTTAAATGATATGTAATATATACATTTATAAGAAAAGACAAGCTGTTTCAGAATAAATGTAGGGAAATGTATGATCACTTTTTGCCAATGAACATGATATATATTTATATATCATTTTCCCTAGATTTGTGGGCAACGCGTTGTGCACTGGTGTTCATTAGGAAAACATAGTGAGAGTGATTTATTGCACCTGCCAAACAGCAATGCGTTCCCTACTAATCATGTGCGAATAGCATTAGTGTAAGTTTGTTAAATGTTTTCCATCGTATGTTCATTGCCAAAAGTTATAATCTTCGAAGTTTACTCCCTAGAAGTTTGTAACATTTATTCTGAATCACTCCCTACAACTACGCTAATGATTATTTCAACATTCTAGTAAAGAAAAAAAGACAACGCGAGCCGGCTTGATCAACGTGCAAACAGCTGTGCAAAAATGCGTTCCTTACGAATTATGTGCGCATGTCATTAGTGTAACGTCGTGTAGTCATTTCGTTAACCATTTCCCACCGTATGTTCATTGCCAAAAATGATCATCTTCGAAGCTTATTCCCTAGAAGTTTGTAACATTTATTCTGAATCACTCCCTACAATTACGCTAATCATTATTTCAACATTTTAATAAAGAAAAAAGAACAATGCGAGCCGGCTTGATCAACGTGACTCCCAGAGCCGCATTCGCCCGCAGTTGGCTTACGCAGAAACATTTATAACAGACCCTTATGTAGGTCCGTGGCGCGTCCCCCCCCCCTAGCTTTCCCGCCGCGCACCTGCGCCCGGGCCGCGCCGCGCCAGCGAGCTGCGACGCCGATTCGATTGTCTCCGAGCGCCGCCCGTTTTCTAAAATTACTTTACGAGCAAATTGGCGCGATGGGTTTGCCGTAATTACAAAGTGCGGAGTGACGGCTACATAAACCGGTGCTGCGCGCCTGCGCTTTGGAGCGGCGCCGAGCGGAGCGGGGCGGGCCAGCGCAGCGCAGCGCAGCGCAGCGGCGAATGAAAACGTTACGCGCCGTTTGAGGCGAGTGGAAACAAATGACAGGCTCCGAGCGCGCGCGTGGGCTCGGAGGTAGGGGCCCCAGGGGATCTGGGTCAGGCAGGGGCAGGCGGGCTGCGGAGAGGGCACGAGTGGGCGCTGTCCAAACCGAAGTGGGAAGAATAGGAGGGAAAATGTATGTTTAGCGCCAGTGACAAATGGAGGGAGAGAGGTAGGAAAATAAGGATGAGTTTGGATGGGTGATTTATTAGTGATTCCAGACCCGTTAACTGCTAAGGTCCTTAGTCCCATAAATGTCGTACATGTTTTATTGCGGCAGCTGGCGCTGATCTTCCCCCACTATATGGTGAGACCCGACCCGACCTATCGTCGGCTAGCGGGATCCTCCCCAACCAGGTATCTCCCAGTAGCGAGGCACCACGCCAACAGGGACAAACGCTGAGCTCCGGACCAGTCTCCAGGCTTGCTTGGTAATGTAGTGCATGTAAGTAAGGGGTGATGTTAGAACAAGAAAGAGGGAAAGATCGCCCATGGTCCGTGGCCCGTTTATTACGATACTGCGCCGGCATTCGCCTGGTGTTGACCGGAGAAACCACGGAAAACTCGGACAGAGCAATCGGACTCTAGAATAGGGCGACTGAAGTCAACCTAGCTATCTTGTTATTGTCGAAAATACTGCCACCGTTGGGACTCGAACCTAGGACCACCTGCACTAAGGTACTGCTACAGGTACTGCAGTAACCTTAGTTGTGCCCTGAGGCACCTTTACTCAAACGAAAATTAGGATGGGTTAAGAAAACAAGGCAAACATTTGTCGGATCAGAAATAAAAGCTGTCTGAGCTGCGACAAGAGAAAGGGAGAGGGAGATAATTATTTAGAAAAAATGAGAAAGAGATAAATGATCTAATTGCTATCTTCGAACGAAAGTGGGACTCGAAAGAGAAAAAATAAATATTTGTTGATATAGGTAATGTGGTAAAGAAAATATTTTATTTTCAACAATTCACAGTGTTGTATGTAAGTCGTAAAAGTACAGGGTTATTATTTTATAAACTGTACATTTGCAATTTTCATGAGCGGGCTAGGAATATATGAAATTACTAGAGTAACAATTGTTTTTTTCGAACTATAGCTGGGGCCTGACGCTCTTATTTAATTTTCTCTCTAAAACACTTAGACATAGAAAGACGTTTGATGGATTAAGATAAAATATACAAATAATAAACGGAAAAATGAAGAAATTAGACCGGGATAGGTGGTTTCCAACGTGACAGGATTTTTGACGACAACGTGTCAGATAGGTCGAATTCAGTCGCTGTCTGGAAGAGAATTCTAGCGGCCGGCTACTCTGATCAGTATTTTCCATGGTTTCTGCAATCAAAACCAGAAGAATGCTGGAGCAGTACCATATCAAGCGGGCCACAGGCCGCACACGATCTTTCCTTCCTCTTCCTTGTCCTATACTCACCCCTTACTTACACACACCTACCCTTACTCGACCGGGAGACCGTTCGTATGCTTAGAACTTGTCCCATCTGGTGCGGTGTTCCGCTGGTGGTAGGTACCTGTTTGGGGAAGACCCCGCTAGCCGACTGTAGGTCGGCGTTAGATCTCTCCACCCAGCGGGGAAGGCCACCGATACCTCTCGAGAAAAAAAACAAGCGGAGACTTACGGGAGTAATGACCTTAGCAGTTGACGCGCCTGGAATCACTAACAACAAATGAGTTGAACAAATGAATATATCAACAATGCATTCTTGGCTATCCGGGATGAGCCGCGTCTCGGGCAATGTTACTGACGTTTCGGCCATCTTGCTGTGGCCTGTGGAGAAGGCCACAGCAAGATGGCCGAAGCGTCGGTAACATTGACCGAGACGCGGCTCATCCTGGATAGCTAAGAATGCATTGACTCCGGCCGCGCAAGCCTACGGACCCATAATCAATCAACAAATCAGATCGAAAAAATATACATGTGTCTATTTGTTTCAGCATGACATTGTTTTTTTTTTCGAAATATGATTTAGATGATATCTGGAGGAGTTTGAACTGCGGGCTGCGTTCGGAAGATGAGTTGCAGCTCCCGCAACCGGCTGGCGCGGCGGCGGCGGCGCCCTTCGGAGCCGCGTCTCGGGGGCCGGCGGTCGGAAGATTCGCCGCCCCCGCCGCCCCCGCCGCCCTCACAAGAAATAGATGGAGCTTAGCACGCGTCGCCGGCTCCGTCCGCCTTCTCTCAACATCTGCGCGCTGCGGACGCAACTTTTTCCCGTTTTCATTAGGTTTTATGTCCATTGCTTGTTTTATGCTCTCCCCCCGAACCAACTTGAGTTGGAAGAAAGGAGCGTAAAATATTCATGGGTGTGTGGATCCATGTTGCTGTACTTCTTAACGTATCCTGCACGCTATGAACGTGACGTGGAAGGGGTGCTGGAAGTGTGTTTTCCTAGAGTTTCCAAACTTTGAGATTCGAAGTGTTGAAGAGGCTGCATAAGGGGTAAGCGATAAAAAATAAAGAAGATTGCTGAATTTGAAGACTTTTTCTCATATTTTCTGGAATTGGATCTTCCGTTAGAAATTAAAAATTCATCACTTACACACTGGTAGGCACTGATTGTATGCGATTGTATAACAGTTAACATCACCATTCTGCTTCTTTTCTAGGTTAATGTATAATAAACATTAGAACATAGTGTAATATGTATATATTATATACCGTGTATAATAATATTATTATATAACATTAATAATAAATATTAGACCATAACATCTTCAAATAAACTCATTTCAGTAAAATAATTGATTAAAAAATTTCTCATTTTCGAATTTTAACTTAAAAAGACTAGAAAATATCGAAGTGGAAATATTTTAAACCCAAAAGTTATGTTTTTGTTGATCCACAGTTTTGGAATACTTTCATTGTAAGCACTGGAATTTATGCATTTTCCCGTGAAAGCCATTCGAATGTTTTTTCTACTCGGGACATTTCAAGATATTTTACTAGTAATCGCTGACATATTTATGAATATCTGGCAGAATGATAAAAATACTCGGATTTACACGTGGCAAAAAAAAATGTTTGGAATTTTTTGCGGAAGAGTGTCGGGTGGCGCAAAGGTCGCCCAGAAGCGGTTTTGCGTGGGAGAAGGTCGGGATAAAAATATGGAAGAGTGGGGAATGCGGAATAGAAGAGCGAGGACAGTGGGCGTAAGTGTGTCAGGATCGTCGGAGAGAGAAAGGAGGGATGACACGGATGCGGTCAAAGCTGCAGAGCTGCTGAAGCGCGGGGGCCGGCTGGGGGAGGCTTACGGGGAGGGGCGGCGGGGGNNNCTGGTGGGGGAGGCTTACGGGATCGGTCGGGCGGTTTGGGAGAGCGGCTGACTAAAGCGGCGCGCGGGGCAACCAGTAGCCGCTCCGTGAATTCCACGCCGCGTAAATAAAAGTCTGCGCTAATCGCTCGGGTTAAACGCGGCTCTGAAAATCCCTTAATAACTAACCGCGAGCCGCGGCTCATCCCGAGGCATAAATACGGCAACTCTGCACGCGGCCTGGAAGAGGGCCAGATTACCTGGCCGCCCCCGCGCCCGCTGGCAGCTGCTGCTCCGCCGCTGCGCCGCGCCCTCGGCTGACACCCACGCCACGCCACGTGCCAAGGGATTTGCCCGGGATTCCGTTTTTGAGAGGGTTGACCTCAATGTGCACGTGCTACTTGCAAACAGAATTCGCTGTAGAGACCTTTTATGGAGCTAGGCTTTCTGTTTAGATTGTGATTCTTAATTACTATCGTAGCATGTTTTTAAAATTTATTTGAGGTCCCATTAACTTCGAGGTCATTAGTGACCACATTTTAACGTTAGGGTAACTGTGGAGGTGGTCGGTGGTCAAAAGCACAGCGACGTAGCGTGTTAGCATACGCGCCTCCTTACACGCGCTTCTGTGTCCCTACACAGTGATCAGAATTGGAAAGGAATTAGGACAGTGTTTAAGGGCACTTCACAGGGATTGGACTAGCCCCTGTAAAGCAGTCAAGGACGTTTTGTCGGAACAAATTTCACATAAAGTTGTTTGGGACGTCCTGAGTGAAGAGCAGGTAAGTTTCTCTCTGAGTCATGAGTAGGCTATGTAATAATATGTTGATGACTATTATTATTAATAAATTTAATGTTTATATTACATCTGGTATTATTAAGTTATATACCAATGTCTTGAAATTTTTTAAAACTTTTACATTAATTCTGTATACTATGTGATATACATTATTGGTTTAAAGATATAGAAGATGATTCATAATTACAGATCAAATGCTTTACGAGTAAACGCTCGTTTTATAATAAGGATCATTGAATTAGCTGAATTTTTGTTTAACATATGTTTTTATCAAATATAACTAGCGTATTTCGTTCCTATGGCGAGATTAATTTATATATCATTATATTAATTCTCTAATATTTGGTATGTTTGACATGAGTTTAAAGGAATGATTTCTATTTCAAAATATAGAAATATACAGGAAATAATATTTGTTTCCTAGTACAATTCTGAATATATTGGTTCACTCTTTTAAACGCATTCACAACACTATTATTTTTCCTCTTAAATGCAGATGCTTTGATGTCAGTTAAACCTCCCACAGTGAAACCTTCTGAAAGTACTGATTCAACCGAGGATTACGATTCATCATGTAGTCAATTGTTTGGACAGAAACCTCCCACGGTCTCTGATATTTCGCAATACGATACCCCGCTAAAAGTCTCTTTGTCGCTATCGAAAAACAGGGGTGTTTCCGATTAAAGAGACTTGTAAACGTATCTTGTACAAAGCGTAATTGGAAAATAATTACTTTTAGCACTGACGTTTTTAATTTTCGGGCGTCAAGCTAAACAAATATCGAGAGTATAAATTAACTGTTGGCTGACGTTGAAAAACAAACTTCTGTGACACTGCAGGCGGGGGGGGCGGAGGGGGGAGGCGGTGCAGCCTCGGGCGTTCCTGGGGGAGGACACTCCTCCTCGGGCCTCGTTTGCACAAGAAACCGCCTTGTTTACTTCACATTATTTACCTTCCCTCCAAATCGCCGCCTTCGCCCCCTCCTTCGGCGACGTAATCTCAGTTCAGGAGGCGGCGAACTCTCAAAGCGTCGGCGGGCGTTCTTCTTTCCTTCATTAATTTCGTGTTTGCCCCCCCTCTCCCCCCCCCCGACGCACAGCTCCCTCTTCCCCACGCCCTGTTTGCCGTGTCATGCCCCGTGTTTGCCACGGCGACGATGATAATTACATACAGCGCCGGATTTGAATGGGTGACGTCAAACTGTTCGCAACTCGCCGACGCCTGTTGCCGTTGGCTGTCGCGCCGTTCGCGCCTCCCTCCCCCAACCCATCCGACCTACGAGAGCGGGAGAAGGCGGAGCGGAGTAGGTAGGTGGGGGCGGAGGTGGTGAAGACGACCTTTCTCTCCACTCCTCGTAGTGTAACTCCTCGTAGTGTAACTCCCATTAACATATGTCACTGCAGTGCCTGTAACTAGGAGGTCCTAGGACGGTGGCAGGATTTTCCACACTATGTACATCTTCTTCTTTGGTCCTAGCTTCCATATACGGAAGTTAGGTGACCCATAACGGGTTTTCTTGGGATACATTATTCAGGGTGGTTTCCCGTTGCTTTCCCTGATATGATGATGATGATGATGATGATGATGATGATGATGATAGGGGGTGAACACAATACAACCATGCCCGAGGCGGGACTCGAACCCGCGATCTTTCGGTACGAGATCGCTACGGCACTACTGCCTTAGCGATCTCGGCCACCGGATCGGCTACTACGTACATAGCTAGGTCGAATTCAATGGCTGCCTGGAGGAGAATTTTAAAGGCCGGCTGCGCTGATCGGTAGATTTTGGGTTTTTTCCGATCAACATCAGACGAACGCCAGAACGGTACCCTAACAAACGGGCCAGCGACAGCGCGCGATCTTTCGTTCCCATTCCTTGTCCTATCCTACCCCTTACACACACTTACACTTACTTGCACTGCACTAACACATGCCGGTCGGGAGCTTAGAACGTGTCCCGGCCGGGGTGGTACTCCGCTGGTGAGAGGTACATGGTTAGGGAAAATCGCGCTAACATACAGCTAATTCGGCGCCGGATCTCACCATCCAGCGAAGGAAGATCACATCCACCTCGGGCGATACGAAATGCACTTCAATAACGGGACTAATGACCTTAGCCGTTGACGCGCCCAGAATCACTAATCAATCAATCCAAAAACATCCGGCATCGTCGTAGTCTTCCGCGCTTTCATGTTTGTGTCAGAATTTCTTAACTTAGAATTTTTCATCCATTTGTTACTTATTCGGTTCTTTGCTTGTCCTAACTCTTGTGAATTACGAACTTATTTTCACTTGAATGTTTTTCACATTTGTTTCCTTGGCTCCCTCTCTTCGCATCTCGTTCTTAATTTCTTTGGATGGAGACCTGTTCTCTGGAGACTGTTTACTACTTTCTCTGCTTTCATTTCCCCTTTGTTACGTCATTATCTCTTCGTCAAAGATTCATTGCTCAAGATTTTCTTGTCAACAATGTCATGGCTTTAAATCTCGGTTTCATTCATTCGTTTCTTTGCATTTTTACCTTGATTAATGTTGTTGCGAGTCGTTGGTCATGCTTTTCAAATATTATGTCTCTCTCACTTTAGTTCTCTTCCCCTACAATTTAACGAAATTCACGTTTTGATAGCAATTCATACCGTTTCCCATTTTACTGTCAATTCACCAATACTACTTTACGCTCATTATAACTTGCTATATTCTCTGGGATCTCTGTTTTGTTTCCTACTTTTCTCAAGGTTCATGTAGCTGTTGAATGCTGCGCTGTAACAAATATCTACAGTGTGTTGTTTACTACATTCAAAGTTTCATTATAATAAATTATATATTGTAACTTGTACACAGATAAATGGACGAAAACATTATCAATTCAGTTATAAAAAAAATGCGCAGACTTGTGCTTCCGCGTGCTGCACTTCCTTGTATATCCTCTGTGACTGCCTACAGTATGAATTAAGATTCACTCTTTTGCTTTCACTAATAATCTTACCCCACCTTTTCCCAACCTTTCTTACCCCTTGTACCTTTGATTCTTTTTATCAGTTTCATTTTTTCTCCGTTTTGTTCAATTTTCGAAGGTTATACCATTCTGAGTACATTATTCCTGCATTCCCTAAAACTGCCTGTCCCCTCTACTTTCTCGTCTGAAATTACCCTCGATTTAATACTGAATTCATTCTGTATTCTTAATTCGACTTTCACCTCCCTTACCCAGTTATACAGAACATGTTTCAATTTTCATCTCCAATCTCCTTTTCATACGAGTCTTTCTTCCTCTTTCAGCCAATATTTTCAAGTCGTAGCTCTTCCCCACTCCTCACTCTTGCTCTTATACTTCTCTTGTTGGCACTACTCTTCTTCTTAGATAATGGGGTGTTCCACACCTTTTAGCGTCTATTTTTGGGTTGTATTTAGAATATTTTATCTGAAATTTTTTTCTCCTTACACCTCGTTTTTATACCTCTACACTCATGGAGCCTCCTCCGTCCATCTAAGTACCTCTTCAAATGGAAATTCACTCTTCCTATAATAACTTTTTCTTTCTTCCTCTAATCTGATTTCTTCCTCTGCCTGTTTGCCTTATCTCTTGCCAACATTACGATTAAGCGGCTTCCTCCTTTTTCAACTTATTCTGAAATCGCACAGCTTTTTTCTCTGCTTTCGGGCTTATTTTTCTTCTGTCGGTTTCTCTCCTGACCATACCATGAAGAGTAGAGGCAGGGTACAATATTCGAATCCTAAGGTTAAACCCTGGCATATCTAGAGATATCTACCTCGGAAAACCTCAATCTCCCTTTACTCCTTACACCTATTCTTCATTCAGGGTGTTTCGTAATACAAGTTACACACTTCTCGGGCATGTCAAGTCGTACAAAGATGATCATTTTTTGTCAATGGTTATGTGACGGGAAACACAACTAAGTTACAAATTTAAGATTTCTCCCTGATCGTTTGGCAGCTCCTTGTGAAATAGAGTTCAGCAGGTTGTGATTTGACACAGTGAAAGACATTTCGTGCGTCTTTCAATTGCTGGCGCCTGAGCGTTGGCTAACATAGGCAAATATATTGTGTGTAACTTCACAATATGTCATTTCCCACCACATGTTCATTCGCAAAAAGTAAAGGTCTTGAAACCCTCGACATTCTCTAGGTGTTTGTAAAATTTATTATGAAACAACTTGTACTTCTGATCCAGTGACTATCGACCACAATATTTACCTGACTACACAAGCCTCACTAAAATATCTCCTTCTCTCTCCTCTGTAGTATATGACTCGCTTGGGGCCATAAAACAGCGTCTGTACTGTCGAATTTTTCATGTTCACAAAATTTATTGTCGTCACCGTTGAATATACTTTATGGTACTGTCGAAATGTTCAACGACACATCTAAGGCATTCCAAAATAATCTTCAACATTCATTATTTCCAACTCATGGTTCGTGGAGAGTAGATACACTCCTCATCGTTTTATTCTACAGATATCTCACGGCATCCATCACGTCTACACCTACAGAGCAAATTCTTTATAAGTAAACCTATCAACTTACCTAGAAACGTCACCTACATCCCACCCGCTCAGTAGGAAAATACTGATTGCATTCATCGGTTTTCCCCCCACGAACACCTGCGTCACCTCCACGATCAACTCAAATCTATAATGTCGTCTTCTCGAACTCGCCGTCGCTGTGGAGGCGACACCGTCGCAGCCACCTTCCCCCGCGGTGCCATCATTCCGGTTCCATTTCGCACAGGCCTCCTCACAAACGCCCCCACACGCTGGCTTCTCGCTCCTCCCCAACCCCGCGAACGTCGTGTCTGGCGCAGGCTCCCAGCTCCTCGCGCCCCGAGGATCTCCGTTGTTGTTCTTGCGAGTTCCGACACTAGCGCAAACTAGAAAATTAGGGCGCGAAGTAGATTAAGGGATCAGGTCTTGGGATACAGGTTTGCGGAAATTCAATTTGCGAGATGGAATATGTATTTGAAATGTCAGCAAACATATCATCGAGAGATTAGATTTTAGTCGTTTGTATTGGAGTGCTAAGTATATTCATTGAGTTTCTTTATTTGGATTGCGATGCGTTTAAAAAATATTTTAGATAATGATTTTGCATTATATTGTGCTTTGAAAGTAGCTTAGTTTCAACTTTTTGACAAACTTAATTAATGTTCTTAATTTTATGTCATTTTCTAGTTCGTTCCTATATTTCAAATAACTATTTAACTAATGTACTGCGAAATGCAATTAATGTCCATATTTTAAATGAAATTTACCAATTAAACAATTAACGTTGAAGAGTCACGTATCATAATACTCTGCAGAAAATCATATGTTATTGAACTTGAGAGTTTTAAAAACTTATTTTGAGTTATTTGTTCTTCTTTCAATATGTTCATTCCCGTAGACATTTACGAGAATACACACAAAGTCAGATATTCCGCAAATTTAGTGAAAACATATATGGGTATATTCATTATCATTACTCGAAATAAGGTGATACTGCTGTCACGAAAATCATAAACGTTAATCATATCAACATGTTACTCGGCAGAATTTCTAGGCATTTTTATGCAGTGTGCACATTCGAGAAATTGGAAGAAGGTCGGTACAGCGATAAATAACAAAGCATCTTATTATCATATTTTACATAATGCTGCACAAAACATGTTCATCACAGAAACGAAGTTCGATGCTCAACATTCAGCATTGCTAACAAACGACGAGTAAGTTAGAAAAGGAATGAGAACGGACCACTTGTTTGTGTAGATTTTCAGAATGTGAGCAGCATGGAAATTAACGTGTTTTTGAAGTGTGGTTTCCTCTGAAGAGATAAACAGTACACTCAATTAAATAAGATCAGAAACTATTTTTAGAAAAAAAATATTATTCTATCAGTGGCAGCTGTTTGTTTTGGTTTCATTAAGTCAAGAGATTGAAGAAACTCTATTAGTGAAATATATTCAAAATTGCTAGTTTTATAGTCGAATTTTAACAATTTTCCATTTCTCTTTAACGCCGTAAAGTAAAATTGTAGAGAACAACTTTACGCGATTTAATTCTTTGGTAAATGAGTGAATGATCTATTCTTTGTTTGGTATGAGCCACTAATGACATATTTTTAAAACATATTTTTGTGCGGTTGAACTAGAAAAGACGTATCATATTGATTTTGGTTAATCCTTTTCTAATTATTTCTCATATTTAGGTCACCTTTTCAGCTTCACTAGTATCTTGGCAATTTTATACCGAGAGTAATCCCATCCTCCGTGCAAGTGCTTGCAGGCCTTTTATCAGTCTTCCAGAAGTTTCAGAATCCTGTATACAAAACGCCTCGCCATATAGGAAAGGTGTTACTTCAAGCAGGCATGGGTTAACGCTCCGTGACACTCTTGTTCACGTGAACAGGTGCCTGCACCCCCCTCTGCTTCGAGTCTGTCTCACCGCGAGCGCCCCGCCACCTCCCTCGCCGCCCCGCCACCGCGCCGCCGCCGTCGGCACCGCCACCGCCGCCACACCGCCACCACCCCCGTCGGGCCCCCGCAACCTCCGCCGCCGCCGGCTGCCACAAGCCACACCATCGCCATGCACCAAGAATCCGGCCCCCGCCCCCGGCCCCCGCGTCCACCCGGCCACCACCCCGCCGCCGCCACCGTCACAGGCCCCCTCCGCCGGACGCCGCCACGCCACTACCGCGCCACCGCTCCCTTTCCGCCCCCCTCCGCCCCCGGCCCCCGCCACCCTCGCCCCGCCCCCGCCACCTCCGCCCCCGACGCCCCCGCCGCCCCCGCCGCCCCCGCCGCCCCGCCGCCGCCGCCCCGCCCCCACCGCGCCGCCGCCCCGCAGCCCCGGCGAGCATTCTTTCGAGGTTGCGTACCGCACGCCCGCGCACTTTAGTTGATTAATGTCCGTTGGCGCGTGCAACACGAAGCCAAGCGCTCGCCGGCTGTTGAAAATTAGTTTCGCCACGCCCGCGGGCAGCGCTGGAGGCGCAGGGCGATGAAGGCGCGCGCGGCGTGGGGACGTCGGCTGGGAAACAGTTAGGGACGGCGGAAGGAGCAAAGGAGCCAGGGGGGAGCAAACGAAGGGTGTTGCGAAAGGCTGGCAGTGTCGGGCGGCGGCGGGGGCGTGGTAGGCAGGGCGAGAGAGATACAGCCGAGCGACCCGTTCGCGGCGTGGGCGGCGGCGGTTCGAGGAGGGGGGGTGACAGCGGAGGTGGATGAAGCAGTCGAGATGGGCCCAGGCCCACGCGCAGGGGAAAAAGAAGGCTTACTGTGAATTACAGCTTCGTGGATAATAAGGCGACAACCGTAATTGAGGCTTTCGAAGCGGATTTGTCCCGGGTAAAATGAGCGGACGACGCAGTATTGTTTACGCTACGCGTTAAATTTAGCTCTGGGCGTCTCGCGGTCCCTGGAGTTTCCTTCGCGACCCGTCCCCTAGCCCCTTAGCCCCCCTCGCCACCTCCCCCCCACTCCCACGACCACCTTTCTCTTCCTTCGACGCCGCATCCGCCTGATGAGATCCCCCTCTGCAGCTCCTCGATCACTCAGTGGATGCTTTTGTCCCGTCTCTTCTCTTTTTTATCTTTGGATGTTTCTACGTATTTGCACACATTGTACAGAGAAAGTTACCTAATGTTGAAAAAAATCGAATTGGATGTTTTGATAGAAATGCAGTTTTCAGGTCCCTGATTTTGAAAATGTGTTTTTAAGACACATTCCTCCGGCAATGAATAGCGCCAGCGACTAAAACCTACAAAGCATTACCTCAAAAATCTGTAGCCTCCAATGGATTGGCCAATCACCTTGCGCGGCGAGTTTGAAGCGGATCTATTAATTTTATGAGTAGTACTTATGAGCCCCGCAGAACATTTTTTGAAAAATGTCAAATTTGTTTACTCTTCAATATAGTTTCGATATCACTGAAACTTCTAAATTTTCGAACTCTTGCCAAAGTCCAACTACATAACTGAAGATATTTTTCGAATGAAATTTACTAAACAGAATTCGATTCTTAAATTACGTTTTCAAAATAAATACTTTTTGAGTAATTTTGAATCTAATTGAGACAATTTTCCAACAATTCCTGAACAAGTTCTTTAAAAACGACTCAAAATTGAATGGGCGAAGCGAAATAAGCTTATAAATAGGGTATATTACAGTATAATATTTCGTTACGACTATTTCATTAAATCTCCAAAATTTATAAAATTGAAAAAGATCTACTTTCATTAGAATGTACGTTCTTCTTTTGAAGATTTTTGTGAAAGTAATGGAATGAGTATCAACTAAATTTAGCTAAATGAGTGGCTCGGTGGCTCGGAGCAAAGTCACTCGCCTTTCACCAAGGAGATCCGAGTTTCGATTTCTGGACACTCTCAAAACGAGTTTGCCTACTTCATAGGGGCTAGACCAACTCTGTGAAGTGTCCTAAATCCTACCTCTTTCCTAAATATTTCGTAATTCTGGCCACTGAGCAGTAACGAAGGAGCGCGGGCGGGAGGCGCGTTAGATGCAGAGATGTTACCTGGCGGTCCCCTACACAATGATGTACGAACAACTAAGACATATAGTAACGGAGGATTACTCCAATAAATGTATTAAGTAACGGAGGATTACTCCAAAAGGCACTCAACGCTCAATAAGGGCTGGGAGACGTGCTGCGCTATGATGAAGACGCAAAAAATGTAAAAAACCGATAAAATTAAACGACTCGTTATTTACATGAGTCAAAGTGCAAAAGTATTACATTTCGTAGAGAGTTTAAAAATATGTTGACCGTCGCTATTTAAACTTAAAATTCAATAACGTTATATTCAGATCAACAAAACGAATAGTAAGCTAAATACATTTGTAACATATTGTATAACGGATTAGTAGATCCTAGATGTTAAGAATTCATATGTTTACGGTTTTTCTTTGTTAATTCTTGAGTATTGTCTAAAACTCTACGTATTAAATTGTATTGAGTTTACAATTACTGGGAAATATGTTCGTGAATATTGAAAAGTAATGGCAAATAGCAATTGATGGTAAAAAGTTTCCAATTTTTATTATCAGAAATATTTCTTTACTTCAATGCAGAAATGAATTTGACATTTGTGACAGTTTTGGAATTAGTGAACATCTCAAGAAATCGTCTGGTCTTAGAAACTTGTCAGTAGACAAAACAAGGCAGGGCCAGGCATCGTCAGAGCTTGAACAGAAAGATACTTTACATTCAGTACGCTGCGAATAGAAAAATATTTCACATTCGATATTGAAATCACGAAGATGATTTCAATTTAAATAAAACAAAAAGTTTATTTTCTTACCGCAAAAGATTATCTTGATAAATTTATAGTGAACAATTTCTGTAACTAGCGTACAGTGATTTAGTGCTATATTTTAACGTTTAATGAAGAAATAGCGTAAGTGAATATCATTTATTTGCTTTACGTTCTTCAAACTTCTTTAAAAGATATACAAGCGACCACTATATTGAAAAGCTTACATCATACGTGTTGGCCTCGCGTAAAAGTTGTATTGCTTCCAAAACTTTATTTTTCTTCAGTAATTTTATTTCTGTTAGAACTGTTATTTAATGCAAACAAAATGTCTTACTTGATACAATAAACCTGTTGCTTATCTTTGTTGTATGTGCTGGTCGCAGAAGTTCGTACAGAGGACGGTAGCATCATGTGTTCTAATTTAGCAAGTTTTTCAATACGTTCAGCGTGCTCTGTGCAACTTCCAATTCCACACGCAGACTCTCTGACAAGATGAACCTTAAAGCGAACGCGAAAAGCAAATTTCCCTCTTCTCTGTCGCACTGGCCTCATTACGCACAGTCCTCTGCGAAGACTCAATTACAGGCAGCTGTCTCCATTTGACGCGCTGAGCGCGAATTAGAATCGAACTCGGAATGAAGCTGGACCTCGCGCAGTTGGCACCCTTTCTCTGAGGGCGTTGGCGGAACGGGTGACGAACGCTGCGGGGCGTAAGGGGCTGTGAGTGAGGAGCAAGCGCACAATGCGTTCGGGGTGGGGGCAGGGGGAATGAATGGCGGGGAGAGGAGTGAGTGCAGGGCGGGAGGGACGGGGTGAAGCCGTGATGGAGCAAGGGGCCTGGCGGTTGGGAAGGGGGACGGGATTGAATGGAGTGGGAATAAGAATAATGGGGGGACGGCGAGGATGGGGTGGAACGGGGAGAGAAGGAAAAGAAAAAGAGGAACGGGGGAAGGGGGGGGAACCGGGGAGGGGGACGGGGAGGGACGGGGGGAGGGGACGCGGGGAGGGGGACGGGGATTGGACGGGGGGAGGGGACCGGGGGAGGGGACCGGGGAGGGGGGACGGGAGGGGGGGACGGGGAGAGGGGGACGGGGGGGGGGGAAAGGGGGAAACCGGAAAATTTTTTTGAAAAGGGGGGGGGAAAAACCCGGGGGGGGGGGAAGGGGGGGGGGAACCGGGGGGGAAAAAGGGGGAAAAGGGGGGAAGGGAGGGAAACGGGGAGGGGAACGAAGGAAGGGGAAACGGAAAAGGGAACGCGGAAGCGAAGGGAAAGGCCACCGAAAAAAAAGATCTCTCTCTTT